>OX411771.1:61172127-61523518 GCA_948252455.1 Acleris cristana
ACAACTTTCTACAAAAACGTCTGTATCTTCTAAACTACACAAGCTAAAATAAAGAAAAAAATACTAAGGCATAAATGAACGTTCATTTGTTCAAATACTTTTATAGTTATACTAAAAATATCCATGAGAATTGACTATAATCAAGGTTAAACTTAGGAAATTGGTAAAAATTGCTGAAAGTTTTTATTTGACGACTAATTACAGGAAATATTGCGCGATGACCCTCTTTTTTTATTACATATTATAAAAAAAGACTATTTCAACTTTTAAATGACACCACAATCAACATATATAGTTCTCAATAAGATATCAAAATAAATTAAACAAATTCCCTACTCCTTCCAACAAGTGCAACAAGATGGCCGTCTGCATAAGGCTGCCTACAACCGATATACACTTAAACGTCCGTGGAGACTATGGTATCCAGTGTCGAAAGTAGATAAATTTTGTATATTTTTTTTATTAGAATATTTTTTTTTGTGAATGTATGACATGAACGGAGTGACCGGAGGAGTGAGAGAGAGAGAGAGAGACTGAGATTTTGCATATGGCGATTAGAAGTGTAGTTGAATATGGATTCAGAATCAGAATGGCCATTTCTTTATAGTATTCAAATTTTACAATATCATTTAAAATAGTTTTTTATCCATATATATATTTTTTTATATTACATATATTTCCATAAAAATTGCCTCTCCTTCCGGAAGAAGGAGGGAATATGGATTAAGCTCTTACTATTTTCCTGTAATTAAATATTATCTGGTATGGGTTTGCGAAACAAAGCAAAATTGTATTGGGAAAGTTAGTTTTATAGAAAAAAAACGATACAAACATATTTATTTTATATTGAAATTACATGAATTATCATATTACACATACATAGGTTCTAGAGATTAGGAAGTCGTATCGATCACTGGTTTAACGTGATAATTCATAAAACAGTGATCGATGCAAAGGTTGACATCGCATTCCATGCATTTCCAAACGGTTCTGGCGGTCACCTTGCGTTGGGCACACATCCAACACCGACTTTGTTTAAAGCCAGTACGTGTTGGGAAGTGCCGGTGCTCGAGTTGAGGCCTTTGAAGGGTTTTTGTTCCTACAGTAGATGTTGTTGTCGTCAGTCCAGACCTTCTAGTTACAAGTCTCTTTTCGACAGTCAAGTCAATTTGCCGATGTATTTTCAGTAGGTCCTCTGCCAGCATTGTTCTAAATTGTCGATGGTTTATTTTTGGATTTGATGTGGCAAATATGACAAAACAGTTAAACATGGCCGCATTAAACATGCGACGGAAAAGCTTTTTGTACCAAATTTTGTTTTTACATCTTTCTAAAGGATGAGAAGATAGGTATTGATCTTTCCTATCTACTCCTCCCATTGACTTATTGTAGTCTAGAACAATGCTGGGTTTGTACGTCACTCCGTTATACTTGGTTTTTGTTCCGACTTGTAAGGAATGGTATGTGGATATTAAGCTAACTATATTTGCATCCCGCCACACAATCACAGACAAATCGGGACAATAACTAGCCACCACTTCACCACGTCGGAGGTCTGATTTATTTAAAGTTTTAAGGGAATCGGGAACAAATTCACGGTTGAGTCTAAGTGTGCCGTAACAGTCAGTCTTTTGTCGTTTCAAAAATCGTGCCAGTAAAGGACTATTGTAAAAATTGTCCATAATTAATGTATGACCCTTGTTAAGTAGCGGTTCTACCAAGTCGTAAACAATTTTTGCAGTCGCGTTGGTGGGTCGATCGGTTGAGTCAGTCGTGTCGATTTCAGGCCCTGTCATGTCATGGGAGTGTTGTTGTACGTGTCCAGTCATATCGTCTACTACGGGGGGAGTATTTGTAGGCTTAGTTTTTCCAGCATATACAAAAAAAAACCACAGATAACCACTAGACGACTCGCATAATTCGTAAGTCTTTACACCTACTCGAGCAGCCTTTGATAGAATTTTTTGGGCAAAACCTAACCGCCCGTGCCATTTCAGTAGAGATTCGTCAATAGCTATCTCCTGACCTGGATAGTACAAGGTAGAAAACTTTTTGTTAAAGTAGTCGGTTATTGGTTGAATTTTACTTAACTTTGTCGGTTCTGTTAAATTTTGGTTGTCTACGAAATGTAGCAACGATTTTATTAAAGAATATCTGTTGTAGGACATTATTCTGGAAAAGTATGGCATTGATCCAAAACCATTGAATGAAAAGTATGACTCCTCATCTGGAAGGGGGTATAGCCCTTGCAAGATAGTGAGTGCTAGAAAGCTGATCATTTCATCTTTATCGATCGGAGTCCAACGTTGCAGCCGCGAGTTTGGTAACAGCTTGTTTTCAGTTTTTAGCAAAGTAATTTTTTGGCTCGCATACCTATTGGTCTCCAAGCAAAGTAGGTCCAGTAAGTCACTGTCACACATTTTGTAAAATATATCTACGGCACGGGTTTGGTCTGTTATTGGGAAAGTTGGCCCTGAAGAAGCTGTAAACGTTTCTCTCTGTCCTTTAAATATACGTCTATCCTTGTCCCAATCAAAATTGTAGTCGCCCTTAGGTACTATTTCGCGAAGTGCCAGGTCATTTTGTCGGTCTTCAGCTATCAGAACTTGGGCCTCAAAATCTGTTAAATCAGCTTCTACAGCAGGTTCTGATAAAGCGCCGCGCGCTGAAATATTCGGAAGAAGGTTAACTGCTTCGACGTCTTGATCCACATCCATATCACAGTCACTCAACTCGTCAACAAGCCGCATCCACTCGTCAATTGTTTCATCAAAGTGTTTGTCATTAACCCCTAGAAGAGAATTAAAAATTAAATATTGAATTCAATCTAAAAAAGTAACATTTATAAATATTTTATTATGAGTGAAACTTACCAATCGCAAGTTGTTTATTTTTAGAACTTGATGTAGAAATGTGTGATTTCGATTTATCTTCAGTACCTGAAATAAAACATAATTGTAATGTATTATATGTATCGTTTAAAAATTTCAAAATTAAGCTGTGTTAGATATAGTAGTGTACCTAATTAAATAAATAAATTTGGCCATCATCTGAATTTTCAGAATACATTTCTACTAGACCGCGTTTTCTTGGCGTTAGTGTCATTAATATACGGTTTCTACTAGTAGAGCAACGGCCTACATCACTATCTAAAGAACTAGGAGAATTTGGTGCAGTGTCTAAATCCGGCGTACCAATTCGTAAGATATCTGCTTCATCCTGTAGAACGTCTAAGATTTCGAAGTTACCCTGTGCTTCAGCGGGTTCATCTGGCTGTGCTAATTGGACATCCAACATAGCTATATCAAAGGGGTTTTCTTTGTCGTGTTGTTCTCGTAGTGGTGATGCCATTTCAAAATTCACCATTTCTATATTCACCACTTCTATATTCGGTATGTCTTTTTCGATGTGTTGCGAAGGAAATTGGACAGCCACTTCTTTTCTTGGCGGAACTAGCTGTATATTTTCTGTGAACAAGATAAAGTAAAATTCTCATTTTATAGACGATTTTAAGAAAACGATGCGTAAAACTATACGTACCTAGTATGCGTATACGCGGTGGTGCTTGCAAAGGTGCTAGTGCTTGCGCAGGTGCCGGCGTTTGCACGGGCGCTGGCACTGGCACAGGTGCTAGTGCAAATATGCACTGCTCCCGCTCAGGGGATGGGCATGCTGCGCGTATTTTATGAGGTGGTGCGTCCGGTAGTAGCATCCGCTGCAATTGTCCGAGTCGTTTAGCCGCAAAAAGTTCCTTTTTGGTAGCTACTGACAGATTTTCCAGATGTCTTTGGTCACGCTTCCGTTGCGCACGGATAATGGAGAGTTCATCTTCGTGGAAGGAACTACCACCATGGCCTCCACCTTTATCGTGACTTCCAGCGGCCGCCATATCATGACTAACGCTTGCTCTAACTTCATCTGATCCATTTACTTTGGTTTTACCCCTCCGACCTCGACTTCCTCGTCCTCCGCGGCTTCCACGGCCTCCTCGTCCTCCGCGGCTTCCACGGCCTCCGCGGCTTCCGCGGCCTGCATGACCACCACGAGTAAAATTTACATCGTCTTCATCTGATGTTTCTAGTAGTGGGGCTGGCGATACAACTTTGGTTTTACCCCTCCGACCTCGACTTCCTCGTCCACCGCGGCTTCTGCGGCCTGCATGACCACCACGAGTAAAATTTACATCGTCTTCATCTGATGTTTCTAGTAGTGGGGCTGGCGATACAACTTTGGTTTTACCCCTCCGACCTCGACTTCCTCGTCCACCGCGGCTTCTGCGGCCTGCATGACCACCACGAGTAAAATTTACATCGTCTTCATCTGATGTTTCTAGTAGTGGGGCTGGCGATACAACTTTGGTTTTACCCCTCCGACCTCGACTTCCTCGTCCACCGCGGCTTCTGCGGCCTACATGACCACCGCGAGTAGAATTTACGCTATCTTCGTCCGATCTAAAAAAAATGTAGGTACATAATCTAGTCATACTCATTGAAATTAGTAGGTTATTAGCAGTGATCGGTACTACCCGTGCCTCATCGCGAGATTGCGAGTAAAAATCGTAATATGGGTATAATTAAGTCAATTGTATGATGTATTATAATTTATCGAATATAAAATATCGAAATCTCGCAGTTAGGCAAGGATAGTGCCGATCACTAGTTATTAGTTTGCCAAAAGCGACACCCACAAATAGCAAACAAAAATGACACGGTGCAATGCAGTGCGCAGTTAGTATATTAATATATTATACTCATGAGAATAAATCAAATCACCAGGCAAATTGAAGTTTTAGGAGAGATTCAAAGCACAAGGAAGCTATACACCGTAGTTAGATATTGTGGACAGATACTGCGCCTCGGAAAAAAATATTATTAAATTATTTCCTCACAATCGAAGTGAAAAGTTAGAGTAAGCTCCAGTTGTAACATCTACTATTAAGTTAAACGGTTTTATTTGACACTAGCTTGTGCTCGTGACTACGTCCCGTCCGCGCGAACTTAGGTTATCGCGCGGTCGCGCACTCTACCGGTATAGCGGTTTAAGCGTGAGGAGGTAACAGTCAGATAGTCAGATATGTATTCGGTGTTGTATCTAAATTATGCGCATTTCTAATCGAGACTTGCAAGTTTCACGGGTCTTGCAGGCAGTACTCCTGCAAGATCCTGTTTCAAGAGTTGGAAGCCGGGTTATAATGACAACAGTCTTTGCTTGATACCTACTATGCTACTTTTAAATCAAAAGTTTCTTAAGTTTAATAGTTCTGGTGAGCAGTACCTCTGCATCATCAGGATTCAAAGATCGAAGGTTGGAACTATCAAAATCAAAATTTCATAATGATCAAAGAAGTAGAAGTGGTTAAAAAAACTGTTGTAATATTTGAAACACATAGGTATCTGAACAAACAAATGTACAAAATTACAAAGTCTAGCTAAATAAAACCATTTTTTAAATTAGTATCTATATCCGTAACTGAAAGAATACATGCAAACAGAAACACATTTAGAAACAACGAATAATCAAGACACACGAGAAATCGTTTGTACAAACCCTTATTTCTGATATATTTTAAAACGTCCGCGGATAGTCAACCGTCCACGGCATAAAACCTGAGAAACACCGTAAATGTTTTGATGAATCCTAAAGTAGTTTGATATATTTCTTATGTTTAAGTATATTAATCTGTTCTCTATAAACCAATCTTCAGTATTTATTGTATATTTCTGTAAACAGAGCTCCAAATTACTAATAATTAGGCTATAAACGTTCACTGCCCTAGCTCGAAAACAACCTTGATATTTAAAATTGATATTACAGTCATCACACTATCACAAACAGAAAATGATACACATTATCGTAGAAAGTACACATTCCTGATTATTTTGATGTATAATAACACCCAAAAATATGTAAATGAACGTGAAATACTTACGACATAACTACGAGTTCTCCACAAACACTCACAATCACGCGCAGTTTCATAAAGCACTGGCAAATAAAAATGTTGTCCTTGTAAGCAACGGGCGTACACTGCCATCTCTATTTTTTAGAGCTAACTATTTGGTTAGGCTAAGTTGTTGCATCAATAGAATTAGTAAATAATGACGAAATATTCCGTTAGATGGCTCTAAAATCAACCGCTTCTCCTTCCACCCCTTGGGATAGTAAGGTATCCGCGGACGGTTGAGAGCATATTGGTTTCGGATACTATGCTATCGTCGGACGGTCAAGTGGGTAAGTAAATAAATATAATGAAAATAACTTGTTGTTTCATTTTGCAGTTATTAATGGCACCTTGCAGCTTTTTTAAATTTCGATATAACTTTTAAACTAGATTTAACAGTAATAGTACGTATAGTAAGAAAAAGCTGCAAGTGACCTTAACAGTTTTTTTTTTACCGACACGTTTTTCTTCATCTCGACTGACAGTGATATTAATTCAATTTAGTGGAAAAACTTTTTGGTAATTGGTAATTCTCTTTGAATAGGTGAAATAAAAAATATGTTTGTCAATAATATCATTTATTTTGAAATCAGATATAATGCTAAATTATTTTCAAAGTACCATTTTTTAATGCATAAAACATTTTTTAACGCATAAGTTTTTTTATGAATTAAACAATTATATGTGCCGCTGTTTTTACAATATTTTTGATGCATTGATTGAAAATTAGGAAGGCCTTTTTCACCCAAGTCTATTACAGTACAATTATCACACAAATCTTTGACCCATTTAATTTTTTCTAACCCTTTTACAAATATTTTCTTATTTTCTAAGTGAACATAAATTATTATTTTAAACTCTCTATAATCAATGAATCCTTCACGCCATAAGATACCGAGGTTTTTCTCTATCCATATAACATTACTTTTTTCTTTTTCCGATAAAGTAAAAAATGCATACGGGGGTTTTATTAAAAATACTTGCGTGTATTCATTTGTACTATACGCAAATTCTTTAAGAATAAATTCATTTGTAAATGATTTAAACCCCTGGAGATCTACAAACAAGCAGTCTGAGCTCATGATATCCTTCGGATAGTATTGGTCAACGGTTTGTATTCTACAATGCTATCATTCAAAATAAGACAGTAAGCCGCAGTATTACCGGGTATGTCCTGTTCACACTCTAATTCAACTCTCACATCTATTGAACCCGTTTTTAAGGTTTCGTTTTGAAGAGAGCAGTCGATAACAAACAGAGGTGCTTTATCCTTAAATTCTTGCGGACTTAGCAACGGCGCTTGACTGCGGTTATAATACGACTGTTGGAATTTAGCATACTGATCGTATAATATAGCGAATTTTTCAGCTGCAAAACTAACATTAGTACTTTCATACGGAAAATAGGTTGAATTTAAAAAAACTTTTACATCTCTTAAATGACAATGATCAAAGTGTGTCATATCTTTGTTAGTCATATTTTTTCTATCTGTTTTTAATCCGATAACAACATATCGTGGCTTTTCAATTTGAGATGAAATTTTGATTGCCCAGGAATGTTTTGATGTTTTCGGTAAAAGTGGATACTCATAAAGATCCCAGTTTCTAAATGCTACCTGAATAGCACGATCTTTTTCCAAGAACTTCATTAAATTTAACCTTTCCCGATCAGAAACTTTTATATGTGGCATACGCCATACTATTTAAGATATCGTAATGTTATCTATATATTCATTTGTATTTAATGTTACGCTATTTAAATTAGTATTGGATCTCAAAAGAATAAGTTCATGTTTACAGTTTTTAACTATTTTATTGTAATCCTCTGCAAAGCCAAGAATCTTTTTTAAAGGAATGCATACAGAAAACGACCCATGCGAAACTTTTGTACCGTTAACATCCCAACCCCATGACTTTGACATTCTCGATTCATGTTCATTTAGAGATAAGAGAGATTTCATAATAGTTGTAACTCCAGCATTTTTAATTTTGTCTATATCGATTCCATTAAGCTCATATCGAATATCTTGAAACAAATGAAGTATAGGGTTATTAGTAAACTGAACACTGGCCACCGGTAGTTTTGTTTCTCTGTTGACTACTACCATGTTTCCCTCTATGTATAAGGCACTCTCAGAAGGTAACACGTATAGATCTTGTTGGTTTATTGGTATGGAATGGAATTCAAAACTTTCTATTGTGTTATCGTAGCCGAAAGTTTCTGTTAAGTTTAGAATACTCATTTTAATAAACCAATAGTTTTAAGAAATTTTTTATTTTCCTTAGAAAGCCTCGTAAGCTGATTTTTAGGTGTTCTTTTCTTGACAGCACAATGCGTACTAATAATTGTACTGCGCGAAACTAATCTTTTATCTATCTATCTATCATCTTTTCCTGAGATGCAAATATATCTGGATCTCTTCACCGCGTAAATTGATTGAGTTAACGTTTATATCCAATATTCTTAACTTTAAAGAGCTTAAACTGTTTTGATTAAGGGGAAAATTAATAACGTTTTTAGGTGTTTCTATAATCCTGCCTGCCTGGTGTGCCTGTTGGCACATTAGGCACAAACTCGTGAATAATATGACTTGGTTTTCCGTTAATAAATGAACCACTCACAATGTCACATAAATTTTAATACAGATTTTCTTAGTTTTTTGTTATTTCTCAAAAACTGTAAATAATGAACACTTTATTTTATTTTTCCCAGAAAATATAAGTAGTTATCTATACGGCAGGCTTTTTTTCAGAATTTTTGATTTGTAAACTTCGGAGATAAAGGGGGGGGAACGGTCATTTTTTTGTACATTTTTGGCTATAAATCAAAAAGTACATCACTAAAAATTTTCAAAAATTTTCCTTTCATATGACGCCCCATTTGCTATAATCGAACCACTTTCATTTTTGAACCCCCCATTCTAGACCCCTTTTCAATTATTATTAAAATTAATTTCATTTTTTTTTTACTACCAATAGATGCGGGCAAGCAAGTTGTACAACTATGCCAAATTTCAAGTTGATAGCATTTGTAGTTGCTGAGAAAATCTGCTGTGACATACAGACAGACAGACAGACAGACAACGAAGTCTCACCATAAGGGTTCCTTTTGTACCATTTTGGTACGGAACCCTAAAAAGAAATATAAATCATTTTAATGAATAGGTTTGTATTTTACTCATATAAATTAAAGTTCATTCATTTCACAAATAGCTCACTAATTAGTTTGGAGTTAAATAAAAAAATAAAAATAAACATACACCTCTTGTGAAATGGAGAACCAATTATTTATGAGTAATTAGGAAATTAAAAATCCAAACACAAAGTGCACTAGGCATATGTACGTTTATTCAAATAGCAGTACTAATAGGTATTTACATAACCTATAATCATAAATTGTTTCTTAATACTAACATATTACTTATTTTAATGGTATACATTTCTGGTAAAGTTGTAGATTTACAATTCAATTTATTTAACGAGATTTGAATACATTCGCTTATAATTTATAAAAACTGCAATATCGATCTATGACCCCATGCTTTAGTTGAAATTTTGTCTTTTAATGTAAGTCGCTTATCGTCTTTACTGGATAACGCAATTTTGTTAACAGTTTGCGTAAAGATTTCATGTTTAATAGATTTAAATAATATATATTTTTTCCTAAGAACCGTATTCTTGAACAGAACATCCTTATAGTCATCTAATGTTAATTCTCGGACACCAGGCTTTTTTACTCCTTTTGCTTTTTTGAGTAATGAATTTTCGCTTTTAGTGGAATTTTCGCTTGTTTGCAGAGTAGTGGAATTGATACATGTGACTCTTAGACAGCTCGAGTATCGCGAATCCTATGTAACTATATCGGTCTATCTCTCCGGTTTCATTTGAACAGCGACTAAATTATCCGAAAATATCGTGGCGCTGTGAAAATTTGGTCATGTTATTAATTTACTTGCTGTTACAAACTTCTTTGTAGAGTTTCTCTCATTACACCACTGATTTACTAACTTAACATCTACACGTCGTTCACTATCCTCGAGAGTCTTGCCAAAAACAGCGTTATTTTTTAATTTAAAAAGATTCTGTTGAAATGGAGTTTTTGCATTTTTTCTTGGTTCTGTATTTAAATCTATATATTTTTTCAAAAAGGGGCTTTGTCGAAAGGTGATTACCCGATGAATTTTATTAAGAGTCAAACCATTACGCAAGCACGTTTTTAAATGTAGATAATGAATGACGTACTCATATTTATCATACAAATTTGGGATTAATTTCGAATTTTTCCCTCCTGGAGGTACAAATTTTTGTGCACAGAAGGGATAATCGTTATGCAAATGATGTAACTCTTTAGGGTAAACTAAGTCGACCTCAAGAATAAATCCAAATTCTGCATCGTCTGAAATTGACATAAAAATAGAATGCGGGATCTAATTCATAATTAATCTTACAAATTTTTCGAAAATTTTCAAATATGTCTGACAAAACCAAAACGTCAGTATTAATATAGAGATCTGTATATTCACCCATGTTATAAATATTAACCATGTTATATTATTTTATATATATATATTAATTTAAATTATTTACGCAAATGTACTGGAGATAGAAAAAGTATTTTCCCGAACATGCGAACTTGATAAATCGATTTCTTAATCCAGAAAACAACTATAATTGTAATTTTTTTGTAATTCCAACATTGAATACAAAAATTAAATATTACCAATATAAAGAATATAACAATGGTTTCATCATAAGCGCCCTCTGCAGGCTAAGTACTGAACTAATTTATTAGCTTAATGAATGCATTACACTTTCATATAGGTTGCAAATGGTTTCGATTAATTCCGATAGATTAAGCAAAATATTCGTTATTCTACGCCAACTATGTTCATTTGCGTGAAATCATCACAATAATAGCGAGCGTCCATGGCTGAAATGTGATCGCGGATCTCATACCGCACGGTCTTCGAGTTCTAATTACAATTACGCAAAACATTGTGTGTCGCATTCGATTATATTTTTAGCTAAGCTTAATTTTGCACACAATAAAACTGATTTTACATCAATATGTTAAAGTGAGATATGTTTTTTTATTAATGTATTAATATATAACGTTCCTATAGATGGCATTACAATAGCATTAACATTAACTGGAGCACATTTATGCGTAGTTTTCTTGTGTTTTGGTTTTACAAACCAAATATCAGTTGAACTAACGAATTGTTTATAAAACATCTTGTAGTTTCGTAATTTAAATGATGATAAGACTGGTTTTATACATCCGAAAACCAGTTAAAACCTACATCACGCTATTGAAGTTTTTATACTCAGTTGATATATATAGTAAGAACTTTACCAAATGCATAAGTGTCTTAGTACTCCTTGTGACCTACCGGCTTGGTAGTGCTAAGTCCCAGCCTGTCAATCTCGATGCTCGATTTGATCACCCTTTCACTGAGTATTGCTGAACTTATCTCGAATATTTGGGAGGGATTCTGTTACTATGCGGTGGTAGATAACGGATGAACTCGTCCCTGGTGAAGGATGCAAACTCACCATGTACACAAAAGCGGTCATACGACCACCGGGAACTAAGCGTCCTGGGTGACCCGATCTTGTCTGTGGAGCCTGATGATCACCTTCACGACAAGTTGTACAAACGCCTCTGCGCTCCGGCTAAGTGCGAGGTGTTTAAGCTTTTGCATTTTACGAAATCAACTAATATTCTTAGTTTAACTTGGACTTTAAGAATGTATAAAATCTATACCACCATTTTACGCAAACCCAAATTTTGAAATCCACAAATAATGTCAGGCATTTGGATCATACGAGTGGGGAGGGCGAATTCGCTCGATATCGAAAAAGGTGGAACAGAATGCATGCATAAATTTCATTTTGCGCAAACCCAATTTATGTTATGACGTGTTATTTGTTAAAAACGCATGTTAACGCGAGAGATAATCGTTTTATTTTAAGCACAAACCCAATTTCCGTTACATGTCGCGAAACGCGCACGTTAGCGCGATTATTTAATTTTGCGCAAACCCAAATTATAAAATCCACAAATAATGCCAGGCATTTGGATCATACCAGTGGGGAGGACGAATTCGCTCGATATCGAAAAAGGTGGGACAGAATGCATGCATGAATTTCATTTTGCGCAAACCCAAATTTTGAAATCCACAAAATAATATTGGGCATTTGGATCACACGAGTGAGGAGGGCGAAATTTTCGCCCGATCGAACGAGGTGGGTTACTTATATTTTATTTAAAAAAATGATAACAACTCATACTATTTCTGTTAGTAGTGCTAATAGTTGATTAAAAATATTAACCAAAAAGTTTTTTAAGAGAAGTTTATCTTAATTACTTATAGTTAAAAATTTTGCTTTTCACACTAACACCTAAACAAGAACAAACTTTCTGGTTGATGTATACGTAAGGAATAAAACAACAAAATAATTTTAAAATATTTATTACATAACAAAACATAGGTATTTACACTTAATAACTAACACTATAGCCACATTACTTTTTTGATATTTTATTTATTACATTTTCTGCGCTTTCTATTATCTCATCAAATCCATCATTCGCCACATACTGCGCACTGAGTAGAACGTTTTCATTGCTGTCGTCATCTTGATCTAGCATGGTGTCACTTATATTAATTATTTGAATTTTTATGAGTCTATTGCCCTTACCAGCTGCGTTATTTATAACGAATGATGGCGGGTGTCCTCGTACACTTCTTTTCACAACTTTATTTAGATTTTTCTAAGCCTTATTAAGCTTAGTTTGCGTTTTTTCCTTCGCAGCTATCCTAGCTTCTTCTTGTTCTTGATATCCTTCTAACTAATCCTGGGCATATTGAGAAAATATGAATGGAGTATCTTGGAATCCTTCCATATTCTGAAACAAAATAAATATTATAAACGATGTTTAACGTATGTTAATCAGTCTAATGCACCTGATTAAACGTATATAAATATAAAACAATACAGATCTGGGGGCACGGCAGTGCCCCCGCCAAGACGAGCCAAGCGAACGATGCGCTAGGGGCACTACCTACCTTTTCTCTAAGCGGTTCGTCGTTTTTCTGAACCTTCATAACTTGGGTTTGGATTATACCAGATAAACAAAATTCTCGGGACATGATGTCAATAGTAGACTTATTAAACATGTAAAATTTCAATTGCATTGCTCTTATACTTTAGATTTTATTGATATCTAAAAACCCTCGATTTCGTCACTGACTCACTGATGGTCATCAAAATTGTTAGAGTACTTCCTGAAGTCCTAGAAAGCTGAAAATTGGTATGTAGGCTAGTATTAGTACACAAACCACATACAAATTCTAAAACTTGGAACTTTTACCCTCCAACCCCTTAAACTACGGGATCGAAGTTTGTATGAGACTTTGTAGGAAGAGAGGATAATAGAGAGATCTCTCTCCAGGCGTGTGTTATGCCTGGGGACCGAAGTCCATTGGGATGAAGTTGGAAGTCGCATATACGTCAACTGACTGGAGAAACTTCGTTAGCGCGATGTAGAACCTTTAGTTGCGCTGTCTGACGTTGGTGGCGCTAGCGAGTTAGCGAGTTGGTTGATACGAGTGTGCGCTAGATGTCGCTAGGTCGCCACAACTTAACCTAGGTGTCTGACTAATATAATATAAGTAGCATAGAAGCCGGGCTATAAAATGAACTTTGCACCAGCTATATTTCTCTATACTTTTTTAGATTAATTATTAAGTACAGTCGAGAAAATTAATTCCTAGACCACTTTGGTCTATGTCAAAGTGACGTAATGAATCAAAACGTAAGAGACTTCTTATGATTTTATTTAAGTACAGTGTCAGTTTGACATAGTCCAAAGTGATCTAGGAATCAATTTCGTCGACTGTATATAAGAGAAAATAAAGCAAAAAGTAAGAATGTTTTTTTCTTAATTGGCATTTTGACAAGGTTACGTCAAATTTGAATGGATCTCGATATGTCCGCAAACGTGTGTGCGTATGTATGTAAACACTTTTTACAGAATAGTAATGTACAAAGGCGAACTTTAAGGGATCTCTTCCAGCTAATCTTTGGGTAATTGAGAAGAACTACCCCTATTTCATTTTGTCTTACGTAATGCATGATCTAAAAACTTAGTACAGTACAACCATTTTCTTAATAGCGATCGACAATCTTCGTTTTTCTATGACACACGAGTGACAAATACAGTGTCAGTTTCGAGTGCAAGTGTGATAGCGAAAGCCAGCCGAAAGCTATTAAGAAGCTGGGAATACTGTAGAGATAGGTAAAGTTGGTGCAAAGTTCAATTTAAGTTATTTTTATAGTCCGGCTTCTATGCTATTCTTATTCTATGGGTTTCTATCTCACAAGTTGCTTGACAGATTTGAACGATTTATTCCATTAGATAACCTAGCAACACTGGATAAAATGACGTTTGACGTTGTTCTGCGATAACTGTTATGCGAAGTGTATTTTGGACAATAGATATTATGCAAGATGAAGGGAATCCATAATAAGCAACTTACAAAAAGAAGTGAAATCCCACCAAAAACATTTTCATGTAAAATGTTGCCAAGACGACCATATACTCGTAGCTCGCACTGTCAAAAAGTTATCAGATGTCAGTAGAGCCAAGCTTCTAAATCTACATGCCCTATTTCTACAAGCTCTAACTTCACAAATTCTACACCTTACTCAAAATGTGTCGCTTGGCCGTTTCGCTACCGTCGCGTTACACAATAGTTGTAGTAGTAACGAAACGGCCAAGCGACACATTTTGAGTAAGGTGTAGAATTTGTGAAGTTAGAGCTAGTAGAGTCCTAACTCTACTAGCTACTAGCTCTACGCCCTAGCGTGTAGAGTTAGAAGCTTGGCTCTACTGACATCTGATAACTTTTTGACAGTGCGAGCTACCAGTATCACAAAACAAAATTATCTGAATACGTAACATCATGTTATAATCAGAACTATCAAGAAGCGCTCTTTCTGATTTAGTAATGTATAATTTAACTTCATTCAAGAAAACTACAATCAAATTCTTTGATTTTATGTTAAATAATGTATCACATTTATTTTACTCATAATTTAAGTTCATTTAGAGTCTGACCAGCGAATCGTGTCGATAGCATTTTTTTTTTATTCTTGATGTGGCAACAATTTTACGTATGAAACAAGCTGTCAAATTATGAGTACCTATCCAGTCGCTATGCATTTCATGTTACCAGGTAGTGATTATTTTGAATTTGCCGCCTTTTTTTGTGACACGATTCGCTGGTCAGACTCTAATTCACTATGAATATTCTATGAATAGTCTAGCGATTAACTTACCAATTATTGGCCTATCTTTACAGGTTCTATAAATCCGCGATTGGCGTGAATAAGTTGATAAGTCAAGATGTAAACTTAATGGTATTTAGAACATATTGCACTAAGTTCAAAATTACGTTCATATTTTTCAATCAGTTATCAACTTACTTACGTCATCCAGGGTAATGATTGGTTAAATAAAAAACATTTACTTGATTATGATAACAATATATTTATTTATTTGTAATCACATTTATAGTAAATATAATACTATTACATATAAATTTATTCCGTATGTAATAATCATTACAATACAAATATTCTCAACTTAGACACTAAACATTTTATTTATAAACCATAATAAACCTACATATTATATGTTTTACAAGTTCTACAATTCTACATTTAATGAAGAAAAAAAACATTAAATAAAACGATATTTCACAAATAATGTTAGATACTTGTTAAAAGTCCATAAATTGATAGAAGTTCGTTCAACGCAACAACTACTATACTGCCGTGTGGTGCCGGGTTTAGAATGTTGCCACTCCATGTCTTCCCGTGGATGTCGTAAGAGACGACTAAGGGACTAGAGGCTGTGTAGTGCTGTTAGGCGATGGGTTTGCAACCTGTCACTAATACACTGGATAACATCTTAGCCTGGTTGTGCAAAATGTGGTCACAGAATTATCAACAAGTTTTTGGAGTTGTTGGTGAGTCTGTGGCTCTGCCTACCCCACTCTGGGAATGAAGGCGTGAGTTTATGATTGATGATGATTAATTGCTTGTATCAAAATGAGTAATAATATAAATCTTGTAAATCTTGGTAAAAAAAATCACATTCTATAGTATAAATAAATGAGTCTGTGTCCATGTAACACAACTGAACTCGGTCCTCATAGAAGGGCTTTACTATTGAATAATGAAAGTCGAACATATGACTTTTTCATAATTCTAAAACAGTAAACCCTATGTAGATTGGTTTATCAAGGAAAATTTGTTCAGGTTTTAATTGTATAGCCACTAAATTTTCTGAAAATATAGATACACTGTGAAAATTGGGTCTTGAAAATAGCTATTTAGCGGTTTTTGTTTTTTTAGTCTTATTATTTTTATCACTCCACTGATTAACAAGATGCACGTTGACCCTTTTTTCGTTATTTTCTAAAGTTTTGCCGAACATAGCATTATTTAATAACTTAAAAAAGTCTTGTTTAGATATTTTTTTAGCCTGTTGACGCAATTTGGTGTTTAGGTCTATATACTCTTTTAAATAAGAACTTTGTTTAAAAGTTATGACGCGATGAATTTTGCTTAACAAAAGTCCATGTTTTAAACAGTTTTTGAGATTAACATAATGAATCACATAATAAAACTTATTGTATAAATTAGGTATAAGTTTAGGATTTTTTCCTCCTGGTGCAATATTTTTTTCTGGACAAAACGGTAAATCATTGTGAAAATTATGTAATTCTTTAGGATAAATTAAATCAACTTCAAGAATATAACCGTACTCCGCATTATCATTTACGGCTGTGATATTTAATTCGTTTTGTTCCTTATGCGACAAGAATTTAAAATCGCTCAAAGGTAAAGCTTGACACATACTAAAGCCATAAAATTATTGCAATCAATGTACACAATGAATGAGTTTTTCTGTGATGAATCATATTCAGGTATGTATTTATTGTTGGCTTTAGCATAGCGTCTGGAACACTTACAAACGCCCCCTCGAATACCAGATTGTATCATGCGTATTATTTCTAGATCATTAATTAATTCCAATTGAACGCCTGTTTTTAAAAGCATTGCATCAAATGATAAGCTCGGTGCTGTAAGATAAAAAGCTGGATCTAACTGATAATGATACTTGCAAGTCTTTCGAAAGTTTTTGAAAATATCTGTCAAAAGCAAAACATCCATCTTCAAATAAATATCTGTATACTCTCCTAAGTTTTTTACGTTAAATTATAACCAAACCAACTGTGCATGCTCAAGATCTTGATCAGTGATTTCTTCGTTAGTTAAAGAGTTGATTTTTTTTTCTTTAGGAAGTAACTTTTTTCTTTATAACAGTCCCACCCAGTTACATAATCGTAGGGATAAACTCCCTTTCGAGTCAATAAATTAATAATAAATTAATAATTTTATTTACATCACTCAGTAAAGAATCAATGAACTTGTCAACGCTATCTAAACCACGATAAGTTGTAAACCGATTTTTGTTCTAATCTGATGAACAAACGATTTGATATGCAAATGCTGCAGGAATATGTCGTTGTAGGGTTATTGTGTTATCTGTATTTAATTCTGAATCACTACTATTTAAGGGTTGCAGTATTGTTTCGAAGTCCGCATAAATTACAAAAGGAACATTTTGTTTACGTTCAAAATTTTGAAATTGAATAACAAAACCATTTTTCGGTAGGACAGTTGCAACTAAATATAGAAGCTGCAGCGGAAGGGTCGAAGAAAAACCATTTTTTCTAGAATGGATTTATTGCAATAAATCTTACAGTTATATATTACTATTCTACCGCGATGCTAGAATAAGAACGCCTAATTAAAGTCACGTTCACTCGCGAGCGGCGCATGTTGCGTAGTCAGCGCGTCGTGTACGGGGCCGTCCACGTGCGCACGGTCAGCAGTTCCCGGCCGCGGCTGTTGTCACGGCGGCGGTGTGTGAGCGGTCTCCCTGTGACGTTGGCGCCTAACACCTCCCCCCTGAGTCCAGCAACTATTTTAGATCTTGAGAAAAAATGTTGCTGGCAGGCGAGCATCGACTGTGCCGAGATTTCTGCTCCTCCGTCTGTCTCGGTACCATGTACTTCTGTGTTTCTGTCAGTTGTGTTGCAGCTAACTATGCGATGTCTGTTCAGTACGATAGCAAGGACAATCCCACTTAGCGTGATGATATAGAAAGGGACTGTAGTGTGGTAGACAGCGATAGCGTCCGTATTATGCTTGAGTTGTAGTGGCGTCTGCATGGATATTCTATTTTGGATGTCTTGCAGATTTTCTAGGTTTAAAGTGTTCAAGATGACTGGGGGCTGCAGCTGATAATGAGTTGCCTCGAGGTTTCTGGTGATCTTGGTCAATTTTAGAGGTTTTCCTTCGAATCGATCTTCTGCATTTATGATAGTGAGTTCGTCGATTCTCAGCAAGCAGTTCTTCGGTATCGTCGCCAGGTAACTTCCGTTGAGAACGCTGTGATCTTCTCTGCTGCATAACAGTTGTACCTTTGTAGGATGAGGGAACACGATAGCGTAACTTCTGTCGTCCAACTTTTCCATTGCTTGTCTTGATAGTGAGATAACTGTGTGTTGGCAGGATTTCTCTTGCACTTTCGTCTGGATGTAGTCAGGTTGAGTCCTGATTTGGTGATTGACTTTCATCTCGCAAATGTACCAAGTCCTGATCTTCGGACATTCTGTCTCTATGTACACATATGAATCGCCGTCTGTTGCTATAAAGGGATAGGGGGCAACTATACTTTGATTGAATTTATTCGGCGGGACTGGCAGTTTGTAAAGGTTATAACTATGTGGGGAGACAATACGGTCATTTAATAATACAAAATTCTTACGTCAACAAATCATCTGCAGTGTTAGCTTGAGCTTTTTTGTTTATAGAGCTCGATGAAGATTTCTTCGGCTTAGTTATCTCGGATTCAGAGGCAGACCTAAAAATTATTTAGAGAAAAAATTAAACCATATTCCAAGTAAACCATAAAACAAATAGTTTTTTATTTATAGGGCTAAGTAATATGTACTTACCGCGATAAATCCTCCCGCGGGCCAGCGTGGACTGATTTACAACTCTTAACTGCACGACGAGATGATTTTTTTTTCAGTTTCAGCGCTATCTCGTATTCAGAGTCAGACCTACAATCATTTAAAGAAAATAATGATTAATGATATCAACCATACACTAAGTAAACCATCAAATCGCTCTTATTCGTAGAACTAAATAAGAACGAAGTAAAAATACTAACCTCGATAAATCTTCGAGTGCTTCCGCTCGGGATGGTTTTAGTTTTCTTATTTTTGATGAACCTCTCGTCTCTCTACCATAAACTTCTGAATCCGACCTGTAATATATATTGAAACACTATGATTAATTTGATTACAAAAATGTTGAATAAATGTTATCTAAAATATAATAATATAAAATACGTACTTACATGGCGATTTATTTAAGTCTGATAGTAACTATATCGGTTGAGATTCACCTAAGTAATGAAACACCGCATCTTCAAACGTATTCATAAATAATTTGTTGTCAATTTAGCAAAACGCAGCAGGGTTATCAAGCGCTTTCGTTATAGTAATAATAATGTTTAATTATCATCTTCTACCTACTATTAAATACATTAATATGCATTAACTCGCTCGTATTCCTCAAAAAGGGTAGGCAGAGCACAAGGAACAATAAAACCATTTAAAAAACCTTATCTATCTTTCAATATTATACTAGTAATGATTCATTAAAATATGAACTTCTAATGACACAAAAAGGTTTTTAAGATAATAAGTACAATTTAAATAAAACCTTCTTTACATGTAAGACACTTGCTGACTACCTATTTACTATTACAATATTATAATTTTATAAGCACAAGTTGATCTTTGTTGATATTTTCACCATGATGGACACATCAATATTTTTTTTAGCAACCCTAATATTAAATTAAATTCATTACGAAACTACGAGTAAGTCGCAATCGTTTGATATGCGACACCCTTTGTTCTGCCGACTTGTTTACGCGAAAGCGAAGTGCAACCTATAGGTAGCTTTTTTTGCTTGCATAGTGGCTACAAGTAACCAGTGGAATGAAATTTCAACGCATTGTAGACTTTACTTGCTCTGTTAAAGAAACAAATCAGCCTGACTGATTTATTCAGTTAGGACTAATTTTCATTTCAAATATCTTTTTGCTATTGGTATTTGTACGCGTCACGCTAACGAAGTTTTATATTCTTATTTTATATTTAAATAGAGATTAATTTGTAAGCTAACTCGGATGTTCGTAAGAAAACCCCTTTTGTCGTATTACTAGACAATGACAAACATACTTATAACTGAAATAAATATTCGTGCGCATCACACAAATATTTGTTCTAACCGGGAATCGAACACGGAACCGCTAGCTTTGTAGGTGGGGTCACTTCCAACTTTTGACAAATTAAGGATTAAGATTTTGTTAAAAGAGACATCTGTGCAGTAATCATTGAATTATTAAAGTTGCGAGCTTACACACGTACCTATATGAAATCTAATCCCTCGCGTTCCGCGGATGACACATATTTACTAAATAAACTGAACAGTAACTGCGATTACGCATTAAATTAAACTTTATTCTCTAGTCTGCAAGGCAGATTTTGCTTCAACATGATGAACTGAGATGGGACTTTTAAATTATAAAAGTGCATCGCATGTACTCTCATAGATGGCAGTATTCTTTAATAATATTTGTTTAAGCACATTTTATTATAATTTCTTGCAAAAACTATAAACAAAACATATTTTGGATCAAGTTAACGAGTTGTTATGAAAAATCCTTGTATTTTCATGTTGAAATGATTACTAAATGGACTTTGTATATATATAAAAAATAAGAATGTTCTACATCGCGCTATCGAAGTTTTTTAGATTTGATCATATATTACACACGACACGTCAAAAACTTAGGTATCATAATGGACCGTACCTTTACGTGGACTCCCCAAGTAAATGAGATCAGTAGGAGGATGTTTGCGGCAGTGTGGTCTCTTAGGCGCCTGCGCAACTTTCTTCCTCTCGCGACTAAGATTGCGCTCGCTCAATCCTTACTTCTCCCTATTTTGGATTATGCAGATGTGTGCTATCTTGATGTTTCTGAGGAGCAACTTAACAAGCTTGAGCGAATTCAAAATTTATGTATTCGGTTCATATTTGGGTTGCGTAAATATGACCACGTCTCTACTTTCCGTTCACAGCTCAGGTGGCTTCCAATTCGTCTTCGCCGGCACTATCACATTCTTAACCTTCTATACAGCGTTCTTTTCATTCCGGCAACTCCCCACTATGTCAAGGAGCGTTTTAGTTATTTTAATTCTGTGCGTTGCTCGGAAAAATGTATCTTAACTGTTCCCTCTTCTTCCTCTAAATTTTACAATAACTCCTTTACTTTTCAGGCTGTTAGGTTGTGGAACTCTCTTCCTTTGGAACTGAGACAGGCTAAATCATTTCCTATTTTTAAGAATCTTCTAAAAGAACACCTTTTGTCACTTCCTTAGTTGTTTTCCTTACCTATTTTGTATTTATATATATTTGTATTTTTTATTTATGTATTTATTTTAAGGATATTTATGTTTTTAAAAATTGTTTATTTCAGTTTGCACCGCCTGCCTATTTCTATTGTATATTATTAACCATCTCTTCTTTGTAAGGTTGTCTGGAAGAGATCGCTATTTAGCGATAAGACCGCCTGTTGACTCACTATGTAGTCTTTTTATTTTTCCTGTATTTCTGTTACTTGGTGTATGTGGTGTTTCAATAAAGTGTTTTGTATTGTATTGTATTGTATATACAAATTTCAATACTACAACCGCCGGGAAATCCGTCTCTATGACGACCGGTAGCACATGGAGGACCCGCCACAATCACGTTGCGGAGCCTGATCAACTCTGTGATGTGTGTTGTGGTAATTTAAAATTGAAATTGAAAAATGAAATATTTGAAAGGATAATCCTTGTGCGCTAAGCGGTCGATAGCCCTTGGAGAATCCGCCTAAACACGTCAAACGTAGCCTTAAGCCGGAGTTTAGCACCCTGAAGGTTGCATCATGTCTGTGTGGCCCACTTCACAGGCATGTTGCGTGTAAACATCATAGCGCGCTATGTGACCGTAATGGTCAGACTTGCAATGGATATGATCAACCCAATGCAAGTAATGTTAAGCTTTTGGTTTTTGTTGCAAGTTGCGTTGATATGTTAACGTGATCTCTAATAGTACGGGCGGTAGTGTCACCCGATGTATGGAGAGGTCAAAATTTGGTATCGGATGAATTCACTTGGCACAGATGTATCCTAGGTCAAACTGAGCTGATTTAGCCCGGTAGCCATCAGCCACCCCCTGGTGGGTAGGGAGGGGGGGTATTCAAAGTTACACGCCGCCGCGTTTCAGATAAAAAATTATATCGGCTTCAGTTTACCTATCACTTCGAGTGTGGTATCATTTTCTGATAAACCATAGATGTGGCTTTCATTTTTGATATAATAAATACACTCTTTCATATAATTTTATTGAGATACATAAAGAAGTTTCACAACATCAGCTTATCTTTTTGAACATCATATTAAAAAAAAATACGGTCCAATAGCCCAATTTATTCAGATTTAAAAAACATATAGTTTTAATTTATATCATTTATTTGAGACGAGTAGAATAATCAAATATACCCGCGCGGCAGCGCGAATTAAGACAGCGGGCGGAACTAACTGAGGCGAGAACTCGCCATGAAGCATTAAAATTTATCTACTACCTCGTATGTGGTGTCATTTTTTGATCAACCAGACATGAGGAATTCATTTTTGGGACATTTAATATACAGTTTCTTAGTAAAAAAGTAAAATGTTGTAGAAAATAGCAAAACCGATTTAATTTTTTTTTTATTAAATAGTCAGTATGTTTGAAAATAATAAAGTTTTTGCACAGAAAAAAAAACCTCTCAAAGAACATTTATTCAGCTTTAAAAAAATATATATTTTATATATAGTTATTATACAAGGTCTGTGTGAAAAAAAATCGAACATCCAAGTAAATATTTAAAAATTAACTTTGAACTAAAATTTTGAACATCTAACACTCACCAGTGGGTCTCATCTCAAGCAACCCTCCCCGTAAAGTACGGTGGGCTTGGCATTTGGGCTATTAGTAGTGCTTCTCCGATACAGAGGATGCTTGGCGTGTCTGTGACTCGGGTGAAAATTTGCCAGTCGAAAAAGCTAACCAAGCAGCATGGGACCTCATTTCGGTCTAAATTTGCCATCGCAAACTTTTGAAAACAGTCAAAATTCATCCGAGAAGGCCCGTTGCTCCCTTCACGAGCCCTAGGAGGGACTCTTTTAGATTCTAATACTTTAAGGATAGCAGTATGCCTCCGCCACGGTCTTAATGTCTACGAGCCGCAGCCTTGTTGCCGTTGTGGAAATGCAGTCGACGACCTAGGACACCACGGTCTGTGTTGCCAATCCAGTGCTGGTCGAGTTCAAAGACATGCATCGATAACCTTTTTGATCCGTCGGGCTTTAGCACAATTTCATTCCCGTCTTCGCTTGAGCCCACTGGCCTGTCTGCCTCAGATGAAAAGAGACCCGACGAACGCACTTTAGTACCGTGGCATCTTGGTCGTCCCTTGGCGTGAGATGTTACTTGAGTTGATAGGCACGCTAGCAAAGTCTCATGTGCAAGGTTCTGCTCGCAAGCCAGGGACCGCCGCAGATCACGCCCAAACCATCAAGTGCTGCAAATACGCTTTTTTAAAGTCAAATTATGTTGTTGTTTGCTAGAGAAACTTGTAGGCCGTGGTCATCTGACACAGATAAATTTATAATAGAAGTGTCAGATAAATTAATCAGCGTCTCTGGCGACCACAGGCAAGGCTCCCTTTTTGCCCCAAGACTGAGCATCGCGGTGCAGCGGAGTAACGCTGCAAGTGTCCTCGGCACGATGCCGCAAGTGGGTGCAATGGAGGACTTTACTAAAAGGGTCGTTTTCAAAAAAAAAATACGTTGTTAAGGCGTTTAATTAAAACAAAACTTAATTCATTCCTTTGTGCAACGAAAGTTACCCATATAGTTTGTATGCCTAACTTTCGTTACACAAAGGATGCGATCGTGATTTTGTAGCGGGAAACTAATTCTGCGCGTACGAAGTCGCGGGCGTCCTCCTAGTAATGCCATAAAATATGAACCATAAGGACCTAGGCACAAAAATGTCGGTATCTTATAAATGTAAACTATCGTCGCAGTAGTATTTTTATATAGATATTACTGCGTTTATGCCATTATTACATTTTCCACCACAGTGGCATTAATTCGGTACATTTTAACAGTTTTATTCGACAGTTGCACCTAACACCGCACTGTGACTTGCTCTTGAACCGAATTAGTTCCAGACAAGCTGTAGCAGCAACGGGTGCAGTATTCGGAATTGGTTTCCAATTGTGATACGATTGTATTTCCCATCCCCAATCCGCCGGACTGGGAAGAAGAATCGGCATCATCGCTTGGCCCCATACGTGCATACCCTGGTAAACGGCTCTTAGGAGATGCTGCTGGAATCTGGCATCCGTAGGCGGAATATTCTTTAGTTTTGGGTCGTAAAATAACTCCGTTTAATCAATTCACCTTAAGTTTATCGTATTTTTTCACATAGACGTTTTATGATAACTATATATAAAATATAAAAAAAGAAAAATAAAAAAAGAGTAAAATTCGGGTAGGCAAAGAAACAAGTTCATAAAATTTTGGTGTGTCCTTTAATAATTATAAAAAAATAGTATTTTACATATTTTTAACTTAATTTTAATGTTAATGTAAGAGAAGTCACCTAACTACCGCCTACAGCTATTATCACCTCTCCAGAGCAACTAAGAACACTCACCTGGAAGTCGAAATTTACCTTTGTGCAAGTCATTTAATTTTTTATTTAATTTTTTGTACACCACAAAATGGATCACTTATCACAGCTGCAAAAGAGTCTGGATATCATGAAGAACATGTTTGAGGCCAGAATGTCAGCCTTTGAAAGCACTGCTCCGGTACAAGGCTTGGACCCTGTTTTTGATGCAGATTACCGCTCTTTTAAATCTTTGATTGGGAGTGCAGTTGCAAGTCTCCAAGCTCAAATGAGTCTAGTGCTTAAAACACTCGAGGATCAGGAGATGAGATCCCGCTCAAATATGCTGCTGCTTCATGGGGTCCCCGAGGTGGAGAGTGAGGACACAGCTGTAGTGGTCGCAGATATCTGCCATAAAAACCTGGGGCAAGCTGTGAGCTCCGAGGCCTTCAATGCTTGCCTTCGCCTTGGTAAGAGTCGTGGGGTATCTAAGCCTCGGCCTATCCTAGTCAAATTTGCGAGCCAAAGAACACGAGACGCTGTGTGGAACCTTAAAAAACGTCTTAAGGGTTCTGGGATGACTTTGTCCGAGTTCCTAACACACACTCGACATGCTGCTTTTATGGAGGCTCGTCGGTTATTTGGTATAAGAGACAGCTGGACTTCGGATGGGCGTATTGTAGTACAATGTCGGGATGGCATCCGCCGTAGGATAACCTCCATGGCGGAATTGCGGTTGCTGCCTGTTCCGACTCCTGCTTCTGGTGGAATCACTGCGGTGGAGCAATCTCAGCGCGAGCGCGCTGATCTCGGTGCGGCTCCCACTGCGCCTGCGCTGCGTGTTCGTGCGCCTCGACCCACCGTCAAAAAGAGCCCTGCTGTGGCACTCCGGAAGTAGTGATTTGCGTGTGTATTGTGTTCAAACTTCTATTTGTCTTCTTATGGTGTAATAGTCCCGTTAACAATTGTACTTCCTTTCCCAATTTATCTACCTGTACTTTTTTCACAAGCTATCTGGCATACCCTCTTCTTCTTTCTATTTTTATTAGTTATACCGTAAACTGTTTATTTATTTTACTTACGAACGTCAGCTGTCACTTTTGGTTACTGACGGATGACAGATAGCAATTATATCACTAGTTGTCATTTGCGTTTGGGTTTTGCTACGGTATTTTCGGGACATTGTGTGTGTTTTACTACATTGTTATCATATCACGTTTCGTACGTCGTTTCGTATTTATTCTTCTTTTTCTTAGTATTGTAATTTTTATTAAACTTAGTATTATTCGCTCTATTTTAGTTACCTAAGCAATTGTATAATAGCCAGTTGCTGGTAAGTGATGGTGGAAACTTTGATCAGCAGTAACTACTTGGTTTTAATTTGCACATATTTATTTAAATACATTTTAAATATTTATATTTATATTTATATTGTTTAATTATTATTTTGTTATTTTTAAATATTATATATATTTATGTTAATTGCCATTTATGTCTGATTTGTTAAACAATAGTATTGACAGCGAATTTTTCTCATTATCTTCATCTAGTCTTTATGATTCCCTCAGCGATGTCTCAGATATGCCGGATCTTAGCGAGCGGTTGAACATTTCGTTTAAGTCTCTAGCGAAAAATTTCAATGTTGTTCACATAAATGCACAGAGTGTACCGGCTCACTATTCAGACCTTCTTGCTTCTTTTACATGTAAAAACATTCACGCTATCCTTATCTCTGAGTCGTGGCTCAAGCCAACACTTTCTTCTACTCTATTTCCTCTGCCCGGTTACCGCCTTTTCCGAAATGACAGGTCCTGTGCTAGGGATGATGGACGTGGCACTGTTCGCGGTGGTGGTGTTGCCATGTATGTCCGGGACGATTTGGCTTGTCAGGTAGTTTCTCGGTCTTCTTCAATCTGTCCTAACACTCCTGAGTATTTATTCATTAATCTTACTTTACACCACACAAGGGTACTTTTGGGAGTTTTCTATAGCCCTTCCTCTAACATAAATTACTTTGATACTCTTGAGAGTGCCCTTGTTGATCTTTCCCCGCAATTCGACCACATTATTTTAATGGGTGATTTTAACACTTGTCTGTTAAAAAATGATAATCGTACCGGTAAGCTTCTTTCACTCACTTCTTCTTTAAATTTGGATATTTTGCCTCTTAGTCCCACTCATTTTCCTCATAACGGACCTCCATCTCTTTTAGACCTTATCTTAACTTCTTCTTCCGACCTTGTTTCTTCTCACGGTCAATTTAATGCAGCGGCATTTTCTAACCATGACCTTATTCATGCATCATTCAAAATTAGACCACCTAAGCGAAGGCACCAAATTATTATGCGTCGAAATCTGACTGCGATTGATGTACAAAAATTTAGCAATGATTTGTATAAGGCGGACTGGCATAGTATTGACAATTTTATGCATATTGACCAAAAGCTCAGGGCTTTTAATGACATTCTGCTCTCTATCTTCGACAGACATGCACCTCTGAAACCTATGCGTGTAAAGCATGTCCCGGCTCCATGGCTTACGCCGGACATTAAGTTGCTCATGGCAAAACGAGATCGAGCTCGAATAAGGCTGCGCCGTGAATCTTCGGAGATTAATCGTTGTAGGTATTTGTCGTTACGAAATCGCTGCAATAAAACTTGTAGGGACGCTAAACGCCAATACGTCCATAAGTCTCTCGAAGATTGTCCCCCCACTAAGCTGTGGAAATTTCTTAAGTCATTAGGGGTGGGCAAAACGCAACAGTGTTCCTCAGGCATTTTAGATTTAAACGCTCTCAACAACCATTTTTGTACTTCTCCGGTTGTCTTTAACCCCTCCGTTAAACAGCTTACTCTATCATTTCTTGCCAATACCACACACCCCGACTCTTCTCCCTTTGAGCTTGGTAATATTTCACCGCAAGAAGTTCTTGCCTCTCTCAAATCTATTAAAACGAATGCTGTTGGTGAAGATAACCTAAGCTTAGACATGCTCATGCTCGCGGCAGACTGTATCGCTCCTATCCTGTCTGATATTATCAATTTCTCCTTTTCGTCCGCCGCCTTTCCCTCAGTATGGAAACATGCTCATGTTATCCCTCTCCCCAAATCTTCAAATCCAACTTCCCTTGATCAGTACCGCCCAATTTCCATTCTCCCGGTTATGTCCAAAATTGTTGAACATTTTGTAAATCGCCGACTCCTATCCCATCTCAACAGGCATAACCTTCTTAATCCCTTCCAATCCGGTTTCTGCCCCGGGCATAGCACAGTTACTGCTTTGGTTAAGGTTACTGATGACATTCGTTTTAATATTGAAAGTAAAAAGCTCACGGTTCTTGTGCTACTTGATTTTAGTAGTGCTTTTAATACCGTCGATTTCGACATTCTCCTCGCCATTCTGAACTCTCTTAACTTTTCTCCTTCTGCTCTTTCTTGGTTTCGGGCTTATCTCTCAGGGAGACGCCAGCGCGTCAAGGTTGATGACAGCTTCTCGGAGTGGTGTGAACTCTCCGCTGGTGTACCTCAAGGTGGGGTGCTCTCTCCTCTTCTCTTCTCTATTTTTATTAACAACATTTCTCAATCTCTTGCCTCGTCATTTCATTTGTACGCGGATGATCTACAGATTTACGCAGCGGCTAGTTTGGACGATTTACCCTCTTTGATTAATGGTGTTAATAGTGATCTTGAGATGATACGCTCCTGGGTGGAAAGGTTTGGGTTGAAAGTAAACGCAAAGAAGTCCCAGGCTATTATCATTGGCAGCCCTCATTTTATCGCCAAAATGTCTGAAGTAGTGGTTCCCAATGTTCTCTATGATGGAACGCCAATTCCCTTTTCTTTAACTGTAAAGAACTTGGGTGTCACTATTGATCAGACACTATCATGGTCAGCCCATATTAACCAGGTCAGCCGCAAACTCTTCGCGTCATTGCATTCTTTAAGGCGTCTGCAAAATTTCTTACCCTTAAAAACTAAACTCACCCTTGTTCGTTCTCTTCTGCTTCCACTTCTGGATTACGGTGACATTGCGTTTATTGATCTGAGGGAGGAGCTACTTGACAAGCTTGAGCGTCTGCAGAATGTTTGCATCAGGTACGTTTTTGGCCTACGCAAATATGACCACGTGTCACAGTTCCGTGCGCAGCTTAACTGGTTGCCCATTCGTCGTCGCCGAGACGTGCATGTCCTGTCATTACTTTTCAAAATCCTTTTCCTTCCTTCTTCTCCTCCCTATCTTTCCGAAAGGTTTAGCTACTTGGCTTCTGGTAGCGGACACCGCTTGCGGTCTAGCGCAAATCTTACTCTCGCCATCCCGCCAAACAAGACGCACACTTATGCTAAATCTTTCTCGGTACACTCTGTCAAACTTTGGAATGGGCTTCCGCTGGACTTAAGACTGTCTCCGTCAGTTAGCTCGCTTAAGGGGAAGCTAAAAAAGTTGTGGATGAATGAGTGAGCTAGTCTTTGCTGGCCACTTGCTGGCTTATTACCTCGCGTCATACTAATGTAATAAGTGATGTTTTACATATCTGGTCGTTTTCATAATTAGATATTGATGTATTTATTTAATTTATACTGTATTTTATATGTATACGTAATTATATTTTTATTTAAGCATATTTATTTTATTTGTGTAGCTACATATATGATGTTTACTTATTATAAGTATTATTTATGGTTATTTAAGTTTGGATTTTTAGATTTATTTACTTTTTGTGCACTTCTTGTTATTTTGCCTATCCTCGTACAGTTTCCTCAATCACAGTCAGGTTAACTGGAAGAGATCCCTTAAAGGGATAAGTTCGCCATTGTACACGTTATCTTGAATTTAAGTAAGTACTTACTTGTTATTGGTTTTATGTGCAATAAAGAGTTTACATACATACATACATACATACATACATATATATTTTTTTAAAGCTTAATGAATTTTCTTTAAAATATTATTTTTTTCTTTGCAAAAACTTTAGTATTTTCAAACATACTGACCATTTAATAAAAAAAATAGAAATCAGTTTTGATATTTTCGTCAATATTTTACTTTTTTTCTAGAAAACTGTAAATTAAATGTCTCAAAAATGAATTCCTCATGCCTGGTTTATCAAAAAATGACACCACACTCGAGGTGGTAGATAAATTTCAATGCTTCATGGCGAGTTCTCGTCTGAGTTAGTTCCGCCCGCTGTCTTAATTCGCGCTGCCGCGCGGGTATATTTGATTATTCTACCCGTCTCAAATAAATGGTTTAAATTAAAACTAAATGTTTTTGAAATTTGCATAAATTGGGCTGTTCAACCGTATTTTTTGTAAATATGATATTGTACATATATTATAAAATATTGTGTGTTGGAACAAAAAAGATAAGCCGATGTTGTGAAACTTCTTTATGTATCTTAATAAATTTATATGAAGGAGTGTAATTATTATATCAAAAATGAAAGCCACATCTATGGTTTATCAGAAAATGATACCACACTCGAGGTGATAGGTAAACTGAAGCCGATATAATTTTTTATCTGAAGCGCGGCGGCGTGTAACTTTGAATACCCCCCCTCCCTACCCACCAGGGGGTGGCTGATGGCTACCGGGCTAAATCAGCTGAGTTTGACCTAGGATACATCTGTGCCAAGTGAATTCATCCGATATCAAAATTTTTACCTATGGTCGTTACCGCCCGTACTATAACGCAAAACCTTTGGTTTGAGTTCATATTGTTGATTTCGCATCGAATAAACGATCAAGATGAACGCATACCACAATGTTATGTCAAATTGCATCGAGTATTCAAATCCTCAAAAGCTATTGGGCATTCTAGACCACTTGCATCGAGTATTCAAATCCTCAAAAGCTATTGGGCATTCTAGACCACTTGCATCGAGTATTTAAATCCACAAAAGCTATTGGGCATTCTAGACCACTTGCGTAATATTGGGCATCCCACCGAGTGAGCGAGGTGGTCCAGAATACCCAATATTATACTACTTGTACCTACTTTTCAACGAATGTATCTACTGACTCCTCAGACGAAGTCACGGGCAGAAAGCTATTAATAATATACATACATACATACATAAACTCACGCCTTCATTCCCAGAGTGGGGTAGGCAGAACCACAAACTCACCAACAACTCCAAAAACTTGTTGATAATTCTGTGACCACATTTTGCACAATCAAGCTAAGATGTTATCCAGTGTATTAGTGACAGGTTGCAAACCCATCGCCTAACAGCACTACACAGCCTTAAGTCCCTTAGTCGTCTCTTACGACATCCAATGGAAGACATGGAGTGGCAACATTCTAAACCCGGCACCACACGGGCCCTAATATAATATTAATTAATGTTATTCTATTTAAGGGACACTCTATTGAAAGGATATTGGTGGAGAACTACTAGTCTAGCGTGTTCGGGAGTCTGCATGACACGGCATCGTTCGTACCTGGTTCATAGTACCGACACTATACCAACATAACCAATACCAACATAACCTAAACCTACCTCATTTTCATATTTACATCACAACAAATCAAGATATAATACACATGCGATAACTAAAGGGGGCGACTTAAGAATAAAAAGTAGCGGATTTTCAAAAAGGGGGCAAATCTCTACGAATAGTATAGGCCTCACACTTAGTAGGCAAAAGCAGAAAGGGGGCAAGTAAGTACCGACAGACCATGTGTGTGTATCTGTCCTCTTCCCCCCGGATCTCTGAAATGATCTAATGTGTGACTGTGAACACACTATCCGAAATTACTTAAATTTTAATAATATCAAAATAAAAATTATAACGTCAAGTGGGTGTTTTTTAAAAAGATTATACCTCGTTAAGGACTAAAATTAAGAAACGTTAACTTTTCCGCTGAGTTACGAAAAATTTGCTATACTTACTTTTATAAGACAAATGGTGGTACCTCAGACAAAAATCCTGTAGCAAGTGCAAGCATACATATTTCTACCGGGTGAGAATTAAATCTGCTTCATTTATTGAATTTGAAATACTGCTAATTGGCGTTGAGAGTAGTATATAAATGTACGACTAATTTTCGTAACTCAGCGGAAAAGTTAACGTTTCTTAATCTAGGTACAATATTTTTAAGAAACGCCCAAATACTAACTAGGTTTGCATAGCTTGAAGTGCAGCTTATTCGGGACCAAATGTTTATGCTGGGGGAGCAGCTTGCTGACGCCATTTCGGCTGTCGCACAATACCATACTGCACTTGCCCATTGCCCCAAGAAATTTGAGTCAGTCAGTGAGAGACTATTATTGCTGGAACAACCATCGGTGTGTCCTTGTCAAAGAAGTAAATTTTTGTCACAAGAGGCTGCCAGCGGTTCCGTGTTAACTGACTCAAAACCGAAGAGGAAACACAAAGCCAAACATGCCACCTCGACTGAGAAGATTGCCGAAAGTATCTCTGTGGTGATTCCGCACGAGGACACTGTTGTTGCTGAGTTGACCGCTTTTTCGCCTGGTACACAGGCACTGCGTACTGCTACATCTAGTGTGGTGAGGGTTGAAACGCTTCCTTTCGAGGGTGGTAATTCTGTGTCGGAGAATTGGCGGACTGCTCACGATAGAAAAAAACGCTTTTCCTCTTTGCGCTGCACTGCTGGGCCGGAGATCACATCACTTAAAGCAGTTGAAAACCGCAAATACATTCATCTGTGGAACATGATATCGGGTGCCGATGATATACGTGCTTACTTGGAAACTTTTTGTCCTGGGAAAACCTGCACAGTCGAGGAACTCAAACCCAAGGGCCAATATTAGTCATATAAAATTGGTGTAGCACAGGATCTCTACGAGAAATGTTTGTCTGCTGAAATGTGGCCCGAAAATGCTCTTGTTAAGACTTGGTCATTTCGAAACTCACAGAAAAATGGCGTCAATAACACCACCTCGACGCGCTCCGAACGTGCATAAAACAAGACCAACTATAAACATTGCGTATCAGAATGTAAGAGGCCTCAACACGAGGCTGAATTATTTTAGACAAAACCTCATGTCCCTTGAATGCGATGTTTTAGCTGTCACCGAGTCTTTCCTTACTGCAGCAGTCGACGACTCTGAGCTCTCTTGTGGTGGTTGGAGCGTGCTGCGCCGGGACCGCGCCACGGGCGCGCGGGGAGGCGGCGTGCTGGTCGCGGCGAGGCCCGGGCTCGTGCTGCGGCGTCATCTGGACTTGGAAACACTGACTGGGAAAGACTTATGGGTTTCTTTCTCCGTGGATCATATTACCTGTTATCTGTGCGTGGTCTACATTCCCCTTAGTGCTTCAGCTGAAATCTATATGCGGTGGTTTCAGGCAGTGGAATCAGTGATTGACACATTGAAAGGTGTAGTACTTATAGTTGGTGAACCTGAATCCAGTCTATACATCAAATCAAATAGTATTTTAAGTTATTATTGTTACTTTCTAACTGTATATGGTCTAAAAGAGATGAATGAAGTGATAAATGTGCATGGTGTTCCCACTATCATTGGATGTTGTGCTGGTATCGGAGCAGCATGTCCTTGATGCTGTGGTCTCTGAGACAAAGGGCAGCGGACTGGTTCCGAGATCTGATGCGTACTACCCACCATTAGATGTTAGGTAATATCCCAATACATTGTGCCGCACATCGACCGCCTGCTGAGTTAATGGGTCCTAGTAATGTGGGCGTGCGACAGGATTGGAATTTCACTAAAGGAAATTATGAGATTCTACATAAGCTAATTTCAGAAGTCAACTGGCAGGAAGTTCTCAGTGCTGCGCACGTCGACGTTGCAGTGGACATGTTATAGAAAGTATTGTATGGTATTTTTGATATTTGCATTCCTAAGAGGGTTAGATCGAGGGTGCCTAGTAGATGCTATCCAGTTTGGTTCACTGCAAACCGGATTAGAGACCTTAAACATAAATCTAATCTCCGTAGAAAGTGGAAGTCTACTAAGGATAGAGCTGTTTAAACTGAGGTCCAAGGTGAAAAAAGGGATATCATCTGCTTACAATTGCTACCTTGGTCGAATTCAGGCCAGACTAAGAGACAATCCTCGTGCATTCTGGCAACACATGGACAGTCTGAAGTCGAAGGGTGGGTTCGTGTCTCGCGTGACTTTTGATGGGAGACAGTTTGCCGATGGAGAGGTTGCTAATGTGTTCGCTCGGTTTTTCTGTAGTGTATTTCTGCCTGATGTTCCCCTTCTTGACCCAAACCTTAGACAAGACAATTATCAGGGTCAGAATTCCAATTATGTTAACTTAACATCTATATCTTTGTCTCTTCCTGGAGGGATTTGTCCGCTGGTGTCCCCCAGGGAGCTGTGCTATCCCCGCTTCTGTTCTCCATATTTATTAATGGCATCACTGCTTCCCTCCAATCTTGCTTTCACCTTTATGCAGACGATTTGCAGATTTACGCCTCGGCTGGTATTGATGATTTTCCCTCCTTAATAAGCCTAATAAACTCTGACCTTGCGACTATTCGAGACTGGGCAGCTAACTACGGGCTAAAAATCAACGCGAGAAAATCGCAAGCAATTGTTATCGGTAGTCCACATTTTATCGCAAAGTTGTCTGACCTTGTGTGTCCGAATTTGGTATTCGACGGTACTATCATTCCTTTTTCAACCACTGTCAAAAATTTGGGTCTCAAAATGGATCAGACGCTTTCCTGGTCGGCTCATGTTTCTGAAGTTAGTCGTAAACTCTTTAGATCTCTCCATTCTCTTAGGCGCCTGCAGAATTTTCTACCCCTTCGCACCAAGATTACTCTTGCGCAATCTCTTCTTCTCCCTTTATTCGACTATGGTGACATCGCATATATTGACGCAACTGAAGAGCTGCTCAATAAGCTGGAACGGCTTCAGAACGTGTGCATTCGGTACATATTTGGCTTGCGGAAATTTGACCATGTGTCTGATTTACGTACTCAGCTAAAATGGTTGCCCATTAGGTCGCGTAGGAATGTCCATATCCTGTCGTTGCTATTTAATATCCTTTTCAATCCTCAATCCCCTCCTTACCTTGTGGAACGGTTCTCTTTCTTAGCTACCGGCTCCCAGAACCGCTTACGCTCGAGCGCCAACCTACTCCTTGCTTTTCCTGCTAGCAAATCCAAATGTTACTCTAAATCCTTCTCGGTACATTCTGTTCGTTTATGGAATAGTCTTCCAACTGACATCAGGCAATCACAATCTGTCGCTTCACTTAGATCTAGGCTTAAGAAGTACTGGCTTGACTCTTGTTCCTGATCTAAGACTGTATGTCCTTTCTACCTTTCATACTTATATTATATATATATATATATATATATATATATATATATATATATATAGATATATTATATTTATTTATTTATTTAATTATGTATTTATTTATATTTATAAAAGTATATTCATTTATTTATTATTTATTTATTTGCTATTATTATTTTAGTCTTCTGTATCTTTAATTGTTGTACGTTTAGCTATCCGTTGTTTTAATTAATATCCCAATCGCTCAAAGGTTAACTGGAAGAGATCCCTTAAAGGGATAAGTTCGCCTTTGTACATACCTTTTGTGTTTCTGTTTCTTTTTGATTTGTTATTTTCTGCTTGTACAATAAAGAGTTTACATACATACATACATCTTTTGAGGAGATAGACGCTGGCATAAGGCGTCTTAAATCCAATTGTTCCCCGGGACCCGACAACTTACCTGCTTATATTGTAAAGGGATGTACGGAGTACCTGAAAACCCCGATTCATTATATATTTAACTTAGCACTCACCTCTGGAATTTATCCGAGCTGCTGGAAAGTCTCAAGGGTAATACCGAAGGCGAGTGGCAGTACTGATGTGGAAAGCTATAGGCCTATAGCAGTTCTTTCTACGCTAGCTAAGTTGTTTGAATCTATACTCCACCGGAGATTGTCTACACAGGTTAAGCCATTTTTATGTGACGCACAACATGGATTTGATGCTTAAATTTTTTGCTGGTTATCTACGGGATCCGCAGCAGTATGTTCGCCATGGATGCTTCGTCTCGGCCCCGTATCAAACTCGATCCGGCGTCAGTCAGGGTTCTATATTGGGACCCTTCTTATTCGGTATAATGATAAATGACCTTAAATCGGTTCTTAAGTCTGCCCAATGTCTTCTCTATGCTGATGACTTAAAATTGATTTACGGTATCGAGGAAAGGGCGGATTGCGAGTCATTACAAGAGGACGTCAACTCGGTTGTCCGGTGGAGTATGGATAACAAACTCCTTTTCAATCCAGCCAAGTGTTATGTCTGTACTTTCAGTCGATCATGTTCTCCTCTACATGCTCAGTATATGCTCGGGTCAGAGCCGATTAACCGTGTCTTTTCTATTAGAGACCTCGGTGTGGTGTTCGATGCGCGCTTTACTTTCCGTGAGCATATCTCAAAACTTGCTGTCGACTGCTTTCGGAGATTAGGCTTTGTAATACGTAACGTCAGAGATTTTTATGACTCTAGCGCCGTACAATTGGTTTAGAATGCTTTTGTGAGAAGCAAGTTGGAAGCATCTTCACTTATATGTCATCCGCAAGAATTAACCTACTCCTTACTTTTAGAGAAGGTGCAAAAAGCCTTTCTAAGGTTTTTATATAAAAAAAGTACGGGTACTATCCGTTTTTATATCCCACTAAATATCTCCTTGGGACTCTTGGATTTAATTCTCTCGAGGTGAGGCGCAATTATAGCTTGTTGGTTTCGGCTTGCCGCGTTCTGCGTGGCGAATCGGATTGCCCTGAGATGGTGACTCAACTCATGAGACTGCGTGTTCCAGATGTGCCCAGGATAGTCCTTTCGCGCACCGTTTCGCGCAGGACCTCGCCGCTCCCCCGCGCGCTTGCGCTGCTCAATGAGCTCTTGGCATCTGCGCCGGAGTGCGATCTGCTTGCAGGCCGATGGTCGGCTGTGTGTAATGAATGCATGAGTTTTTGTGACCGATTTTGATGAAGTTTACAGGCAATAATCGGATACCCCTTGCTGGGGTATCCGAAGTGATCCTGTGAATTATGGTAGCGATCGGATATTATTATTATTTTTTTAGACAGGCAGTTGACACTGATATGTCTAAATCACTGATCACCAAACTGGTAACAAAAAAAAAAGTATTGGCCGCAACGCGCCGGGTAATAACTAGTAATTTAATAAAAACTGACGAATAGGCCAAAGTATCCATTGTAACTTATTTATCGATATTTCAATCACGAACAAGCCTATCTGTAAAAAGTACTGTTTAATTAAGTACGAAAATATCTAAAATAAAACACAATCCTTATATAGCGCATGATTAATCCTGGTCTATAGTTTAATAATAATAATATGTGACATGATGAAAACATGCAATATTGTTAAAACTGACCGATATTTCAATAAAAACTTAAAACTTTCCGGTGCAATGTTAAACTTTTTGGATTTCCACTTTTCCTTGCTCCACATCCTGCATCTCCTCATTATAAGGCCTGGGTCCCACTATGCCGGACCAGCAATTTTGCCGGATGCCGCCGGTAAGAGTAGTGGCTGTACAATTTATATGAAGCTGTTAACATTATGCCGTGTGAACAGCGTCATAAGCCACTAGCCTTAACGGCATCCGGCAAAATTGCCGGTCCGGCATAGTGGGAACCGGGCCTAACAAAAATGTTCCTTACACTTGAGTGTATTTTAATGTTGTAATGTCGTAACGGTACTCCACTTATTTAATAATTTAAGACACAAACACGACGCATTTACAACTCAAGTACTGTCAAACAGTGTTACATTAAATGGCTGCCCTGTCAAAGCCCTGCCGCATTAGGAATGTTTTGGGTTCCGACAAAAGTATAGTGATCCTTTACGAGAATACAGGTTAGTTAGAAAGAGTAGAGTATATTTGATACGTATTTTTATGCCCGATCCTTTAGTTTCTTTAATCATTAATGCGAAGTTTAAAATTCAATATGGAAACTATTTAACGAATCAAAATGTTTTTTTTTTAAATTAAGAATACGGTAAGCCGAAGATGTAAACCTTGTGTTAACTGACTGACATTGACTGTGAAACACGTGAAACGAAACGCAGCAATGCCAGCAGACAGCAACACAGCAATCGAAAACGTCATTTACGTCATCTGCCTCTGCACTGTCAGTCAGTCATTGTACGTACTCATTGTTTTGTTTGAGCTTTTTTCGTATTCGTGTTGATAGGTACTCGGTGACTACAATGGTGTTACCGAAGCCCCAGGCCTCGTCTTCCACCGCCTCGCTGTCTGAAGTCGTTGAGTGTAGTGCAAGTCTGTAGTGACCCGCTTGTTAATAAATCCTCTTCGGCGTCTCCGTGTGTGCTAGTGTTAGACTCCGCTTGTGCCAACGTTTTCTGTGTCTCCGTCTGTGCAAGAGCTGGACGCCCCTTGAACGCGCAACCCCGTCTACGTCGAGTGTCCATAACGCTTTCGGAGCGCCCCAGGAGCCAGCCTCTCCAACTTACACCAGATTCAGTGGCATTTACCTACTATGTCACCATCTCCTGTGCCTGGCTATTCTAGTGCTGCTGAGGATAATGCTCATGTAAGTACTTACTTCAAGGATGTTATTTATGTAGGTTTCTTTAAGTTAGGTTAGGTTTAATAAAGTTAGGTTATCCTTATAAGGTTAGGTTAATTTAAGTTAGGTTCGATTTTCAGTTAGGTATCTTGTTGATTGATTAGGTTAATGTGCTCATTTTTACATACCACACTTCTAGATTAAAATAGTATCAACTCAAAAAAAAAACTGGTTTTATTTCAAGATCATTGAAGTCGTTTTAAAGTTGATTTTGAAATAAAGTTTTATTTTGAGTTAATACTGTTTTAATCTAGGAGTGATTTACTCTATTCTCATCATTTCTTTGTTTGAAATCCCATAACACGACATGTTAAATGTTGATGTGTTAGGCTTCTATACATATAAAAGTAATATATAGGAGTCGCAGGCAACACCTTGTCTTTCCTTGTGTATTTTGTTGTTTGTATGTATTTGATTTTTTTTAATGTCATGGGTTGATTTCAATGACATTAGAAGAATATTGTATAACAAATAATTATAGTATTATACTCGAAAATGTAATTCAAGACCAAAATCTGGCAGTTCCCATCTTAATTATTTAGAATGAGAACTTGTGTAACCAGTAACATTAGGGTAAATTTTATTGATAAAAATACCTATACTTAAACCAAAATGCAATAATCACAGCTAATGTGAGCCCATTAAGGTAAAGATTTTGGTCTTGAATTAGAATTTCGAGTATAGAGCAAATAAACATTTCTATTTCTATTTCTATTTCTAAAAGTAAAAAACGGAACCCTTATAGGATCACTTTGTTGTCCGTCTGTCCCTTTGTCTGTCCGTCAAGACCCTTTATCTCGGGAACTCGTGGAGGTATCGAGTTGAAATTTACACTATATACTCAAGTCCCTTGAAGCTGTGAAAAAACAAACTCCTAAGTTAATGTAAAAAAAGATAAGGCCGTTTATGCCGCTAAAAACGTATATTTCGACACTCTCAAGGGAATCAAAATTTATAGGGTATTTTCCGTTGACCTAGAACTATGAAATTTGGCAAGTAATACCGTCTCATACTACAAATATAGGGACATAACATAACATAAACTCACGCCTTCATTCCCAGAGTGGGGTAGGCAGAGCCACAGACTCACCAACAACTCCAAAAACTTGTTGATAATTCTTTGACCACATTTTGCACAACCAGGCTAAGATGATATCCAGTGTATTAGTGACATGTTGCAAACCCATCGCCTAACAGCACTACACAGCCTTTAGTCCCTTAGTTGTCTCTTACGACATCCACGGGAAGACATGGAGTGCCAACATTCTAAACCCGGCACCACACGGGCAAATATAGGGAAAAATCTGAATACCCAACATTTTTAATTAAATCACAAAAAAAACAGAGTCTTTATGCAAGGAAACTTCGGTGGGTGAGTTCGACTCGCCTTGTCCGGATTTTTTTTATTTTTGCCAAGAAAAGGGTTAAATGTCACTCGTAGATAATTTCTGTAGCAATAACGTAGCGTTAACGGGTGGCAGGAACTTGTCCAGGGCCTGTCCGGTGTGACCTTTCAGGTTGGTGGATTAAAATAAATCAACAACTCAGATCAGCAAGATTATATAAATTTATTATTTAAAAGAAATGGTCGTGGGTTCGAATCCCGTCTAAAATTTTGCCTCCGCGGTCCGGTACTTCCCTGTACGCAAGATGGTCTACGCGGGTGAAGATGATGAGGCCGGTGATTCAGTTGTGCTCCTGGAGGCGTTGACGTCACGGGAGCGTAGCGTGACGTCACTGAGATGACGGACAAATTGCCGGCAGCCGTAGTCTTTAGCTACAAACGTAGCACCCTGTGAATAACGCACGGTGTCACTAGTTGGCCACGTCGCTCATCGATTGAGAACACTCCGAAGAAGCCAAAAGCGTAATATGAGAGTAACGGCTAATAGTTGGTGTAAGTGTTTCAATCAGAACGGATTTACAAGCGGGGCTGGAGGCTATGCAATTAGGCAATTAATAATAACGCTCAAGCAGAATTAACGACAATTAAAATTAAACAATAACTTGGCATTATTAAATTAGGTTAGGAAAAGATTAGTAAAGGCTAGCGTTGCGTATAAGATTTTACACTATAAAATCTAACACAAAGGGCTCACTTATATTTTAAATTGTTCAACACTTACCCTATTGGGGCTCGAAATAACACTTGAGTATGTTCCTGATAACGTCAGAAACTAGGGTGTGCACTGCCACCGATATTAAATAGTATTGAAGATTTCAATAGTTCGTTAGCGCGTAAGATGACACGTAGTAGCACTAGTGAACGCGCAACAAACGTAGGTCCGCCTTGGAAGACGTCGCGGTGAGGTGTCAGCGCCGGCGCAGGGCGCATCGAAAGTTCTCGAGCGATTGCGCAGGCTGCGCGCGCATGTACAGTCGCGCTGATCAAGTGTTAAGCATTTGTAATATATTATTTTATTTATTTTATTGTATTTGTTATTAAAATAGTTGTTTAGTTATATAGAGGTACTTATTAGATTATAAGTAATTAGTTTTATTAAAATTATGATATTTTATTTGTAAATATAATTGGGTAGATATAATTGATTAAAATTGTTAATTCATAAAATCATCGGTAATAATGTATAATTCATTCATAATTTAAGGTAAAAATAATAGTATTTTAAAATAAGCTAACTTAAGAGTGCTAATCATGAACGTGCAACGTTACACCGGATCGCGACTACCGTCTACTCACTGACCTGCCGGCGCGACCAGGATGCTGCTTGCGCTGCCGGTCGGTGCTGCTCACACGTTAAAAAATCCGTGCCGCCATTTATTAAATTTTTTGACGTGGGTTATGTCAAGAGAGAGAGTTCCGACAAGGTGGTATAGCCACCACCTCGATGGAACTCTCTCTCTCTTGACGTCACCGCGTGCCTTCAACAAGTCGGCTAGAACAGCAGTAACACCAGAAACGTCACTGCTCGACAAAAAATAATACTGCATGACCGCCATGTGATATACGAGCATAGACTTAATATATTACTTCGTATGGACTGGCCTCTAGTACAAAAAAACGGGCGATTAAATTGGTGCTAAATCTAAGAATCAAGCACCAAATCGTGACAGTGACGTTTCAACCTCGCACCAAGTCGTACGTACTAGTAAAATCAAAAATGCCATGTTGCGTCATAAGTAAGTGCAATAATTATACCTCAAAGGTATCGAAAACCAAGGATGGAGTTTCTTTTTTCCGGTAAGCATATTAAGTAATGTATTACTCGAGTTAAACCATTTTTTCAAGCATTTTTAATATTATTGTAAATACAGCTCTGTTGTTTGGTTACCCGGCCACGTTACAGTAGTTCTATGTAGTTTGACGTAGTTTATAAGCAATCTGATAGATGTCGCTACTGTTTCTTGGCCAAATAAATGTGACATTTTTGTTCGGAAGACCCTATCTTGTTGTTTAAATCAATGTATACGAGCAGATTCGAGCAACCATAAGTATTGGAATGACAGCAAATCGAACTATTTTGCATAAAGCATTGGGAGTCCGTAAACTAGTTTCCCGTTGGGAAGCAATTGAAGGAAGAATTGGTTCAGGTATACTCTGCAACGCTATAATGGAGGTTAGTCAAATGCTTTATAAGTATACGAGTATAACATCGTTTTAGCTGACAAACCTTGGATTTATTGCTATGAGCCGGAAAGAAATAACCAGTCGGCAGTTTTGGTATTCGAAGACAAGATGAAACCAACGATTGTTGTGCGTTCTCGTAGCGTGTCGAAGAAAATGGTCAAGGGACATCTTGCCAGTTGCCACAATTGTATTACAGGTTGCCATATGCAATTTTTGACTGTTTTTGAATTTTCATTTAATTTTATACCAATATTGAGTAATAAATAAATAAATAAATAAATAAAATAACATCGGAAACAGTTTTTTTAGTTTTTTTACAAAATCTAATGAACATCTCCAAAAAATAAGTATCATTTCCGGAACAAGTTCCGGAATCCCGGTATTTAAGCTCAATATTGAAATCCGGAAATGAAAATCATCCGATATTGCATGCCCTAATACGGACACCCCCCAACCAATCGCCATGCACTTTTCTCGATGACTAACTATAACGTTACCCGAGTAGGTAGTTCGGGCGCGAGCTGCAGTCATGAAATAATTTTAATGAGCCTTTTAATTGAATTTTAGGCGTTTTGGAATTAAGTTATTTTGAATTTGAGGCATAAAGGTGTTACAAATTTTAGTCATATTAGGAATACATACGGTATTTGAAAAAATAATTTAAGTACATACCTAAATACAATAGGCATTATGAAATTTTACACCCTGTAGCTCCTAAAGTAGTATTGATCTTAGAGTTAAAATGAATATACCAAATTTTGTAGGAAATTATACTAAGGGAATAAAGGCTCAGTATCAGAATCAGAATTTATTTATTTGTAAAACAAGAGTAAAAGGATGTTACAATGTTTATAATTAGGTACATGTCTTGCCCTACCATACAATGGTGTACAAATAATATATATATATTTTTATCTAAAATTAGGAAATACTTATTTAAGGATCAATTTTCAATAATTAACAAGTCATAAAAATAAATCTAAATTAAATCACAATTAAAAATATCCTAATATATATTAATCAATAAATAGTGTTGAACGATAATAATAGCCGCCTGATCCTGGCGGCTGGGTTGTATTACCGATCTCGTGGTGGTTGATGAAATTGACTCCTGTCCCCAAAGTCTGGCGCGGGTTCGAATCGTGCAGGCTTCCAGGGATTGTGATGGTTGACGTTGAATATGAACACTGGTGCTTTTTTAACTGCTATTTAATAAGAACTTACAGTAAAACACGAAATACAATATGTCAAAAATGATTTGCGTCCGGCACGCTGTGAATTGACCGGGGAAGAGAGATGAATCTTCTAACCTATAAGCGTTGACAGCTCTGAAGTCTATGACTAAACTAGATTAGGTCTATGTCTATGGTCATAAGGCGGCTCCACACAGCACAACCTATTTATATATACGATCATACAAAATAAATGAAGAACATGTGAATTTGCGTGAACAAGTGTTATTAGGTTGTATATATTTTACAGTTATGTTCCTATGTATATACTCTCATCATTTAAAAACTCACTAATGGTATAATAACATTCGTTGACTAGTAACAGGAACATTTTTTTCTTAAATAAATTAATACAACTATCTCTAATGTGTTTAGGTATTTTATTTAAAATGTTAGAAGCCATTCCAAAGAAACTCTTTTTAAACAGAGACAGACAACACGGCAGTTGGCTCGTTGTGTGTGTAGTACGTTAGAGTCTCGTCCTCGTAAGTTATGGCACATTGGATTTTGTTTGCGTTGGAATAGATCTGGATGACTTTTCACAAACAGGGCTAATTCGAAGATGTAAATTGAGGGAAATGTCAACAGTTTATATTTCAAGAAATAAAATTTACAGCTAACAGTTGGACGTAGTCCGAAAATTGCCCTGATACATCTTTTTTGACAAATGAATATTTTTCTTCTGTCAACTGAATTCCCCCAGAATATTATCCCATATCTTAAGTTGGAAGCGACCATAGCATGGTAAGCTGATAATACAGTTTCTACATTTACGATTTGTCTTAGTTTATAAAGTGCATATGACGAACTAGACAATTTATTACATAATTTATCAATGTGCGCTTTCCATGTAAGAGTCCTATCAATATTAATTCCTAAAATTTTTATAGTTTCTACTTCGTTTATTACTGAATTTAAGTAGCAGACGGACATATTCTCCGTATTGTGGTGTCTTTGACTAAAATGCATTAATTTGGTTTTAGAAATGTTTACTTTAAGGTTATTGTTTATTAGCCAGGTTATGGTATTGTTTAACGCGTCATTTATATTTTTTCTGTATGTGTTTACATTCTCACATTTTACTGTTATTGTACAATCGTCTGCAAAAAGTGTCATTGGGTATTCTATGTTATTTGGCTAATCATTGATGTAAATGATAAACAACAATGGTCCCATTATTGTACCTTGAGGCACTCCATATTTAATGACTCTATACTTTGACATGTATGAAATTTCTTGCTTTGTTGTCGGATCTACCCTTACTATTTTCACAACTTGTTGTCTATTACTAAGATATGATTTTATTAATTTCAGTATGTTGCCGCGTATACCATATGCATTAAGTTTATCAAGAAGTATTTGGTGATCCACGTGGTCAAAAGCTTGTCTCATATCCATATAAATAGAACAGACAGGTTTTCTTAAATCTATACATTTAGTTACAACTTTTAGTAGATTGTGTATTGCCATGTTAGTTGATCTATCTTTTCTAAAACCTTGCTGTTCACATGATAGTATGTTTTTTTTTCCAAATAATTATGTATGTATGTATGTAAACTGTTTATTGCACATAAACAATTACAGGACATGTTTGCATCAATATAGATAATGTACATAGGCGAACTTATCCCATATGGGATCTCTTCCAGTTAACCTTGGAGCAGAGTAAGCAAGGACAACGCAGAAGGATAGACAAATTAACAAAATTACAGGAAATAACAAATAGTACATACAACAGAGAAACAGGAAGGAAATAAAATACCTTCTTTAATAAAATACATACATAGATAATAGAATATACTAATATATACTACCACATACCTACATAAACAGCAGTTTAAACCTACAACAGAAGTAAGGATCAACACTCAGACTCATCTTGTTGACTTAGCCATAACTTCTTTAACCTTTCCTTCAATGAACCGACAGATCTAGATTGCCTCAAGCACGGCGGAAGTCCATTCCATAATTGGACAGACTGAACCGTGAAAGATTTAGCATACGTACGCTTCTTGTTGGATGGAACGGTAAGGGAAAGGTTAGCATTAGACCGAAGGCGATGTCCACTACCATCGGCCAAAAAACTAAACCTATCGGAAAGGTACAAAGGAGAAGAAGGAGTGAAAAGTACATTGAAAAGGAGTGTCAGAATATGCAAAACCCTGCGACGGCGGATGGGCAACCACTTGAGTTGCACGCGGTACTGGGATATATGATCAAATTTCCGCAAACCAAAAATGTATGTTATACAAAAGTTTTGCAGACGCTCAAGCTTGTCAAGCAGTTCTTCCCTGAGGTCAAGAAACGCAATCGCTGCTTATCGATGATAGTGTCATAACACGAAATACTACGTTTTTGAGATAAGTATAACACGACGCGTGAAATATTCAAAAGTTTATGATGACTAAGACACCCATTGCATTATCTCCAAAAACAGCCACGTGACAGCACTGTGCCCTTATGCCATTGGTCCTATTGTGACGCCATATTACAGCGTAGGTAAGCCAGTTGAGCCGCAACTACCAACAAAGAAGCTAAATTTTTATCATGACTACAGGCACACCCCAAAATAATTCAGAAAAAAATGCTGATTATATTTGTAACATTGATACATTACAAAATAGTTTGTGCAATAGTGATTAATTTTTAGTTGCAACTTTATCATCCAGAAAGTAAGTAATTTTTTTTTGTAACATGTCAAAATAAGCTCTTAGTCATGAAAAAATAGTCGTTAAGGTACATAATATTTTCGGTATATGCCTATATTCAATATTTATATGTAAATAAAATTGTGACCTATAACTTAAAAAATCTTTATGCACGATAAATTTCGATACATTTTATGAAAAATAATTTGATCGGAAACCAAATGTTACCTTGTTAGTGAAAAAATCTAAATAAGAAGTAGATTAAAAGTATTTCAAAAAGATTAATTGCGCATGAAACTAATTTTTAAAGGCCCTTTATTTAGTTAACTTGTATGTTAGTATTTAAGTATATTATTGTAAAATGCCTAGCAACATTGCTAGGCGTTTTTTAACCAGTTTCCGTTATTAAATGGGATGAAATACAAATTACCGTCAATTATGCTGATGAATTATCTATACCTACTAATATTATAAATGCGAAAGTGTGTCTGTTTGATACGCTTTCAAAACCGCTTACATTAAGGCCAAACCGCTAAACCGATTTCGATGAAATTTGGTATGGAGATTGCTTGAGTCTCGAAAAATGACATAGGATACTGTTTAACTGCGGGAGCAGCGATAGACGACTTCTGCACGGGTGGAGTCGGGCAAAAACTAGTTTATAATATAGGTAGCGAATTAGTCCGGCGGGGCGCTGGCATGTTTTGAGGTCATAAGTTACAAAAACTCTAAAGTCGCTTATTTTTTGCATGTGGATACAGTGTGTACTTGTGAGGCTTATATTGCGTTTTGTGTCACATCTTATCATTGCATATTCAGCAATTAGATGTTTTGTGGCAAAAAAATCATTTCAATTTAGAACGTTCGAAAAATAAAATTAAAGTTAAAAAATATGTCAGTATCCTATCTAGGTAGAATAACTAGGGGGCATTCGTATTCCTTTCCGTACCGCTGGTGGCGGAGTCTTCAACCTTGAAATACTAAAAGCTGGCACCAAGGTGTCTCACGGAACTATTACGGAGTTGATCTATGCTATTTATGAGGTTTTGTGGCGGAATCCCCAGAGGATCTACAAAGGCTTATGACGAGTCTCGATGAGTGATGTCGCAAATTTGGCCTGAAAATCAGTGTGATAAAGGCCGAAGTATTGGTTCTTGACACGCTGAATGGGGCCCAGGTTGACATCAAACTCGGTGATAAATCGCTTAAGCAGATTCAAATAAGACAAGTTCAAATATCTGGGTAGCACCATAATATCGCGGTGCCTCCTTGGGAACGAAGTCAACGGCAGAATTGGAGCAGCTGCCGCAGCCTTCCGCAAACTTCCTTCCAAGGTGTTTCGCTCACACTACATAAAAGCTCTAAGAAAATAGCTGTTTACATGGCGATAGTTCTACCGCAAGCATATTCGGACATAAGATAGATTCCACCTAGAATGCCTACGCGACATTATGAACATTCGTTGGTCTGACCGTGTTCGTCAGTGCCGGATTAAGCCAGCGCGGGGCCCGTAGTAAGTTCTATATATAATCGAGATCCTTGGTTTGTTTTAGGTTATTTCTTAAGTGCTAAATAAAAAAGAACTGGTAGAAATCCATGTCAGGGAGATGTGGGTGCGCGGGGCCTCTCAATGCGCGGGGCCCAGCATTTGCTGCTCTTGCTACGTGGCTAATCTGGCACTGGTGTTCGTAACACGGAAGTCCTACCAAGAGCTAATGTCGATGGAATAGAGGCCTATCTAATGCGACGACAGCTGCGGTGGGGCGGCCATGTTTCCCGCATGTCAGGTGACAGAGAGGCAAAGCGCATCTTCTACTCAGAACTACAGGATGGCAAGCGGAAACAAGGCGGCCAATTCCTGCGGTACAAACATGTGCTTGAGCGACATATGAAGCGGTGTGACGTGGACCCGTCATCATGGGAGGCAATGGCAGCAGACCGGCCATCTTGGAGGCATACAGTGAGCACTAAGGTTTCCGAGTTCGAAAGGAAGAGACGTGAGGTGCTCGATGTTAAGCGAGACGAGCTCAAGGCCCGTACACCTGCGGTTATTCACTACAATAGGGTATTTATTTGCCTGATATTACATTTCATATATTAATTTGGATAATATATCAACATACGTAGTATGATAAAATAACTCAAAATCAAATTTGAAATAGGCAATTAAAAAAAAATATAGCCTGATAAAGTTTTTTGTCTATTTCTTTCTCACAAAACGATGTTATGCGTGTAATTCATATGGCGGTTGAGTAATATGACTTCATATTACTGTATTTTCCCCTTTTTCTAAAAGCAAGTTTTAAACATTTATATCTTTTGTATTTTTAAAGATATTAAAAACTATTTAAATTAGGCTATTCGGAAGGTAAAAAAAGCTTCAATTTAAATACTAATAAAACATTAGGAAAATACCCTATTATATTGGAGGGATGACTTGCATCGAATGTGGTCGAACTTTTGATGCAAGAATCAGCTATGTGAATCATCATAGAGCTCACGAGCGACGCTCTAAATAGTCGGATCCCAGTCGCTGTGGCCGAAATCGGTCAGGATCGATCGATGGGACAATCTCACACAAATTGACCTAGTCCCAAACTATGTCCTAGGCTTGGTACTATGGGTACTGGACAACGATAAACATACTTAAATAGAGAAATAAATGCTTAAATACATGGGAAATTTCAAAGACTAGGAAAAAATACTTGCGCTCAGCTCACAAATATTTTTCCTTACCGGGAATCGAGCCCTGGACCACTAGCCGCGTAGGCAGGGTCACTACCAACTAGGTTGATCTCGTCGTTGAACCCCTGATCGCTGTTTTATTCCAGTTTGTCTTAGATATTATGTTAGCAAAACAATTCAGGGTTTATTATGTTCGACCAATGCGTTTTCTAAGGTCTCACACGTCAAATAAGGTAAATCATTACTTTGTAATGTAAAAAAAGAGGTGTGCGATCACAAAATATGCCCTTATTTATGACAAAGAATTAATATTTTTATAGACATAATTCGTATTTCTTCGGTTTTGTCCATGATTTATTGTTTTTCTTTTAGGTATAAAACGATATGCATCATTAGTCATCAAAAAAAGAAAAAAATACTAGGGTTTAACACAAAAGCATCGTTGTTGTCCAAAAGATTACACGTATAATTTTGTAGTTTCACTACTTGTGTCCTTATTGCACATAATCACAACGAAGGTTTTGAGAAGCATGTCGAATAGATCTACAATTTGTAAAGGTATTAAATTAGACTTGCGTCTCTTGCATTTGATTTTTGGTTTCATAAATTAACTGGGAGGTGATAATATTACGACAAAAACAAGTATCTTTTTATCTTATGAAGGTCAAAAGTTATTTCAAATTTTTTTTTTTTTTAAATGGCTCTCCTGAAAAAAATACTTTTTTGAGTTATGCCTTTATCATTGATAGGCAGCGCAATGTCTCCATAATCAAGGAGAGGAAGTAATAAGGAACGAGCAATGGTAAGCTTAGTGTTAAAAGGTAGAAAATTTTGTAGACGCCTCAAGGAATGTAGGGAAGCAAAGAGTTAACGGCTAACGTTATTAACATGGGCTGTCCAGGACAACGTCTGGTCTATCGTGACACCCAAGTTTTTAACAGTGGAGGAGAAGGGGATCGGGGTCCCATCGTAGAAAACATTGGGCGTCACAACTCCAGATAGTTAAGTGATGTAATGAGGGCTACCAATGATAATGGCCTGTGACTTCCCAGCATTAACCATTAACCCAAACCTCTCCGCCCAGCAACGTATAGAGTCGAGATCAGTATTGATTTGACGTAGGTATCAAGGCGGGGAAATCATCAAGAGTAGCAGAGGCGTAGATTTGCAAATCGTCCGCGTATAAGTGATACGAGGAGCAAAGTGAGTTAGAGATACCGTTAATGAAAATGGAGAAAAGCAGGGGAGAAAGCACTCCACCCTGGGGGACACCAGCCGACAGATTACACCATTCAGAGTAACAGTCATCAACCCTGACACGCTGGCGCCTCCCAGAGAGGTAAGCGCGAAACCAAGAAAGAGCAGTTGCAGAAAGATGGAGGGTATTAAGAATCCCGAGAAGAATATCAAAATCCACGGTGTTAAAAGCGCTACTGAAATCCAACAAAACAAGAACTGTGAGCTTTTTGTGCTCAATATTAAGACGAATGTCATCGGTGACCTTCACTAAAGCAGTAACGGTGCTATGCCCGGGGCGGAAACCGGATTGAAAAGGATTAAGGAGAGTATGCCTATTGAGATGAGAAAGGAGACGACGATTAACGTAATGCTCAATAACCTTAGACAAGACGGGTAGGATTGAGATAGGACGGAAATTAGCAAATGAAGAAGGGTTTGAGCACTTAGGAAGTGGAATAACGTGGGCATACTTCTAAGTGAAAGGAAAAGTGGCGGAGGAGAAGGAGAAATTAATTATAAACTTCTTTATGTAAAAACTTTTCGAATATTTTCGCAAATATAAAAATAACGGTAACTATATATATCTATAACAATTCATATTTTCTTTATCGTCTTTTTTAAATAAAGGGCTAACAACACCTACTTTTAACCTATCTGGGAAAATACCTTCAGATATGCACAAATTGATAATGTGACTTAAACATGTCGATATACAGTCTGCCACACTCTTAACAACTTTTGTAGATATGTCATCATGACCAACACTATTTTTATTGTTGATTTTTTTTATTATATTGTACACGTCCATGGGCGAACACGGAGACATCGATGGTCCCACCGAATAAACATGTATGTGAAAAAATATGATTTTACAGGAAAAAATAAATACGTTAGAACTGTAATTACGAACAACTGTGACAACATAGGTATATAAGATGTATATACAAAAGATAGGTAAAAAATAATCTTTCTATTAACATTTTAATAAGTTAAGTATGAAAGCTAGTTTTTGAGAAAGTTGAGAAAAAGCATGTTATTTTTTTATTCTAGTGAAGGTAAGCGCAGATACTTTGTGTTTTAAACGTTTACACGTTTTTTCGTGTTATAAGGAGCGTCTTCTTTAAATGTAATGCAAAGTAACGTTAATTTTTGCGTAAAATCAAGACTATTACCTTGATGGGTACTAAGCTCTTGCATGTTTCTTTAGGTAGAAATATACGATTATTCTAAACAGTAACTTACTTTTCCAAGATTTTGTAAGGTAATTAATGTTGTGCAAATAAACTTAACAATAACTAAAGCATTCTAATTATTATTTTGTAACTAAAACTGCCTTGTTTTTTACTGTTAAATTTATCAAATCTTTTGTTATTTTGTGAGCTTTATAACAAAAATGCTTATATTAACCGATTTATAAATAAATAGATTCTAAACGGGGTTTTATCATCGACATAAATACAGCAGGCTTGGTCAAGATGCATAACGTTAACGTTAGCGGCTTTGGAAAAAAGTGTCTTATTTTATTATTGTGTCTTATTAAAACAATAAAACATATTTACCATATGCGAACACTAAGTAAGGATAGCCAGCTGGCCCAGGTATAAGCAAAAATGCTAAGGTACAAGCTTCAGATACTCGGTCTCAGAGAGGTTCGCAGGAAGATGAAGAGACCGCCCGTGAAAATGTAGTGAGATTCCTCTTTACTGATGCGGCGAAGAATAGTCTTTTTGACTGGAATCCCTTCTCTGAGTGAATCATAACAGCCCGCTTTAACAGCAAAGCCCGAAAAATCACCATCGTTCAATGCTACGCACCCATGAATATGGTTTCGGAAAAGAATAAAGAGGATATCTATAAAGCCCTCAACTCGACTTTGAAGAAAATCCGCAGACAATATAAAGTCATTGTAGTGTCAAGGCATGAACAACGATGGATGCTAAAGATATATGGGAAGTAGCGGTTCTTGGAGTTCTGTCAAGGTAACGATCTGATCATCGGAGGTAATTTATTCATATATGGAGAACACCTTAAAAATACATGGAATTCACCCGATGGAGTCTCGGAAAATCAAATTGACCACCTTGCCATCAGCGCTAAATGGCGCTTATCGCTGCCCGATGTTCGCAACCGCCGAGGGGCGGACATCGATGGTGATCACCACCTAGTGGTTGCTGAAGTGCGGCTCAAAGTAGCTGTCGCTTAAACTGCTGGCGGGACAACCAAAGTTTGAGGTTAGCAAGTTATGCGCTACTCAATGCGCTGTCAACAGTGCTGGACGACCTGAGGCTGCAATACCGCCAGATGAGAAAAACTATCTACCGGAGTACAAGGCGTGACCGACGGGTATGGACGGATGTTGTAGCCGACAATGCGCAACGTGCCACTGACTCTGGCAATCTCAGTGAGTTGTATAAGGTGACACTGACCAAAAATTAGAACCGGAAGAAGAAGTCCCAGAAAGACAAGAAGGGCCAACTAATAGTGATCACATCTGAGGGACAGTTTCAGCGCTAGCGGGAGCTCTTTGAGGAGATCTTCCGAGTCCTCGACGACCCTATGAGCATATCTGCACCTGATTTCAGTTTGCCTCTGAATAGCCGAAACATAAAAATTTCTCCGCCCACAGAAACGGAAGTAGCGAATGCCGTCAGATTGCTCAAAAATGGCAAGGCCCCCGGAGTTGACCTGATCACAGCGGAAATTCTTTAAGCCGACCTGCCTTTCGCCGTGATCTCGCTGACGCCGCCGACGCCACTCTTAGGAGAAAAAAAAAATACCGGACGATTGAAATAAAGGCCTTTACTTGGCCTATCACTGTGCCAAAAAAGGGAGACCCCCTTTCGGCTCATTCTAAGGTGAACTCCAAGATCATTCTAGATCGGCTGTCAGGGGCCGTTGAACCTCTTATTCTTCTTCAAATTATTATTATAATATTATGCAGGGAGCACGCTGGATTCCGACCTAGTCGATCTTGCAAGGATGAAATCAACACACTGCGCATCATATTAGAATGGGCATCAGAATGGCAGAGGGAAATGTATTTAACCTTTGTAGATTTAGGGTGGTCTTATATCTGGAACTGACTGCGTAGGATTAGTGTTCCCGACAAAATCACGAACCTCATTAAGGCCATCTACAACAACTATTTTTGTAGAGTGACGTGTAAGGCCTCATCTCGGAGGACATATCGATACATGCGGGTGTACGACAGGGGTGTCTTCGCTCACCTCTCTTTCTTGTTGTTTTGGATAGTTTACAGTAGCGTGTCGCTTTAGAAACTGGAGGAACCGACTAGGACATCGCTGCGAGAATCGCCAGAGCAACCTTTGCGCAGCTCCGCCCGGTATGGCAATGACGGAAATTGACACGGAGGATTAAAACTAAAATATTTCGGTCGAACGTCAAAACCGTATTGCTAGACGGATGCGAGACATGGAAGGTCACAAAAGACACCTCGCGTCGACTAAAAACTTGCATCAACCGCTGCCGTCGCCGGATTTTTAACATATTATACTGGCCATAGAATAGACGAAGGATCATTGTGGAAGCGGAGGCATAGGGAAGACTTGGAGCGAGTAGAAACGCGATGCAAAACACCGACCGTGCTGGCGACGCACTGTCATGGATGCCCTCTGTCCCATCCAGGGGACATAGGACCTTAAGTCAAGTAAATCAACCTTTTCCAGATTCGTCGTATATAATTTTGAGCATTCTTTTGCACCCAGATGAACCAGCCGTCGTTGCTCTCTTCATTTTGGATACGCACAACTAATTTAAATAACACAAAACCACTAACTTATCACCACTTATTGTCTTATTAACCCATTGTTTTTATTATTTGTAAACTCATAATTATCACGTTCCGCACGACTGACTGACTGATTGTTAAGGGAGCGAGCCCACCTAGTGGCAATGTCACGCGCTGCCCCCTACCCCTCTTCGAATAAGCAGCCATTGCTGTTTTAATAACAGGTGCGAAGATAGTCTAAGCACTTAAAACTAAATTTGTCGCAAATAATATTGTTAGTGAATAAGCGTATTTTGAATTAATACAATACCACATTGAGAAAATTATATGTTGCAACCGTTATTACACAATGTGAGTATTATTTATTAAATAGCAAACACTTGTTACTATAACTTTTATAGCAACTTTATACGGCAAGAAGCAATACGCTAAAAACTCGTATCGTCCATAACACCAAAAAGCGTGCACCAGAATAATACACAAATATAAAGTTTAGTAAATTTGTGTTTTCACTCACGCACGTTTATTCGTGTTAAGACGATAAATTGTAATTTGTGTAACAAGTGACAATACCAATATTCGTGTGGCCTTACTGATTATATTTTCCGTAGAATAAAAATATTTTATTTAATAAATTGGAAAATGACAAGCATACCCCCCTCAAAAAATTAGGGGGGGTGTATTACAACCTCAGGAATCGAAATCAGCAAAAAAAATTTTTTACGGTATTAACCCTTGCACGTTTATTCGGTGGGGCCATCGACATGAACATAGACGTTGGCTGTGGATCAATTTGCATCTTTTGTTTACCTACATCAGAATGGCGTTCTATTTTATCGATAAATAAATCATTAAATGCTTCTGCTATATTATTTGGGTCAGTGATTATGGTATCGTTAACTTTTATTTTCTTTATGTACTCTTTAGGTTTATTAAATTTGGACTGGTTTATTACCTGCCATGCCATTTTTATTTTATTGTCAGCAGATCGGATAGCTTTCATATTCTGTATTCGTTGTGTCAATTTTGTGATCTTTTTAAACATATTTGAATATATTTTTAAATATTGACAGTTTACTAACGTGGGTTTCGTTCGATATTGCCAAAGCAGCTTTCTTTTTACTTTACTGCATTTTTTTACCCCTTTAGTAATCCAGGTTGACTTTTTATATGATTTTATAGTTATTTCCTGAAATGGAAAGCACAAATTGTAAAACAATTTAAATTCGTCATGAAAATGAGTAAATGCATCAAAAGTATTTTAATTGTCCATTAACATAATATTATTAAAACTTAAACTTTCCATACAATCCCTAAACTTTTTGATGTGTTCTACACAAAAGTCTCGTTTTTTTATTCTTTTAACATCAACCATGCTAGATATCTCTGTTGGTATCTTTAACAATTGAGCGGCGTGGTCAGACAATGCTAATTCGACTACCTTTGTTTCACATTTTTTGGATATGTTATGTGCAATGTTATCTAAACACGTACCGCTACTACTTCTTGTGACTTCCTTAATTTGTAATTTAAGGTTATAGTTACTAAGAGTATTCACAAATTCTTGAGTTAGATTAATATTTATTAAGGTATTGATATTAAAATCCCCGCAAATGACAATACTACACTTGAGTTTTTTACCTATAACGTGTAAGACCTCATCAAGTTTTTCAAAAAACAGGCTTAAATAGAAATTGTCTAATTTTGGAACCCTATATATGCAAACAATTATTATCTTATACTTAATTAATTCTATCGCACAACATTCAAAAACACCGCTTATAGATATTTTAGCCACTTCCTTAACTTCTTTGTACTGGTGACCATTTTTCACTAATATGCATGCTCCGCCCCTTTTTTTATTCCTAGTGAACGATGCGGCTATCTGGTAGTTTTGTATTGTCACAGTGTCGCGGCAAGCAGCTGACATGTTATGCTCGGTAATGCAGAGCACATCCATACCAAACTGCTCGTGAAGTAGTTCTTCCAAACATATTGCTAGTTGATCGGCTTTATTGCTTAATCCAGCTATGTTTTGGTGTAGGACACATATCTGTTTATTATTGAGAATATTACTCTTCTTATTAAAATGATCAGTTTTTAGGTCTTCGCTAAAATACCGATTGGCGATATGCAACACTTTATTGTAATGAAGAATGTCAGTAGGTACGCCAAATCGCAATTTGTAAATTTGTTACAGTAATATTTATAAATAAACAAACATACTACTTTTTATTTCATTCAAATAGACCCAGTAGTTTTGATTCTACAAACGTTTGAAATTTGGGTCAATAATATTAAAGCGCGCGGGCGCCATCTTGCTGGAGTGACGTCATCGTTTAACAGCGGTACGCGCCGTTATATGAAAGAGTAGGTTTACAGGGCTATATATTTTTAACCGTAATAAGTAGCCAGTTGAAATTTTCACAGAATACGTGTTATTATAAAATCTATCGTTTCAAATTATAAAATGAACAATAAATCAAATCCCAAGACGGGTCCCCATACAAGAAACATGAAAAAAATATATTTTTCTTTAGCATTTTTATACGGATTGTATTTTTATAATGGCTTCTTATTTTGATGCTATTTTAAGCTTAAATTGTAGTCTAATTTTCATTGTTTACGACTAAATAGCAATCTTAAGTAAAACTTCTACAAATATGTGACAAAACTGATTTTATCGACACGATGCGCGATGGTTTAGGCGGTCACCCATCCTGTTTTAGACTACGCGTGTAGTTGCTTAACTTTGGAAGACGAAGTACGGGTTGTATTTGTATGATAGCTTTTTAATTCGGAGTCGGTGCTTAAATAATAATCTCAACTCTATACTAACATATATAGTTTACGACCAAACAGTAAACTGTAGTCAATCTCTTGCAAATATGTTTAAAAGTACCTAGTTTAAATCAACACGATGTTTAGGTAAGCGGTGGTTGCTTAACTTTGGTGGTAGGCGATATTAGGTAGGTAGGGTAATTAATATCGCTACCGTATAAAAGAACGAACTATAAAACATGAATTTTTGATTGACCTAGTAGTAGTTCTGATACTTCGTGTATTCATTAAGTACATCGATTTCAAATTTCGCGCGCGGGCGCTACCAAGTCGCTCACTCGCAATTAGATAGGTACCTACATACCTACAACACTCTCGCTTCGCTAGGTCTAGGCATTAGCGGCCGCCACGCCAACTGTAGGTAGTAGCAAGTAGGTAGTGTTGAACTGTTTTTGAGTATTATTACATTTATTTATTACCGTGTTATTTCGTGTAGGTATGCAAGGTAGTGTGTGTATTCGTTTTTTTTTGTGGGACCAACGCCCGTGTATACACTTTGATACAATAGAGGACAATCTTGACTTCCGCGGCTCCGACATTTTAAACGAGTAAGATTCCTTAAAACTACGGGTACGCTGTACGCGACTGCGGCCGCATAGCGAACTGCGCTGCGTGAATCATAATTATTGAATAGTACAGTCGACTACAAAGATATGTTACACTTTTATTCCATTGAAATAAGGGCCGGGCCACAAATGTATACATATCTTTGTACTCGACGGTAGGTACCTACCGCTGCGGGCTCTGCCGCCTGCGTCCCGCGTCTCGCACTTGGTTTTTAATTTTTGGCATGTTTCACCTTGGCTATCAACATACTTTTTTGGTATTTTCATGTAAAAAACGGTGAACCCAAAATTAAAAGTGCTTGATTATTTTTCTAATTTTATTTAACCAACTTATTCGACAAACATTACAAACAGAAAAGCCGGTCAGTGACAGACAGTTTGTTTAGTTAAACTGTATGTAATACAAAACAATAGATAACCATAACTACCATAGTAACATCAAAACGAATTCGTAAAAATAATTACGAGTACCTACCTATTACGACTTACAAAGTTAAGCAACTACCTACAAGAGTAGTCTAAAACAGGATGGGTGACCGCCTAAACCATCGTGTTGATAATAAGTTTTATCACATATTTGTAGAAGTTTTACTTGAGATTGCTATTTAGTCGTAAACAATGAAAATTAGACAACAATTTAAGCTTTAAATAGCATCAAAATAAGAAGCCATTATAAAAATACAATCCGTATAAAACTGCTAAAAAAAAGATTTTATTTCATGTTTCTTGTATGGGGACCCCTCTTGGGATTTGATTTATTGTTCATTTTATAAAAATATATAGCACTAAAACTTACTCGTTCATATAAGGGCGCGTACCGCTGTTAAACGATGACGTCATCATCCGTGAGCGCTAGCCGCCGAGTTTCGAGCGCCGCATACCTACGAAGTTTAAAATTCAATATCTCGAAAACTATTTGACATATCGAAATGATTTTTTTACAGCTATTTTTTGTTTTTAATGAAGAATACGGTAAGCCAAAAATCTAAACCGGCTGACATTCTCTATTGTTACTACTTATTATACTAATTTGGTTTTTAACTTTTATCTGTATTTTTGTATTGCTAAGGTGATTTTCAGGTGGTTCTGAATCTTTCTCTAGTTGTATTTCTCGATCTTCGAACTCAGATATAACAGGCGCCATTTCTTCCGCAGGTGACTGCGAGTTACTATTATTACTCGACGAGTTGCATTTATTGTAAGTGTGTTTTTGCGCAGTATATTTGGTAGGCGTTTCTCCGGTTAGAAGTTTTTTATATACTTGTATAGTTTTATCTTTGCTGTCCATTATTTTCTTCATTTCCATAATTTGTAAATTAAGCTTTTCTATTTCCTGGTGTGCACTATCTAACTGCGTGGTGAGAGTAGCGACTTCAAAATTTGTTACCAGTTGTGATCCGTTGTCGATATATTCGGCAGGCTATGGGTGTCGTCTCCGAACGTGGAGTTTGAAATATCTAGGTCTGATAAGCATTTAGAGTGCATATTCGATTCTCGAGGCAATATTGATGAATTATTTTTATTATTTTTTACTCGGTTCCTAGTTGTAACATTATCAGTTAGTGTACTGTTTGCTCCTATCATCGATTTAGTACTCGAGTGTGCTTGCGGAGTGCTTGTTTAATTTTTTGGACATACACATGCGCAACATTTCCAATTTATTTTTGTGTCTTTAGCCATCAGAAAAAAACGTTTAAAAAAGTGTTACATTTCTACATGCGAGATCAAACGTATTTAAACACTTTTTACATCTCAGATATTCTCGAGTTTTTATTTCATTTGTGCATTTGGAGCACATCACCTTGGGTATATTTTTTGGTGCCATGTTAAATTTCTTACTCTTACTTATGTCCGCTGCTCTTATGTCAGGTGTCCTCTCCGGTCGTAAGTCAGCGGCCGCGCGGTGGCGAGCGCGGATGACTCACCGCAGTCACCGTCCGCGGTGCGCGAGTCGCGGGTAAACAAAAAAAAATAGGCTTGTAGTACTGTTAGGCGATGGGCTTGCAACCTGTCCCTATACATTGGTAAACATCTTAGCCTAATAGTGCAAAATGTGGTTACAGAATTATCAACAAGTTTCTAGAGTTGATGGTAATTCTGTAGGAAGGAGCGGCTATCCCCGGTTTTTTATAGAAGTTTTCCTTCTTTGTGGTCCTCCTTTTGCGGGCGACGACCCTCACTCCCGGCACCTACGTGGCGGGTTGCGAGTTCCCACAGCAGCTAAGAAGAGCCGAAGAGCGAAGAGCAAATCCCGCCTCGTAAGTTAGCACTCTGGTGCTTGTACTGATCCCAAGTCAGCGGGCATATGTAGGTATATTATGTGTATTTTTTTTTGTTATATACTGGATTTCCTAGCAATGACTTAATCCGAATGCGAACTTGTATATAAACTCAAACTGGGAAATTATACACATAACTTAAGTATAATGCCTACCACCAAATGAATAGCAAATGGGAGCCGAGAACGAATTATCATTTTCGTACTATCAGGAGTTTAAGTGTTGGTCCGCTGTAGAACCTAGGCATAATGACAGTGTCAAGTGACGAGATAGAAATTACAAAGGAATTAATGGTTTATTAAGGAGATCACACCGGGTTTCTCACGTAAAATTTGTCGAAAAACGCTCGACATGTTTCGGGCTCGTCCGGAGTCCCTATTCATGAGCAGACGCGGTCGCAGCACGACGAACACTGCGGGCCAGCGCTCTGTCAGCCCGACTTCTCGGAGCGAACGGCGTGGCCGGCGAGAAACTACCCCCGTTTTCTTCATTATTATAATTCTCAAACGTAGGGTTGCACACAACACTAACAACGTCACTTGCTAAAGGCGCCTCCACACCTGCCACTGGAGCACTACATAAAACCGTTTTCCAACTCGGTGGCACCGACCATCCACCATCACGGTTATAATTCGGATGACGACTGATTTAGATAGCTTTGCGCACTTTCCTAGGGATAAAGTACTTTTCCCTCGCCAACACGGCTACCTTATCAAATCGTATGTAATGCGTTGAATCCGAAACCAGTGAATGCTCCACTACCGCAGAACCACGGCTGTCCTGTTTTTTCATACTCCGTATGTGCTCAGTCACTCTCGTGGCAATGTTCCGGCCAGTCTCTCCTATATAGCTTTTCCCACAGGAACAGGGAATCATGTAAACTCCTGGGACGTTCAAAGGCTCTTTATCTTTGGGCGAACGCGTCAACTGTCTGAGCTGCATGTAAGGACGGAAGATCGTCTTAATACTATATCTTCGGCGTAAAAAATAATAATAAGGTTAATAAGTTGTTACAGGATTTTCCCGACTATAATCTGACAAAGTGGTTGCGCCCACACAATCCAACGTCACCTAAAATTTATGGTTTACCCAAAATACATAAGCCTGATTGGCCGTTAAGACCTATAGTCAGTCAGATTGACTCGCCGACGTATAAGCTTGCCCGTCATTTGTCGTCTATATTATATATATATATATATATATATATATATATATATCTCATCTCAGACCTTGCGAGTTCTGCTGATTTACCTGCCGCGTATGTGGAAGCGATAGGGTTGTGTCTAAAAAGTGGATATCTTATGTGGCATGGGGACTATTATCTACAGGTTGATGGTGTGGCCATGGGTTCACCTATAGCTCCCGTCACGGCTAACATATTTATGGAGTGGTTGGAACAGCAAGTTTTAAATAACGGACCTATAACTCCTAGATATTGGTGCGCTATGTGGATGACGTGTTTGCTATTGTTCCGAAAAATGGCCTGATGGATTTGTTAGCTTTCATTAATGCCTTACATCGTAAGGTCGTGTTCACGGTGGAGCAAGAAAGTGAAGGGAAGCTTCCGTTTTTAGATGTTTTAGTCATGCGAAAACCGAGCGGGCGCTTACTTACTACAGTCAGCTATCGGAAGCCAACGCATACTGCCCGGTACCTGAGGGCGGATTCACACCACCATCCATGTCATTTGTCTTCTGTGACTTTGATTAATAGAGCCCTTCGTCTGTGTGATCCGGAGTATGTAGCCTGTGAGTTGGGTCACGTGAAACGGGTTTTGGAAAGTAACGGGTATAACTGGGGCCGTTGTTATCGGCTCGCGAACGCTTCTGCGCGTCCCCGGCCGAGTGTGGTAGAAAGGATGCCTTTGGTTCTTCCATACCTTAAGGGTGTGACGGACAAGATAGGGCACTTTTTACGCCGAAGATATAGTATTAAGACGATCTTCCGTCCTTACATGCAGCTCAGACAGTTGACGCGTTCGCCCAAAGATAAAGAGCTTTTGAACGTCCCAGGAGTTTACATGATTCCCTGTTCCTGTGGGAAAAGCTATATAGGAAAGACTGGCCGGAACATTGCCACGAGAGTGACTGAGCACATACGGAGTATGAAAAAACAGGACAACCGTGGTTCTGCGGTAGTGGAGCATTCACTGGTTTCGGAGTCAACGCATTACATAGATACGATTTGATAAGGTAGCCGTGTTGGCGAGGGAAAAGTACTTTATCCCTAGGAAAGTGCGCGAAGCTATCTAAATCAGTCGTCATCCGAATTATAACCGTGATGGTGGATGGTCGGTGCCACCGAGTTGGAAAACGGTTTTATGTAGTGCTCCAGTGGCAGGTGTGGACGCGCCTTTAGCAAGTGACGTCGTTAGTGTTGTGTGCGACCCTACGTTTGAGAATTATAATAATGAAGAAAACGGGGGTAGTTTGTCGCCGGCCACGCCGTTCGCTCCGAGAAGTCGGGCTGACAGAGCGCTGGCCCGCAGTGTTCGTCGTGCTGCGGCCGCGTCTGCTCATGAATAGGGACTCCGGACGAGCCGCATGTCGAGCGTTCTTCGACAAATTTTACGTGAGTAACCCGGTGTGATCTCCTAAATATGTCTGAGTCTCACGGAAGTTTTATGTTTAAAGTTGAATTAATGGTTGGTTTTATGCGATAGGGTTCTATGTAGTTTGATGTTTGAAGTTCGTGGCTGTATTTGGGATATATGGAGATTGTTTGTAGAAGCAAGACATCAATATGAATATCTAAAAGGATATTATCGTGCATATAGATGCTAAACGGAATTAATCATAGCGTTAGGTTTCCGCATTTAATGCTAATTATTTTTAGTTAGTCCCCATATAGCAGTACTAGCAGGCAAATTAAGTTCGGCACCTTATGCTGTTAGGAAAATCAGACAACTTACCAATGTTGAGACAGCTCGCTTAGTTTATTATAGTTATTTTCATAGTGTTATGTCGTACGGTATTCTTGTTTGGGGAAAAGCTGCTGACATACAGACTATTTTCGTGTTACAAAAAAGAGCCATTCGTTCTATATATAACCTAAACTCCCGTGATTCCTTAAGTTTACTATTTAAAGAAATTAATATTTTGACAGTAGCATCACAATTTATTTATGAGAATATTATTTATGTCATTAAAAATCAAGACTCTTTTATTAAGAATTGTGACATACATAATTTGAATTCAAGAAATAAAAATCAAATAACTATAAAACAAATTCGTGTTCGTAAGGTATATAAATCATTTGTAGGTCAATGCATTCATTTCTATAATGAATTACCTGACGAAGTTTTAAAGTTACCATTTCCAGTACTTAAAAATTACTTGAAAAAGTCGTTGATGTCTAAAGCTTACTATAGGGTCGAAGAATATCTAACAGATAAAAATGCTTGGCCTAAATTAAACACCTAAATATTTTAATAACTTAATCATACAAATATGTAAAACATTGTGTATTGTCTAGGGGACACGGTTTCTGTAGGAGAATGTATCGAAACTTTTTATGTGTTGTTTTTGCACCGTCATAGTTAAGTATAATTTTATTTATTTTTTATATTTACTACTTATGAGTTTTGACACATTTTCCTGCTCAACTACGCATGATATATATATTCATATTTTTTGTTACATTCATTGTTTTATATAATGCTAGGTTAAGTTTTTTTTTCGTTCTATAATATCATTTATCATAAGCAATATTAAAAAAAACCGGTCAAGTGCGAGTCGGACTCGCGCACCGAGGGTTCCGTATGTAAGATAATATGGTTGGAAAACGCAATAGTCCATTCTTCATTTTGTTATGTACTTTATTATCTATGCAATAAGGTCCATTTTGATTAGCCTAAATTTCAACACAGATTTTTAACTCTCTGCGACTGACGTATCAGACACCGCCAAAAAAAAAACTCCGTATAGCGTGTTAATTGGCTGAATGGTGAAGGCCTTAAATTTACTATACAACTTAAAATAATATAAATTTGAAAATTAGAGCAAATAACGCCCTTTTTACAACGTCATACAAAAACCAGTTTAAGCTGACCTCACATTTTAGGGGAAATCAGCGTACAGGGAGATCAAATTATACTGGATATTAAGTTTTTTCGTTAAAAATAGCTTGTTTTTCAACTTTTTATAAATATTAATATTTCTAGCTTCAATGTGTTGAGTTTTGATCTTATATTTAGCGTCAAATAATATTATCCACCTAGATCGGGCTCTTGTCGCACTGTACGCCGTTCCTTGCATAAAGACCCTGTTTTTTTGTGATTTGGTTAAAAATGTACAGATTTCAGATTTTTTCCTATACTTGCAGTAAAAGACGGTGTTACTTGCCAAATTTCGTAGTTCTAGGTCAACGGGAAATACCCTATACATTTTGATTCCCTCGAGGGTGTCGAAATACACGTTTTTTGCGACATAAACGGCCGTATCTTTTTTTTACGTAAATGTAGAAGTTTGATTTTGTCCCAGCTTCAAGGAACTGTAGATTTGAGTATATGGTTTAAATTTCAACTCGATACCTCCACGCGTTCCCGAGATAAAGGGTCTTGACAGACGGACAGACGGACGGACGGACGGACGGACGGAAGGACGGACGGACGGACGGACGGACAACAAAGTGATCTTATAAGGGTTTCGTTTTTCCCTTTTGAGGTACGGAACCCTAAAAACGACTGACTGTTGAGTTTCTTGCGGCGTTACTTCTCAGCAGTGGTCTCTTGCGAAGCGCTGGTAGATTTTTGACGTGTAAAAGTGCCCGTGCGGCCTACTTACTGAATAAACATCTTTTATCTTATATCTTTTTATCTTTAGTGAGAACATGTAAGGTAGATTGATAAGTGGGGGTACTTGTTCGATTAGCGTTGATAACATGGATATGCTTCGACGATTATTTCTTTAATAGTTGTTTATTATGTTTTGGACTGGAATAAATTTATAACAAATTAAATTAAAGCGAAAAATAATAAATAAATTTCGTCGGTCTTAGGCAGGATTTATAACAATTTGGAAGTATGAATAGTCGCGAAACTACGTAAGGGTGAAACATTTAATACAAATATGTAATTTTTCTAAGACATCTTTATTATTTAAGGCGTTATAAAACGTATTAAAGGTAATCAGTAAATATGATGTAATTAGAGATTTGCGTAGCGGAACGTCTGGGGTCAATTGTTATAAAGTTGATACACAAACGTCAAGAGTGTCGAAAGCCTAAATGAATCATGTTCTTAATCTATAACGTGCGAAATACATACAACACGACTGTTCGAATGAATATAATATCGAAGTACAAAATTAATATCATAATAAATAACGTTGTTAATACAAAAACACAAATATGTTTATGAACTTTAGTTTAATTTCTATTTCAATATCAAATTTAACACAGTCGACGGAACTCCGCTACCGCGGAGCTCCTATTTCTGAGTGTTTTGGACCTTCGGGCCGGCTAAAGAACCAGCATGACCTAAACCTTTTTCATATTAAACATGCCACCATTTTCCCTGAATTTCTTTCGTTATATAGTTTGAATTTATGTGTTTTGAATGTAATACATAGTGAGCAGTATGGATTATAAATGTTAGCGTATTTCATCGCGGTACAGTTATCCTAAATGGTATAATGCTGACTTGATTCGCGAAATAAAGTGTAAGGCTGCTCTTCATAAGAGATATAAGGCTAACGACTCCCGAGAAAATTATTTAGCTTTCGCGAGGTGTAGGGCGCAGGTTAAAAATATGATTCAAAATGCCTACGCGCAGTACCAGGACCGTGTTTAAATACATTTAAAAGAGGACCCCAAAGCTTTTTGGAATTATGTGAAGTCAAAAACGAAACGTGGGAATACGCAAAAGTTATCTAAAAATGGTGTAGTTCTAGATGGAAAATAGGGTGTGAAGGAGTTCGCTGAGTTCTTTCAAACGGTGTATACCACCGCCCCAGCTAAACTCAATGTGAGCGCGGCAATGGCGGAGGCAGAATGTGTGTTGAACTCATCGCGAATACATCTGAAGAGGCTTAATCTGGCTGATGTGATGCGATCACTTTCAAATCTCAAACCGAAGCGGTCCGCCGGACCTGATGGCATTCCCGCTTTGGTATTTAGAGACTGTCGATCTGTGTTGGGTGAGCCGCTGCTGCACCTTTACAATGTGTGCTTGGAAAGCGAAATTTTTCCTGACTTGTGGAAGGTAACCCGCGTAATTCTAGTTCCAAAAGGAGGAGGAGGAGGTGAGGGGGTTGAGAGATACAGGCCGGTTGCAGTATTGTCTACCCCCGCTAAAGTATTCGAGTCAGCGTTGCAAAATATCATTTATAACCAAGTACGGAGTCAGATGTCTGATGCGCAACACGGTTTTCGACCGGGTTGTAGTACAACTACTAACTTGCTTAGCTACGTGACCCAAATTATACCGGAAGTAGACAGCGGGGGCCAGGTTGACGCCGCCTACTTTGATTTTCGTAAAGCGTTTGATGTTGTTGACAATGACATCCTGCTAAGAAAACTAGCCGGCGTCGGCCCCTCCTTTACCCCTCATTTATTAAAGTTTTTTGCGAATTATATGAGTGATAAACGACAATATGTGGAGTACTGGAGTAAGTCAAGGGAGTAACCTTGGCCCTTTTGGAATTTATAATCATGGTTAATGACTTGCCGCAAATTATCAAAAACTCGGGCTGTTTACTCTTTGCCGACGACTTGAAAATATTTTTACCTATTAAAAGCATTACCGACTGTAGTAAGTTTCAAAGCGATATAGACCGTGTGGTGTCATGGAGTGAAGCGAATAGGTTGTATTTTAATATCTCTAAGTGCGTGAATATAACTTTTACTCGAGCGCGCAACCCGGTCCTTCATGATTACCAAATTAACGTAACGTAAGAGTGACAGAAGTTAAGGATTTAGGAGTTAAATTTACATATGATTTGAGGTTTCGGGATCATATTGTCAGTATATGTAAAAAAGCCTATAGAATGCTCGGATTTGTACTTCGTCGTTCTCATGGTTTTAAAAATATGGGCGCGATTATAGCCTTGTACAATGCGCTCGTCCGCAGTAGCCTCGAATGCAATGCGGTGGTCTGGGCTCCACATGAAACCAAGTACCTTTTAATGGTGGAGCGTATACAGAACAAGTTCATTAGGTTTTTGTATTTAAGGAAGTATGGAGTGTATCCTTTTTACCCTCTAATGTATCCAAATTTATTCGTGCTGGGGATGGTTGGGTACAACGAGCTACGGGTGCGCAGAGAGCTGTGCTTAGCGACATACATTTTTAAATGAATAGCGGGTAAAATATACAACAGTCAGGTGTTCAGTTACTTGGGGGTGTGTGTTCCCGATGGGTACGTGGGGCGCCGGCGACGGCCGCGGCTGCTAGTCGAGCCAACTTTTAGCATTTAATTTTGGATGTTTTGCTGCGTAACCAATCAGAGATATATTAAAATAGATAAATTACATATAAATTTATTTCACCTCTTTTTTATTAAGATTATATGATTTTCATTTGTCTGTCTATTAGGATCAGATTGAACTATCAATTTAAAACTAGGCATATGGAAGATCAACACAATAAGAGGAAGAATTTTGGTCTAGACTTGGGTTGTTTTAAGAGGTAATGGAAGAGGTTATTTAAAAGATCAAAATAACTGTTTTAATTATTTAATTTGTATGAAGAATTTGTTTGGGCTAGTCCATACTGTGTTTTCGTTGTTGGTCTAGAGCGACCATTTTATAAAGAATTATCGAGTCGTTATTGCGAAATACCTCGTTATTGCTTATATGAAAACTCGTTATTGCGGGTGTTAAATTCGTTATTGCGCATAAGGAGCCATATTGCGTATATGAAAATCCGTTATTGCGGGAGGGTCAAGATTTCTGGTCGGGGCTTTGGAAGTAGAAATGGCAGGGGTATAAATAGGGAAACGGGGAAAATTCTGGGCTTTTCTGAACGAGACTGAACGAGAGACGGAGCGCTGCCCAAGAGTAGTCCAAAAATTAATTTAGTGTTTGGATGGAGAATCGGAATCCATTTGGTGAGTATAAATCCTAACCCGTAGGACGTTAAATTTATTTAACGTGACTTTAAGAATGCATCAGCGTATTCTAGTCTCCCCCCTGTCGTGGTCAGGACACCTTTAACACCTGGTTTACTAGGCTGCGTTCTGAGTCCGGTTCGCAGGCGACGGGGTTATCCTATATTAATGCATGTAATTTGATCTCAACACCTAAATACAAGCGTGTGGCTATTGCAGCAATGTGGTAGTCTACATGTTTGGCTAACGCCGAAAGGCGGTGTGTGATCTTCAAGCGGATCCAACAATGACCTTTGGGTTGTTGAAATGCTTGTCCTTTCGCCGGTACGGTACACGTGGAAGGGGCCACAGGTTGGCACAGGCGGCAAGGCTGTCCTGTCATGGGGATTCCAACAGACCTCTGTCCAAGAACGGAAGCGTGTACCTCAATGCCGGGAGGGTCCCCCTTCCATATCCTTTATCCTATTCTTGAACCGGCACCGACTGTAGGAATCTGGTTCAGGTAGATAGGGAGTCATTAGGCACGGGTAGGCAGGATGTGCATGCAGCTTTATAATTGTATTTTAACACCGATTGTAGGATTCTGCTTCAGGCAGATAGGGAATCATTAGGCACAGGTAGGCAGGATGTGCATGCAGCTTTATAATTGTATTTTAACACCGATTGTGGGAGTCAGCTTCAGGCTGATAGGGATTCTTTAGGCTCGGGTAGGTAGAATGTGTTTATTTCAATATCCAGTGATAAATGGAAACATAGGATGTGCATAAAACTTATTGCAGTACGTTCAGTGCTCGGCTTATAATAAAAATCACATTAACGTTTGCAATTGATTGAATATTTGTCATTCTTTAAAAAGTTAGATTGCCAAGAGCTATTGAGAGTCTGGAAGTATTGTACTTAATTTATTTATTTATTTGTTGAAACTATTTTCTTAATTTGCTGTGTTTTGCTTTTCATTTCATGATGTGTTTATTTGCTGAATTTTGCTATTTATTTCATGAGTGTTTTCCTCTGTTTCACTTTTTATACAAATAAATAAATAAAAATAAAATTAAGGATGTGTCTTATTTTTTGTACTTTGTAGTTAAAGGGTAATTATGCACGAATTCACATTGTAAAAATGATTTAGGTAAATTATTCAATATGCTTTTAAAATTCATAAGTTTTGAGATGTTTTGATGAGGTTGAATAAGTTAGAACCTGCAATGCAAGTTAAGTCCTACTACCCAACTTGCTTAAAATATTCAAACCTATGTAGCCAGAATAGGTGGTAGATATTAAAAGAATCCAAAACTAATTTGTTCATTAAAATTTACTTTATTAACTTGTAAATTGTTAAATTGAAATTCGTATCCTATAACTTTTCAGGAAATTTTACTTGTGTAGCTGGCAGGCAGGTAAGTGTCTATTTTGATTTAATAATCCCGTTCGGGATTTATAAACTTTATCTTATAAAAAACCCCTTATAAGCATTATTTATCTTAAACGGTACCTCAATTAAGTTAGGACTATTTAATTTTATCTATAGCCTTACAATCTAGGTCAAATTTAATTGTTGAAGTATCAGCGGAGTGACCAGGTTTGGGCCCCTTATGTTAGGACAGGCAGGATACACATGTCAACGAGTTTCCGTTTTAGTGACATAGGAAGGTCTCCCTTAATCAGAAGCTCAAACTGAAGGTTTGCCAACGGGCTATGGAGCGAAGCATTTTAGGTTTTAAAAGAACGGATCGCGTTCGGAATACTACGCTTCGCTCCAGAACCAGGATAACTGATGTTGGTAAAAAAACTGCCAGAATTAAATGGGACTGGGCTGGCCACATCAGCCGCATGCACCCGGATAGGTGGGCTACCGTAGTCACCAAATGGGTGCCGCAAGACGGGTGGCGAAGACGAGGCAGGCCCAGGCGAAGATGGCGGGACGACCTGGACACATTTTTGGACAACTGGCCGGACGTTGCCACTGATAGGGATTTGTGGAAATTAAGGGGGGAGGCCTTTGCCCAGCAGTGGGACACTCAACAGGCTGATTAAAAAAAAAAAAACAGCGGAGAGGTATTTGTGGTTTGTTATAGGTAAAAAGAGATATTGGAGGTAAAACTCAACTGAAGCTTCTATTTTATGGATATCCCAAAATAAGACAAAGAATGCTCAGGGAATTTATCTATGTGACTTTTATTTAACATACAGGTAGGTAACATAACTATTTACACAAAGAAACCCTATAACCTAACTATATGTTCGTTCAATACATCACTGACTATAATAAATTAAAATAAAAGATAGGTAAATAAAAGCACACCTTAAATTAAAATCCATTTATTTCAGATATACACGTCCATATTGTTAGTAACATGCCTATTCTATGTAAGTGGAGTACACAAATTAAATTTATAAAATAATAATTAAAAGAAAATTAATAATCAAACGCAGCTCACTGACGGGACACATGTATCTGTGACCACCGCCGTAATAGTGCCGAGTCCCATCGGTCAACGAACACACTCACACTTAAAGATTCAGTAAATTCAGCAAATGTTGAAATTATGATGGTGGGTTGGCGATGATTCTTCTAGATTGTTAATATATCTACGTTGATAATAATTTATAAGCGGTGTTCAGTGCTTTTAGCAAGTTAGTACCTAGTACACTGAAATGAAACAATATTAGTTAACGCTTTGTTATATTATGGGGTAACACTACATAGGTATATGTCTTTTGACATGCTGTCACGTCCTACCGGGTGGCAAGTAAAAACTCAAGAGAAGTTTAAATAGTTTATTAAAAAAGAACGCCGCTAGTGTGATCAGAAGAGGGTAGGTAGGTTCGTAGGGTGTGGTCTGGTTCTGCGAAGCGAGCTAGCACTTCCCTCGCAGTTGGTGACGTGGAGCGGTAGTGAAGAAACCGTCGGCAGCCCGACGGTGTTCGATGACAGGATCCTGGCGCCGGGGGTAGCACCCGGTGTGTAGCACCGGAACCCACTCGACGATCCTGGTCACCGTGGTTAGAGGCCGCTCCGGCCAAGAAGAGAAGTGGACAGGGTTTAGAGCCCGATCCCACGAAGCAAGAAGTGTTGTCCAAGCGTTAGTGCTCCAAGCGGTGCAGTGCTCCTAGCGGTGCGGTGAAATGCTCCAAGCCGTGGAGTGCTCCTAGCGGTGGACCCTGGAAAACCCAAGCATTGGCTGTGTGAGCCTGGTGTCCAGCATTGGGATAGTCCATGCCAGCCGCCGTTGAGGGGTGAATCCCGAGGGAATAGCGCTTTAATTAATTATTGCCGGTGGCAAGAACAATCGGAACAAAGTTACAAGTATAAGGAAGAAGCTAAATCAAAAGAACAATTTAAAAGTTACTGACGACCATTATGAAGTAACGGTCGATTATTCGAAATAAATAGGTTAAAAGAACAATTTAGAAGAATCTAGAAGAACACACAATAACAAAGTATAAAACACAAATACAGTACACAGCAAAATAGAAATAGGACAGATAATTAGTTCGTTGCACTGAACTTACCCGATTTGGGGAATTGAACCGATTTTAATAGTTACTTAGGTATTTAGTACCTATTACGTTAACACGTCAAGTTGTTTCACAGTAGTAGTTGAGGCGGCAAAGAGGCCGAATGAAAGGTGCGTGGCTTATTTATAATCTTTCGCCCCTTTCGGTTAATTTTGAATTTGAGTAGGGCGAACAAAAAAATGCTAGATAGCAACTCGCGTCCCGAGTGGAAAATAACTCGAGTCGTGTACGTGAGACACCAACATAGGGTATGTTGGCTAATTATTTCCTCATGCGCTGAATAAAAATAATTAAATACGATATTTATTTACAATTACAATGAATTAATTATTATAAGATTATTTACATTAAAGTTGACTGTTAATTATTAAAATATTTAAACATTAGTGAAGCTAATAAAGAATGGCTAGTAACGCCATCTGTCGGCTTACTGCCGCTAACATTTGACAAAGTCGATTTATGACAACGTCTTTAACAATCTATGGCTGTCTGTTTGACAGTTATCAGTTATTAGTAAACAACAAATATAAGATCTGTGGTATTATAGTGAATTTAAGTGACAATGAAGTGATATTAAAGCTAGTTCGTCGATAAAATGCACACAGGTAAGGAGCGTAACAACTGCATTGTTACAATGCAGGTACCATAACTATTACACATAAAAACCCTACAACTTAACAATAAATACAATAATATGTTAATTACGTTACTGTTTATAATGAAATAAAAATAAAAGGTTAGGTAAATAAAAAGCACACCTTTAGAATTCAATAAATTCAGCGAATGTTGAAATTATTATGGTGGGATGGCGATGATACTTTCAAGATTGTTAATAATACTGCATTGCTCATCAGCGGTGCTCAATGCTTTTAGCAAGCTACTAGTATCCTGAAATAAATAGAATTTTATCACCTTACATTACATAGGATTGCTAAGCTTGATTATAAAGATGTTGGTCTATAATTTATGAATGTTAGAGATATTAAACAAGACTATAAACATAGAATAACTTATAGTACCTTGCAATTACGGTTTATTTATTTATTTAGTTCAGGGGGTGATCGAATCTACTTTGTATTTCTGGTAGGCAATAGAATAAGTAGTACATTTAAGTTTACACTTAGTAAATTAACATTTTTGTGATATTCTTGAAATAAACCTCAATAATTAAATAACATGATTTTATTAAATACAGAGCACGCTACACAAAACCATTTCGGTGACAGCCGTCGTAAAGAGAGGGAGAGGGTTCCCGTGACAGGGATGGATGACCGCACAAATGCGTTTCGTTCCTCACACTCTCCCCAGCTTATTTTGAAAAAAAAAAATCATATTAATATTGTTACGTACGTGGGGGTAGGTAACTGATAGAAATGCACGAATACACCGATAATCAAAAGTAGACTAATAACGCACGCACTTAAACCGTTACAAACAATTATCGCACAATAAATTCGAATACTCAGACGATCGCTCGGGTCGCTCTTGTTCGCACTGTTCGCTTTCCAATTAAAGACTGAGTAGGTACTTGCAATCGGTCCGCCTTTATAGTTCCCGTCTCCGATCATTCCAGAATGCGTTCTGGAATGATCGATGTACTTTGCCCCGTCAAGGACGTTCGAGACTATTCGTTGCTGGAATGTTCTACGCCTTTCTACCTTGTATTGTTCGCGATGTCCTTGACCTAGACTCACGGGTCTGGAATATTCTGCGTATTGCTGTCTCATTTCCAATCGTGTTATCTCTTTCACATGCTTCTCGAAGGTTCTCAGTATCGCTGTCTCTTTCTAATCATGCTATCTCTTTCACTCTTAGTTGAAAATTGCCATATACTGAAATGTACTTCAAAGGCCCATAAGGGGTCCTGAAAACGCCTGAAAATGGGTTTTCAGGATATGGCGTAATCTGATAGAGGGTGGCCTGAAACGGACTGAAAACATGTTTCAGGCGCCTGAAAATAACTGCAAGTTGGTCGAAATTTTGATAATCTAGTATGTGATAGAGCTACCTCTGAAACGGACTGAAACGATATTTCAGCCTGCTGAAAACGCTTCTAAAGCATCGAAATTCACGATTGAAGATGAGACGCCTTATCCCATCGGCGTAACAATATTAAAATCCTTAAATAACTAAACTAAATTAACAAAGTTTTTCTAAGGCCTCTGAACAATATAACATCTGATTAATGTGACGTTTCCATTTTAAACCTTCGACATCTACAACATAGGTAGTACCTGGTATGCACTCTTCTATTACCAACCCTTGAACCCATGGCCTGCTATCTTTTCTGTAGTCTCTAACCATTACTTTCTGACCTACTTCAAATTCAACTTCCCGTTTCCCTTGCTCTCTTTTTTCTGCTCTCTCTTGCATAATCTCAGACAGAGGTGGAGGGCGTAGTAAACTAAACCTATTTCTTATCTCTCGACTCATCATAAGACGGGCTGGTGAGACCCCGGTTGTACGTTGTGGTGTACTTCTGTAGTCAAACATAAATAAATTCACAGCTGATCTCAAACTAAGCCCACTTTCCTTAATTTTTGTTATTGCAGATTTGAATGTTACAACAAATCTCTCCGCTGCACCATTAGTAGCTGGATGGTACGGTGGAGAAAATGTGTGTTTAATACGGCTGATTGCACAGAAATCTTTAAACTCCTTGCTTGTAAAAGTGCGACCATTATCTGTAACTAAATAACATGTATAAATAATATGTATAATTCTTGCTTTATCTGTGTTCCTTTTTACTTTTGTCTATTTCATGATCGATTTTTGTACCTATTTTACTCTGTTTTCATTCCCATAGTTAAACTTTATTTAATTGATTTCTCATTATTTTACTTATTAATCTACTATTTTATATTATATTCTCAAATTAAACACTGTCTCTTCGTTCGTGTGTCACGTTGGTGCCACTGAAAACCAGCGTCGCGGTTTACGCTGTGACATATTGCTGAGTGGTGTCAATTTCGACGTCACAGAATCGAAGAGTAGGAGAACGTTTAAATCTCGATTAAAATGGTGCCAAGACCATCAGGATCAGTTAAGGATGGATGCCCTAGCTGAACAACATGCGAAGGGTAACTTCCGCGGTTTCTGGAAGGGGACCAAAAAGGTTAACGGTGGGCCTAGCATCCCGGTGAGTGTCGGTGGTGTGAGTGACTCGTGTGCCATTGCCAACAATTTTAAGGAACATTTCCGTGTACATTCTGCTTTGGGGCCTCGGAAAATTACGGCTAACAGCGATGATTTAAGTGAAGAAGAGGTGCCTCAATTCATTGCAAAAGATGTCGCAAACGCCATTAAATCAATATCAAGAGGTAAAAGTCCTGGCCACGACGGTCTTTCAATTGAGCATCTCCAATACGCTGGGCCGCATATCTCGCGAGTTTTGGCTATGTTATTTTCGCTGTGTTTGAGTCACTCATACCTACCCTCTGACCTGATGCGAACTATTGTTGTGCCCGTAGTCAAAAATAAAACTGGGGATGTTAGTGACGTGGGTAACTACCGACCCATTTCTCTTGCGACAGTAGTTGCCAAAGTGTTTGACGCTATGCTTAATGCACAATTAGACAAGTACATGACACTGCACGACAACCAGTTTGGGTTTAGGCCTAAACTGTCTACGGAAAGTGCTATACTGTGCCTTAAGCATACCGTCAGATATTATACGGATCGTAATACCCCAGTGTATGCATGTTTCTTGGATCTGTCCAAAGCTTTTGACCTGGTATCATACGAGATCTTATGGGAAAAATTGGAGGAAATTAACTTACCGCGTGAATTTATTAACATCTTTAGGTTCTGGTATGATCATCAGGTCAACTTTGTCAGATGGGCTGGGGCAATGTCGGAGTCGTATCGGCTTGAATGTGGGGTGAGGCAAGGGGGATTAAGCTCCCCGTCACTCTTCAACCTCTACATCAACGCACTGATCGTCGCGCTCAGTAGCCAGCATCTCGGCTGCCATGTGGACGGAGTTTGTGTCAATAATCTGAGTTACGCAGACGACATGGTGCTGCTGAGTGCGTCGGTCTGTGGCTTAAGAAAGCTGCTACAGATCTGTGAGGAATACGCTTGTGGCCACGGGTTGAGATATAACGAATCCAAAAGTCAGTTCATGGTTTTTGAGGCCGGCGGCAAACGACCGTTTAGCGTTCCACCCGTCTGTTTAAATGGCACGCAGCTAGTAAGGGTGACACAGTTCAAGTACCTAGGTCATATTGTCACGTCCGATCTCAAAGACGATGCTGATATCGAACGGGAGCGGAGGGCTTTGTGCGTGAGAGCCAATATGATCGCCCGAAGGTTTGCGCGTTGTTCTAGCGAAGTTAAAGTTATGCTGTTTAAAGCTTACTGTACATCATTGTACACGTGCAGTTTGTGGGAAAACTACACTCAAAAGTCGTACAATGCCCTCCGTGTACAGTTTAATAACGCCTTCAGGGCGGTGTTGGGGCTGCGACGATGCTGCAGCGCCTCAGGCATGTTCGCCGAGGCGCGCACGCTCTGCTTCCACGCGACCATGCGTGTGCGCGCCGCCTCGTTAGTGCGCAGGGTGCGCGCCAGCACCAACACTGTCCTGGCAGTGATTGCCGACAGGCTAGATTGCCCCTATATACGGCACTGCTGTGCCAGACATATCACGCGCCAAAATATTATAATGTAATTTTAATTTGATTATTTTGAATGTAATGACTGGTTTTAATTATTATTATTATTATGTTTTTTTTTTTTTTTTAATCTGATTTTAACGTAATTTTAATTGTTTTAAATTCTAATTTTATAATTTTAACTTATTCTGTAATTGTCTCAGTATTAGCTAATGAAATTTGACTGATTTTAATGTAATTTATTTTTATTGTGTGTGATTGCATATATAAGTTATTTATCGTGTACCTTATTATGAGTCCCAGTTACTTGAAATAAATGAATTTTAATTTTTAATTTTTTTTAAAGAATCACCCATGGGAACATTATCCTTAAATAGCATTTTTCTTTCCTTCTTTATTGTTTTTTTAGTACTTACCGTGTTGCCATCCTTATTTTTATGATGTTTTCTCTGTTCTGTTTTTTTGTGTTCGTCGAATAAATGTTTCTATTTCTATTTCTATTTTAAATGTATTGGGTACCCATATCGAGTAAATATACTGTCAAAAATTTCTATTGTGCGTGTACTGGTTATATTTGACATTTCATATATTTCAGGCCATTTAGAAAAGCTATCTACAACTATGAGAAACATTTTGTTATAAAACGGTCCCAAAAAGTCCGCATGAATTCTATACCATAGATGGAGGAACAGGCCATGGTTTCTGTATTTTAGCTGGTGTTTTACTGTTTTGCAAACATAATAATTTTTTTTGTAATATCATCTATTTCCGAGTCTACCTTAGGCCGCCAAAAGTACGACCGTGCAATTTCTTTCATTCTAACGATTCCAAAATGGCTCCTATGTAATTCAAACAACACTGATTCGCGGATGATTTGAGGTATTAATATACGATATCCCCAAAATAGGCAGTCCCTGTCTATTGTTAATTCTTCCCTTCTATTATAGAATGGCAAAAGCTCTTTACTTAATTCTTTTTTATCTGGCCAGTCATATATCTAACAATTTTTGAAAAAATTACATCCTTTTTAGATTCTATTTGAATTTTTCTCCAATCTAAAGTTTCCATGTTGGAATCACTAGTATAGTTCATCACACTGCAATTTGCGTCAACACATAGTGAATGTACATCTACTTTTTCATTCTCATTATTTAAATCTGTAACAGACCTTGAAAGAAAATCAGCGGGGTTTACAGTTGTTTTTATGTGCCTTATTTTGTAATTAAAGGCTGATAAAAATATGGCATAGTGCTGCAATCTTCTGGCAGCCATCTTTGGAATGCTTTTTGTTGGACCAAATATTAGCACTAAGGCTGCGTTGTCGTTTTCTAATTTAAAAAAAAACGCCCGTATGTGAAATTGTAAAACTTTGTTATTCCAAATATGACTGCCATGGCCTCCTTGAATACCTTCGCTCAACCTCACTTAGCTTTTTGCTACCATAGGCAATAGATTTTACTACACCGTTTCTATCTCTATTAGACAATACTGCACCGAGACCAGTGTCCGAAGCGTCACAAGTTAAAATAAATGGTAATTGCGGGTCATAATGTCTCAAATTATCAGCAGATGCTAGTTTGGATTTAATATTCTTAAACGCTTCCTCACAATCAGAGGTCCAACTAAATTTATTTTTCATAGTACTCTCATATAGGGGTGTTAAGGTTGTAGCCATATCTTGCAAAAACCGAGAATAATAATTAATTTTACCCAAGAATGATTTCAGCATGGTCAAGTTAGCGGGTGACTTTGCATTTAATAACGGTTCAATATTGGACTTTATCAGACTAATACCATTCTTGTTCACAAGGAATCCAAAAACATCTAAGCTAGTGGTAAACAGTTTGCATTTCTCTGGCTTTAACTTGAATTCACTTTTATGTAGTTTTTTTTTAAACTTGACATAAGGTTACAAAAGTTTGTTGCAATGAATTTCCCTTTATGTAAATATTATCTTTAAATACAACTGTATTTTGAATTCCATTTAACTTTTTAGTCATTAGACGTTGAAAAGCCCCTGGACCTGAACTAACTCCAAAAGGTAAATAATTATACTTATATGTCCCTGTTTCAGTAACAATAGTGGTATAGTCCTTGCTTTCCTCATTGATGGGTGCTTGCAAATAAGCCTCTTTTAAATCTAGTTCACAGTAATATTCACCGTGATGAAGAGAATTTAAAATATCATCAACATGAGGTAAAGGGAAGTGATCAATCTCCATACATGGGTTGACTGTCAGTTTATAGTCACCACACAGCCGGACCGAGCCATCTGGTTTTAAAATTGGTACTACTGGAGTACCCCATTCACTTTGTTCAACAGCGGAGATCCTACCATTATTTAATAATCTAGTAATTTCATTATTTACCTTTTCACGCAGTGCAAAGGGTACTCGTCGCACCGGTATACACTTCGGTTGGCTATTTGGTTTCAATTTTAAATTAATCACTTCACCTTTAAAATTCCCCCATCCTGGGTTGAATACTTCTGCAAATTGGTCTCTTACAATTTTTCCTGCATCTGAAACATTTTGAATCATATTAGTTCCTATATTAACACTGGTTTCCAAGGTCGGGGGGCCACATCTTCAAAGCATGCAGCCAATCCCTACCAATGACTCTAGGAGAATTATTTTGTACAATAAATACATTTACCCTTTCAATGACATTATTATATGTAACTTTAATATTTCTAATGATGCCTGATGGCTTACTAATGCTCTGATCAAAATTTTTGAACAATATTTTACATTCTTCTAACTCAAAATCATTGAGATATTCGTTTCTATCTGCTATCGACATAACTGTGACATCTGAACCTGTGTCTAGCTGAAAAGGCAAATTATGGCCATTAACAGAAATGGTTAAATAATGGGGTGGTATCCTACTTACACTATTAAAAGCATAGGTTTCATATTCCCCATACCAGTCGTTAACCGAGCTGACTATGTCCTCGCTTTCCTCTTTGACTGTTGCCTCTGTTTCCAGCACATTAGTTTGTCGAATTTTTCTTGGGCACATAGTATATATGTGACCTTGTAGCCGACATTCCGAACAATACTTCTTCTTTAAGGTACATTCTGCTTTAATGTGATTTTTCTTACTACAACAAAAACATTGAATGTCTCGTGATTTATTGTTGTTAAAAGTCTTCTTTTGTTTCTGATTTCTCATGGGCCTTTTCTCATTAAAAAATATTTCAGTCACTTCCCTAGAACCACTGGTATGTAACAAGGCTGCCTCCACCGTACGTGCTATTTCTATTGTTTTGTCTAAGGTTATTTCTATTTGATTTTTCATAAGTTCAAATTTTATAATTTTTGAAGTAACTCCTTCCATGAATTTTTCTTTGATTTGGTCATCCGCATCTTTAAAATTGCATTTTGCAGCTAATTTTCTCAATTCTAACGCGTAATCCTGTATATTTTCACTGGGTAATTGGTTCTAGTACGGGCGGTAACGACCATAGGTAAAAATTTTGATATCGGATGAATTCACTTGGCACAGATGTATGTTAGGTCAAACTCAGCTGATTTAGCCCGGTAGCCTTCAGCCACCCCCTGGTAGGTAGGGAGTGGGGGTATTCAAAGTTACACGCCGCCGCGCTTCAGATAAAAAATTATATCGGCTTCTCAGTTTACCTAACCTCGAGTGTGGTATCATTTTCTGATAAACCATGGATGTGGCTTTCATTTTTGATATAATAATTACACTCCTTCATATAACGCCTAGTGCCTGCTATACGGACACATCTCAAAAAAGCAATATTAAGAGAAATCGCCGATCAAAGTTTTGCGAGTTGAGTGTGCGGCAGAAAAATGGGTCTAATTCCTTAAGTTTTGGCTCAATAACACTGTGGTTTAGGTTATTTTGTTGTTCATTATATAGAGCTTCAAATCAATGTGTCATTGTTTTTCAAGTATGCACAGTTTTTAAAGTACTGGACTTCAAATATAGTCACTTCGTGTTGTGGCCATATCGCAGAAATTATTTTACGAAATTTCGAGATGTGTCCAAAATCGCAGAAGAATTAAATGACGATAATAAGCATAATATCATACAAAAACACATTTAAAAAATTAAAATAAATGTAAAACACGAAAAATAATTATCAGATACATCATAATCATCTTTGGCAGAGTTACAACATTATTAAATGAGATAATCAATGTCTCGAAGTTTGCCTACCGCGTAAATTCTTTTGACAGATAGGTAGATAATTTAAATTACCTATGTTTGAATATCTGCCCAGCTAAAATCCAGTCTCCTACTGTGTGCACGACAGGCAGTGACCAGATGCTGCGCTAGAAACTAATCATAGCAGCAGCATCCGTTAGGTGTCCGTCGCTAACTTCTTAATCGGTTCCTTCCCATTTTCTGTATTCCTTCCTCTGATCACTTTGGAAGAGGCGATTTTGCTGGTATCTATCCACACGCTCTCTATAGCGACGAATATGGCTTACCCACGCGCAAACTTTCTGCTTCAGGTTATCGATACGTTCCGTGACACAGGCCATATTATAATGCTGGGACCTACTACCAGCAAAAGCCTGGTTCACGAAACGCATGACTCGGGGGCGTTCATTGCCCCCCTGAAGCAGATTAGTTTTCCTATAAGAGTCCACTTATCATTATGCCACTCAATTCGCACTTGCCAAGCGGGGACAGACCCGCGAGCGCGCGGAGCTCGGCCGGTGTCCGAAAACTTGACTCGAGCTGCGCGGCACGCAGCTATGGCCCCGCAGTACAAAATTGAGCGGGTATAGATAATATCCTCGCTGGCTTGTAAATATGACGCCAGCAAGGCGTATAGGGCTCCCATAAGTGCTAAATTTCGTTTACTGGCAGGCAAGCGTGGTAAACGAGGCCTAGAGGTGGGTGTGGACCGATACTGCGCGATCGCGTCTTCCAAAGTCCTCCTCAATTGCTCATTTACCTGGCTAGTTACGCTTATATTCGCACAATCCTCAACGTCGCTAACGGGATCATCCTGCACTGACATCAGTGCGTGTTGGGCAACTGGCATCGAAGCCGATAACGCAGCAGGAGGGTCCCGTGATGAAGCGGAGGTTGTACGAATAGGTAGCGATTCAAGGCGTAGCCGATCAAGTATAGACTGATCCAGTCGCCGAAGCCGCTGAATGGCCCGCACTTGATCCGATAGTCGTTGGGCGGTAACGGTGATGGCTGGTTAAAGAGTCTGATACAGGAGCAGCATTCGTTCACGGTAAGCAGTGAGGTTAGTTCCTCCCTCTGTAGCCCCGTAGTATAGTCGCATGCAATTTTCATTATTTCATGTTGACCATCGCATGCGGCGCGCTAAACCACCGGTGGCGGGAGCCTTGCGCGGAGCAAGATGCCCCGCAAGCCCCAAGTGTGCCGGCAGCGGTGGTCGCCCGTCACGCAGGTGGTCGCGACGGCGGAGGCGGCGGCCCGCGCTCGTCGCTCGACTCGCTGGTGTCGGGTGCAGTGGCGAACTCATCACCCGACGACGATGGCGAGGAGCTGAACGAAGCGGGCTGGGGTGGAGGGTGTGCGTTCGCATTATCCGCTTCTGTTCTATACGTTCTTGATCTTGTTATCATGTTTTTTTTATGTCATGGTATTAAGGACGGCGATCTCAAGCAGTCAGTGAAGGAGCGCTTCTTCTGCCGCTTGACAAAAGTTCTTAACAGTCTTTTGTCGGAGGGTAATAAGGTGCACGCCTTCAATAGTTGGGTGATGCCGCTGCTCACATACTCCTTTGGCATACTAAGGTGGACTCTATTGCTTAAATCACATCGCATGTTGCATCCACGCTCTTCTGTCATGAGATTGTACATCCCGAGGAAATGTGGAGGTCGAGGCATTTTAAATGCTTAGTATCTCCGCAACCGCGAGGTGTGCAATCTCAGGGATTATTTTCTTGGCAATGAGTGTGGGATGCATCGTGGTTGCAGTAGACAGGAGCCTCACCCCTCTCTCCTTGGTAAACGAAAACTGGCGCAGACCAATGTTGTTGAGCACTGAAGACCGCAAGAACGTATGGAATAGCAAGGAGCTACAGGATCTGTCATCACGTACAGGACTATTGTCACCAATAAGCCTGATATCGTATTGACAGATCGATGTGATTTTTATTTCGTTTATATTTTGACGCATTCATTGTAATCACGATCCCATTTAAGCACTGTTTCCACCAAACAGCCCGCAACGGCTCGGAACGGAAAGAATTTTATGGTCTTTAAACGTTATTAAATCATGTTCACAGTAAGTATTTAAAGTCTATATAACCAAGCCGCGCACAGCAACTTGACGCGGGCATCTCCCGCGACACGCGACCGTAGCCGAAAGTATGCTGCGACGCGCGATCGGCTTCGTCATAAATAGACAATAATAATTTTAATAGACGCGATCGGCTGTCGCCGCATCCGTCCGTATCCTTTCCGATCCGAAGCGATGCGAGCCGTTTGGTGGAAATCATCCTTTACTGTTGTGCGATGTGGACGTAACTCAAAACTTTGTTCCGAACGTTTATGCTACACGGCCGCAACCCCAAAGTGGCCGTATTGCAGGTAAGGGATAGTCGATTTTTGGAAATTTGCATAAAGCCACAAGTGCATTAAGAGGCTTTAGAGGATAGTTTTCCTTATTTTTTTGAGTTAAGGTGGTAAATTAAACCCGTCTGACCACGAATCTGCAATAATATCAAAAATGAAAAATTTTGAGATGAGGCCGTATAGCAGGCACTAGGCGATAAATTTATTAAGATACATAAAGAAGTTTCACAACATCGGCTTATCTTTTTTGTTTCAACACACAATATTTTATAATAATAATATATTTAATGTACAACATCATATTAACAAAAAATACGTTTGAACAGCCCAATTTATGCAAATTTCAAAAACATATAGTTTTAATTTATACCATTTATTTGAGACGAGTAGAATAACCAAATATACCCGCGCGGCAGCGCGAATTAAGACAGCGGGCGGAACTAACTCAGACGAGAACTCGCCACGAAGCATTGAAATTTATCTACCACCTCGATTGTGGTTTCATTTTTTGATAAACCAGGCATGAGGAATTCATTTTTGAGACATTTAATTTACAGTTTTCTAGAAAAAAAGTAAAATATTGACGAAAAATATCAAAAGTGAATTCAATTTTTTTTATTAAATGGTCAGTAGTGAAAATACTAAAGTTTTTGCAAAGAAAAAAATAATATCTTAAAGAAAATTCATTTAGCTTTAAAAAAATATATATTTTATTTATAGTTATCATAAAACGTCTATGTGAAAAAAAAACGATAAACTTAAGGTGAATTGATTAAACGGAGTTATTTTACGACCCAAAACTAAAGAATATTCCGCCTACGGATGCCAGATTCCAGCAGCATCTCCTAAGAGCCTTTTACCAGGGTGTGCACGTATGGGGCCAAGCGATGGTGCCGATTCTTCTTCCCAGTCCGGCGGATTGGGGATGGGAAATACAATCGAATCACAATTGGAAATCAATTCCGAATACTGCACCCGTTGCTGCTACAGCTTGTCTGGAACTAATTCGGTTCAAGAGCAAGTCACAGTGCGGTGTTAGGTGCAACTGTCGAATAAAACTGTTAAAATGTACCGAATTAATGCCACTGTGGTGGAAAATTTAATAATAGCATAAACGCAGTAATATCTATATACTCGTAAAAATACTACTCTGTGACGATAGTTTACATTTCTAAGATACCTAAATTTTTATGCCTAGGTCCTTATGGTTCATATTGTAATTTATGGAATTACTAGGAGGACTCCCGCGACTTCGTACGCGCAGAATTAGTTTCCCGCTACAAAATCACGATCGCATCCTTTGTGTAACGAAAGTTAGGCATACAAACTATATGGGTAACTTTCGTTACACAAAGGAATGAATTAAGTTTTGTTTTAATTAAACGCCTTAACAATGTATTTTTTTTTAAAACGACCCTTTTAGTAAAGCCCTCCATTGCATCCACTTGCGGCATCGTGCCGAGGACACTCGCAGCGTTACTCCGTTGCACCGCGATGCTCAGTCCTGGGGCAAAAAAGGAGCCTTGCCTGTGGTCGCCAGGGACGCTGATTAATTTATCTGACACTTCTATTATAAATTTATCTGTGTCAGATGACCACGGCCTACAAGTTTCTCTAGCAAACAACTACATAATTTGACTTTAAAAAAGCGTATTTGCAGCACTTGATGGTTTGGGCGTGATCTGCGGCGGTCCCTGGCTTGCGAGCAGAACCTTGCACATGAGACTTTTCTAGCGTATCAACTCAAGTAACATCTCACGTCAAGGGACGACCAAGATGCCACGGTACTAAAGTGCGTTCGTCGGGTCTCTTTTCATCTGAGGCAGACAGGCCAGTGGGCTCAAGCGAAGACGGGAATGAAATTGTGCTAAAGCCCGACGGATCAAAAAGGTTATCGATGCATGTCTTTGAACTCGACCAGCACTGGATTGGCAACACAGACCGTGGTGTCCTAGGTCGTCGACTGCATTTCCACAACGGCAACAAGGATGCGGCTCGTAGACATTAAGACCGTGGCGGAGGCATACTGCTATCCTTAAAGTATTAGAATCTAAAAGAGTCCCTCCTAGGGCTCGTGAAGGGAGCAACGGGCCTTCTCGGATGAATTTTGACTGTTTTCAAAAGTTTGCGATGGCAAATTTAGACCGAAATGAGGTCCCATGCTGCTTGGTTAGCTTTTTCGACTGGCAAATTTTCACCCGAGTCACAGACACGCCAAGCATCCTCTGTATCGGAGAAGCACTACTAATAGCCCAAATGCCAAGCCCACCGTACTTTACGGGGAGGGTTGCTTGAGATGAGACCCACTGGTGAGTGTTAGATGTTCAAAATTTTGATAAATAGAATAGTTAATTTTAAAATATTGACTTGCATGTTCGATTTTTTTTCACACAGACATTGTATGATAACTATATATAAAATATTTTCTTTTGTAAAGCTGAATAAATGTTCTTTGAGATGTTATTCTTTTCTGTGCAAAAACTTTAGTATTTTCAAACATACTGACTATTTAATTAAAAAAAATAGAAATCGGTTTTCATATTTTCGACAACATTTTACTTTTTTTCTAGAAAACTGTATATTAAGGGCCGTATTAATAAACTCGTCTCAATCCGTGAACTGAGAGCTTCTCCGATGAGACCGTCTCGATACGTAATCCTGGAGCTAGGATAGTCGCTTATTAATAAACTCATCTTGAGAAGCTCTCGGATGAGATGATCTTACATTAAAAACACATCCCAACCCCAACAATGACCTTTTTGAACGAAACGACGAAACGTTTTGACTATGCATGTTTTTTAAAATAGATGATTTTGCGTTTAGACATGACAGGTAAGATACGTAAACCATCATAAATCCATTTTTTCAAGGTAATGTGAAAAAGCAAGTCATAATTTTAAAATCATTTTTTTAAACTCGTTTTCTGCTTATATCATATAAGGTGATAAGGGGTGTATAATATTACATAATGTTTCAAAGTCTCCGAGTGATATTGAAAAAACGAAACGCACATAGCGCGAACTTCACATAATTTAATTACTGTACCTTACCTACCTACCCATCTACCTACAGTGCCCGGCCGTTGGGAAGTCAATCCTGACAGCTGTCATTTCAGTACAATTTATAACCTCAAACCCAAGAATAGGTTATAAATTGTACTGCGATGACAGCTGTCAGGATTGACTTCCTAACGGCCGGGCACTATAGTTAGAGGTGGTTAGAGTTTGTTTCGCTTGTTTAGTTTACAGGTTACGTTTTTCTCACCAAATTTGTATTTAAATCGAACTTAAGTGTCTTTGTATTAAATAAAGGTGAAAAAGTACAGCTTCTCGAATCCAACTTGGCACCAACCTGGCTGTGGATCTATTGAAAAAATAAACGTGTCCAGAAGGCCGACCCCTACAGCAAGCATCTGGGACTGGAGCCTGGAAGAGTTCCTTCTGCATAAGATGAAATATGAAAGGCAAATCAGGCGAAGCCAAATGCTTAATTTGCACCGTCCCCAAAAGGATCAGAGTCCTCAGTGTGCCTCAGTGTATCGGCATAAAGGAACTGATCAGTGATCACCAAGACGTAATGGACAAATTCTCATTTGAATGTTGTTTATAAGTAAATATGAAAGATAGTTTTGACATTGGCAGACAATTTATAAGCAATATTATAGTTATTTACGTGTATGCCAAGCTTTTAGTGAATGTAAATTAAAATATCAAACTAAGATAATTATGGAACTGTTAAACTGTGTAAAACAGGTAGGTTTAGGTACATTATACTTGATTATACTTATTGTGTTTGTTATTTTCAGATGTTGTGGGCAAAAGTGTGTACCAAATGGGTACCACGTGATAAAATCGGCATCACGGCAGACCAAGGCGACGTTGGCGAGATGAGCTTGATGCCCTCAATTAAGACTGGTGGGAGACTGGCCAAGATAGGCCTAAGTGGAAGTAGCAGGACATTATAGGCTGTTAAATAATAAATAATTCCTCTATTACTGAATGATTATTTTTCGATTAAAATTCAGATGCAGTTTACCTTTATGTTTTATTTATTCATGTTTTATTATAACAGTGGTTAGCACAAGTTGTTTTTTCAGTTGTCACTCAGTTTGGTTTGTTTAGATTAGGTAGAGGGGTTGCCAAGCATCAAACAAGTCACAGGCAACTTGTGCTAACTGTTCAGCAAATTAAACAATATTTCTGTTATTGCATCTATACACATACATAGGGTGACATAAAACTTAACTGACACCTAATTGCACAAACATTTGTAGTAATTCGTCTATGTTAGCACTGGAAGGAATCTCTGCAATATTTTTGTCTATACATACATACATTTTATCCCATTAGGACACTTGTCACTTTGTAATTACAAGCGACTTGAAATTTAATTTAATGAATGTTTGTGCCAATGGACTTCCTCCTCTCTTTTTAAAAGGTAGTGGAAGTTATTGCATCACAGTTGGGCCTATTCAGATTTTCAGATCAGAGATATCTAATTTTAAACATCTGTAAACCTAAATTTATAATGTCCAACTCGATTTTAGTCTAACAAGGATAGTTATTGATGTTTAATATAAGTTAAAAGATATTTTAAATCAGAATCAAGTTTGATGTTATAAATTAAGGTCTACAGATATTTAATATAAGAGAATACAGATCAAAGTTAGCCACAATATTCATTAAAAATGAATATTAATAAATACAATATAAACACCAAAATACACCAATGTCCAATACCATTACCACAGATCCTTGTTGACTTGGTGTTTATAAAAGTAGGTAATTTTTAAATGTGAAAACTAAATAAAATTGTTTCATTGCACTATCACATTCAGCGCTGGCTTTCTGAATTCCATAGCTACTAGGATCATGCTAGAAGAGTTACAGAGTTCAGAGACCTTGTTATTATGTTATGCCTCTGGATCTTAGGATCCAAATACTTTCATTTTGCTAAGTTAAATAATATAAGGAGTATCTACATGTAGTATGTATTAAAATTCAAGCCTCGAGACCCTGAATGTTATTTCACCAAAAAATAAAACTACTATTAGCATGTAGTAAGATTATTTTATAAAAAAGTCACTAAATTAGATATATTTACAGGTTTCAATATCAACTCAATAGGTACCTAATATTATTTGTAAGTAGGTATCTGATTCACTGTTATAAAATAGAAATACTCTTTATTGAACACAAAAAAACAGAACAGTACATTTAAATTATAGATATACAACAGGTGGTCTTACCGCTCAATAGTGATCCAACTATTAACATACTGTTTCATAGCAGGCAAAGGTAAAAGTATTTTTTTTTAAATTAATACTTATAATATGGTACTAAATTGAAAGGAATACATAGCGATGGGTCCTACGTAAGTTATGGTAACTTGAAATACGCAACTTTACAGCAGAGTAGTTTAAAGTTGAAAATTGATGCCGTGGATACAATTTTTAATGGATCCTAATAAAATTTGGTACAAATGTCAACAATAATTTTGTGCATAAACTTATCTTATTAATATATAAAAAAATACCTTGGTTTGGCTGCAATTGTTCTTACGATACTTTTAAGTGGATTAAAGGTTTCGATAACTATTGTTTGTGATACTAACCATGTTGTACGTCGGAATAGCTTGCGCATAAAATATCGTATAATAAGTAATAATAAGCTTACTCTGCGCCAAGTTAATATCATTAGAACAATTAATAACATGCTCTTGCCCATGCGAAGTATTGTAAATTGTAAAGCAAAGCCTCATCATCCTTGTCCTGAGAATCAATACAATACAATACAAATACTCTTTATTGAACACCAGAAAAACAAAACACGAAACAGTACATTTGAACTAGGATCGTCAATGATTTCCTTGTCACTGTCGCTGAATACACTTTTCCAAGTAGGTAGCTGCATTGACCGGTTATCAGGTCCAAATGGAAGTGGGGATTCTGTAAGAAAAATAAAAATTAACGCATAATTTGTACCTGGTAATCGGTATAATATCGTATGTTTATTTCCCATCCGGAGTATACTATAGCAAGTAAGACTTACAACAAATAAAATTGATCACACTCCGAAGTATAATATTGTAAGTAATTGTACCACATGCTTTTTTTACAAAAATCCCATCGTAAATAATCGTAAGTCTTACATACAACAGCCGTTAGATGCTCGATTCCAACGTAAATGACCGTAAGTAATAGTTACCATATTGTACGCTGGAACCCACAATTAGATAAATATAGAATAAAAAAAATAGGAATCTAAATGCATTTACCTGATTTCGTAGATGTATCCGATGTATTGTCATTTCAACGTCTTTGTTTATTGGGACTTTCTCCTCCCACAGCGTCATCGTTTGAATTAGAACTGTTTTTTGTTTCTGGGCTATCGCGTATTCGTATAATAATTTCGTTCTTGACGAGACGTTTGGTACTTTATTAGCACAACCAGACTTTTTGTTAATATTACTGTTCATATGGAGCATCTAAACCACAAATTTTGTTAATACCATCCTAAAACGTGTACACACCTACCGCCCCGCGTAGCCGGTCGCAACTGACACATGCGATGCGTAAGCGCGGGCGGCGCCCCCCGCGCCGTCCCGCGTACATTGTCGCCAAGGTACTTACGATGGAAAACGTCGGACCCGTTTGAAACATACCACTGTTTACGTTTCGAAAAACTGGTTTAAACTACGAATTTGGTAATTTTTGTTTTAGACACTAATAGTAATGGGATAATACAATCCATTTTTGCTATAAACCGAATTTTGCCATTTTGTGGGTTACGATAACTTACGTAGGACCCATCGATAGGTAGGTACATTTACAATTAAAATATTTCAGATAGCCTCTTTACACACCAGACTCCGCTAACTTGTTATTGGATTGAAGCTATTTTATTTAACTATTAATTATCTTGATATTATTAATAGAATAAAATAGCTTTATGTATAAACCTGATCTTGATCTGATTCATTCTAATTCATATAGCCTTTATCAAATGACTAGCAAATATGTACCAATTAAATTTCTTATTTATATTATTTATAGTATATGTGTTTATATATATTCTAAGATATTATTTTTAATAAAATAAAACCGTTTACCAAATGTACAATTTAGTTATTATTTATGCCTGCATCAGCTCTGTTATGGACAGGTTAACATGAACTAAATATATAAATTTTCTACAAACATGTTAACTTAATATTCTCAAGTATTAAGATGTGTTTATCCTCTTTTCTACCCTTATCATGTAGCACTATTCTCCAATAAAAGTAGACCAAGATGAAAGAATAAAATATTGAACTTCTGAATTATAGTATGAATCTTCCCAGGTGAATTTTTCGCTTCGAGCCCTATTCTTTCAAACAATGGCCATTGTCTCTATTATCGCAAAGCCGCTAGCTACCGAGTTAGCACGTGCCACTACAACATTCATATTGAAAAACAAACGGTATCGTCATAGTATTAAGGTTCAAATTTAATGTCACTGATATTCTGGATATTACGTTTTGGTAGTGTAGGACGATGGACCGCCCCGAGGCAATACGGCACTCATATTATTTTGATACTTGGTGTTAAAACTAAAACGTGGTGATTTATTATATTATTTTATTAGTAAATGTAATAAATTAAATTAATTATACAAAACTTATTGCACCAGCAGAGCTTTGAGAAAACTAGGTAATAAAAATGACATATCTTTTTCGTGTTAATGATTTGTACCATGGAACTTATCAACACACTTAACTTTACTTATAGTAGGTATCCTGTGCAGTCTCATCATAGGTAATGCAAACATTCTAACCTTTAATAAGTTTGGGTACATAGTATGAATAGTAGCATGAAAATTGTGATAAAACAACTTCTCAACAACAACAATCTTCACAACATCAACACAATCATCTTCATCTTTAAAATGAAGTCTATATATAATCTGTGAATCCTTTTTCCCGACTTATATCTAAAGTCACTTTATTCAAAGACAATGATTGTTTGCAAGAAAGCATAATTTTGAATACATTAAAAACTGATTTTTTAGTTAAATGATTAACTTTGTAAATAATATTATTATACCTCATGGACATAAATATGTTTGGAAATTGGAAAACGAATTGCCATAGTCGTCAACTGCGTGGGGCCGGCTGTCGAAATTCGTGAACACTGACTTCTCAAAATATCCATATTTTCCTTTTTAGGAGTCTTGATTTTTCTCGGCGAACCCTGCCATGTTATCCAAGTTTCTCATTATTGGACCCAAACCTACAAAACAACAAAGTTATAAACACTGTCTAATCACTTCAAAATAATTATAACAGATTCTTTGGATGGTTCACGGTTAGTTTTCACAAGTAGGTATACTTTTTGCACCACATTCATGTCAGGACCCGAAATTTTATATATCTCACTGTTATTACTAGTTCATTGTGTGTAAACGTTTTAAAAAATCACTCAGTTTTCATTTAAGTAAGTATCAAACATTAATAAAATTAAACTATGCCTGCCTCGGCCTTGTCTTGTCTGTCAGTCATGTCAACAAAAACACTCCCCTCCTCTCTTATTTTGGCAACCCGTTTCACGAAATGTTTCGTTACTTTAATCAAATCAATAGTTAACAAAATATAATAAGCTTTAATTATTTTCTAAACAGCAGTAAAGTAAAATAATTAGGTAGGTACATTGTGGTTGTGATGCAAATCGGATTAAAATTGTTGAATTTTTTGGGTTGGATGGGTAGGTTAGGTTAGGGTACCTTGTAGGTTTTGATTTTTAATATTTATTACATAGCTAGAAATGCATTGGCTTAGTATTTGACGGTTTTACGACATGATCATTTTAATGTACACACTATAAATACAGTCAAAATCTGTTATAACGACATCGAAGGGACTGCTCATATTAAGTCGTAAAAACCGATAGTCGTAAGAGCCGGTGAGTGCCGGTGACGTTGTTATCAAGTACCTACCTAATGCCTATTATTGAATGTGTGATTAATATAATGTATTCATGTATAAAATAAAACTACATTTTGTTTATTTCACATAAAAAATATAAAAAAAATAAAACACGTACATATAATTATCATTTTTCTACATTAATAAAATCTGTAATTTTAGTCTGTTTGGAACACTTCTGTTGTGCGTACTCACTTTGTAGTTTACGTTGAATTTTAATTAATGTATCGTCATAATTTCCCTGCATGTGAAACTGTTCATTAAAAATAACAATTTTTCTTAATACACTGACAGCATTGAGACCATCATTCAAAGTTGGCATTGTAAATTGTTCTTCAGTCTCTTCCTGTTCGTCATTTTCCTCTTGAATTTCTTGCACGATATCATCTTCCGTTGCTGGTGCACAAATTGCAATAGCGTTATCCACATCAATAAACTCCTCTGCTTCAGTAGTAGATAAAGCAGGTCGTAAATTTTGGGCTAATTGAGCCAAAGAAATATTGTCGTCTTCATCATAATCAGTCACATCATCTGAGGATATTGTCAAGAGGTGTTTGAAACCTGCATGTCTAAAGCAGTTCGCAATAGTATTTTGTGACACTTTTTCCCATGCTTCTGATATCATCAAGATGGCATCAAGAACCGTAAAGCTTTTCTGGTCGTTACTGTCAAGGTTTTGAATTAACTTTAACACTTGTACTCTTCTATAATGAGATTTTAAACACCTTATTACTCCTTGGTCCATTGGTTGCAGTACAGATGTAACATTTGGTGGTAAAAACACAAGTTTAATGCACTTCAGATTAGTAACAGCCGGATGAGCAGGACAGTTATCAACCAAAAGTAGAATTTTCTTATTGTGTGCTTTTAATTCAGCGTCCCAGTTTCGTAACCATCTTTCAAAAATTTCCGATGTCATCCATGACTTCACATTGTTTTCATACGTTACTGGCAGTGAGCGTATGTTTTTAAAGCATCTTGGTTTCTTAGATTTGCCAATAACTAAAAGCTTCCTTTTGCAGGATCCTGTCATATTTGCTGCAACCATGATCGTCAGTCTCGTCTTAGACAATTTTCCACCGGAACAATTCTCTCCTTTGAACTTTAAAGTCCTGTCTGGTGTCATATTATAAAAAAGTCCGGTTTCGTCTGCGTTAAAAACATCATCTGGTCCGTAGTCTTCATACAACTTAGGCCACTTTTGCGACATCCATTCTTCTACTACACCACTATCAACACTAGCAGCTTCACCACTAATTTTCCCGCCGACGATACCGTGCCGAGCCCGAAAACGTTGAATCCAACTGGACGAGCAAACGAAATCTTCACCAAAACGCTGAGCAAAATCGTTTGCTTTTTGTTGAAGAATTGGTCCATTTATTGGCACATTATTCGTCCTTTGATATTTAAACCACTTTAATAAAGCTTCCTCAATCTTCGTATGCTTCGTAGTTCTTGATCGTTTCATTTTTAAAAAATTGTTCTCAAAAAGTTTTTGAATTTTTTCTCTCTCTTTCCAAATGGTGGAAATTGTCGAGTGTGATACACCATATTCCTCTGCCAAGTCTTTGTTTGGAACTCCACTCTCAAGCTTTGATATAATACGCGATTTTTCTTCTATATTAATTTGTTTTCTTTTTCTTTGCGACATGTTAAAAGTTTCACGAATAACTCAACAAAATGTTTTGGTGCGTCTTGTGTACAGATAAGTAACAAACTGACCGAAGAGAAATGAGAAAGCAGGCGTTTGGGCTTCGATTATACTGCATACACGTGTATTTTGTTTCGGAGAATTACAATAGACCCTAAACTCGACACGTTTTTGTTTACTTTTGCGATCTTAATGACCATTTACGGTGCCAGATGTGGATACTGTTACCCATTCAAATGTTTACAATACAGCTGGTCGTTCTAACAGATATAATTCTCCGAAAATATCAGTTAAATGTAGTCGCTCAAACAGATATGTCGTAATAAGCAATGTCGTAAAAAGCAGTATTTTTTATAAGGCGGTCTAATAGAATTCAGCCGGGACCTATGATTTTGGTCAATATAACCGGTATGTTGTTCTAAACGATGTCGTCTTAAACGGTTTTGACTGTATAAAATAACTAGGTAAATAATGTAAATTGTAGGTAAGTACTTACCTATGAGAAATGAGCCCGTGTGGAGGTAAATCTTTCGCGCCTCGGGATTGCCCATAAGTATTGTTAAGTATACAAACATATCGGGCTATTATTTTGTCGTCGGCTTGGTCGGTCTCTCTCTCGTAGTCTCTATACCTAATATAAATTATCTAGCACCCACAATAATTTCACATAAACACAACACAAAGCACACAATTTTTGAAGGCAATTGTACCTATTTAGCGGCAAACTCAAACCTAATATTTAGGTATTATTATAATTGAAAACGTTTTAGGTATACATTTTTGCCTCTGAGATTTCAAAAAGAACACTTTATCATATTTAAACCGTTTTCTCTGATAAAAAAGCACTCATATGTTCGACTATGTTGCGTGCGTCCGCCATTTTTTCATGTCTCGAGATGGTCACAACACCAATTGACCATAATCAGGATCAGGATTAGTTCCCCATACAAATGACCGTCTCATCTGATTCGAGGATTACGTTTCACGTGTTGAGCTATGTTTATTAATTAGAGCTCAGTCTTGTGACGCATCTTGTGACGGGCGTCTCAGCTGAGACGAGTTTATTAAAACGGGCCTAAATGTCACAAAAATGAATTCCTCATGTCTGGTTGATCAAAAAATGACACCACACACGACGTAGTAGATAAATTTTAATACTTCATGGCGAGTTCTCTCCACAGTTAGTTCCGCCCGCTGTCTTAATTCGCGCTGCCGCGCGGGTGTATTTATTTATTCTACTCGTCTCAAATAAATGGTATAAATTAAAACTATATGTTTTTTAAATCCGCATAACTTGGGCTATTGCACCGTATTTTTTTTTAATATGATGTTGTACATATATTGTAGAATATTGTGTGTTGAAACAAAAAGATAAGCTGATGTTGTGAAACTTCTTTATGTATCTCAATAAAATTATACGAAAGAGTGTAATTATTATATCAAAAATGAAAGCCACATCTATGGTTTATCAGAAAATGATACCACACTCGAAGTGATAGGTAAACTCAAGCCGATATAATTTTTATCTCAAGCGCGGCGGCGTGTAACTTTGAATACCCCCCCTCCCTACCCACCAAGGGGTGGCTGATGGCTACCGGGCTAAATCAGCTGAGTTTGACCTAGGATATATCTGTGCCAAGTGAATTCATCCGATACCAAATTTTGACCTCTCCATACATCGGGTGACACTACCGCCCGTACTATTCCTTCTTCGGAATTTTACTAGTTCTATAGCAGTTGAGAATGGCTTGTCGTATTTATCTTTTATTTTTTTTGTTAACTCTTCGTAAGTTAATTTTCTTGGTTATTCTGGTGCACAAATGTGTGTGAGTGTTTCAAATACTTTTGCTGGTAGTTTTGTTATCAACAATGGTACTTTTTTCTCTGCTGAAATGTCGTTAACAATAATGAAACACTCTAACTGTTGTTCAAACACTTCCCATTTTTCTCCGTCAAACTGTTTAACTTCACCTATCGTGGTCATTTTCACTGTTTTTGTCTGTATTTTCTGTTGTTGATTTTCCTTTGCTTTATAGTAGTTACTCAATTGTTTTCTAAGTTGTTCCACATTGGCGTTTTCTGTGAAAGTTAATTGTTCTTCTTTTAGTATTTGGATAAGTTCCTGATTTTTACATTTATATCTTATTTCTGCTCTTTTCCGAATCTTCATTTTCATTCGAACTTGACTTTGTATCTTCGTACTCAGTATCGGACATTTATAGGTGATGGAATGCCGGCGCCGGCCATATTTTTTTCTTGCACCAATTTATTTTGTTTTGTTCTCACGTTACTTTCTGTTAACACTGTTGTACTTTTTATTTTTGCACTAATGGGAACTTAATCTCGTCGCCAATTGTACCTTACCTTAAGTATTTCACTCGAGGAAATTTAATCAGGTTCTTCGTTTTTATATTCTTTGTGAAGTCCGAAATAAAGTAGATTACGATGGAAATTCATATGTGGAATGAGAGATTTTTGAGGGCAAATCGAGTCTTGGTAAAACGTTTTATTGTTAGATCTGAAACATCACAATAATAAAATAGAAATATTTACGGATGCTAGGCATCGATAAGTATCTTTAATTAATTAGAACCAACCAGAATGTCGCGACGTTGTCACGGGTCTATGCAACTTAAGTGGTAGAGTAATAGAATAGGTAAATTTGTATGACACTCCGTAGTGATGGAAAGAAACAAAAGGTGTTTGAATCTTACCTTTTGTTTTCTAATGGACTCCTACTCTCTCTGCACCTCCCTCGTTTGCTCCCTCAGCAGCCAGCTCCACCTGCGAGGCCTTCTAACACCACCTGTAGTTGTTAAAGGTGTTCTATGACATCACCGCTGTCACTAAGCATCTGAAGAAGCTTTACTTAGGTATACGCTACACATACATTAAGAGTGTTAGGTTAGTACAGTCAGCGTCAGAGAAACGTGACCCCCCTGGAATTCACATTGAAGCGTATAAAAATTTCAATGTTTCTAGTAACAGCGGTGTGGCTTAGTGGTTGTCTCATAAGGCATGAGAGCCTGAGTTCGCAGGTTCCGACCTCATACGATGTCTTTTTGTATTTTCCATGTTTACAATTAAGTTTTAGTTTTTTTTAATTCTACTACAATCAAACATTTTTATTAAATATTTAAATAAACAATGTTACAAAAAAAACTATGTTATTGGTATAATTTTATTTTATTACAAATTCGTAAACTTTATTCATAACATAATAAATAACAGCGAGAAATAAATACTTAAAGAGATATCATTTTTATTTTATTATATTCCTAGGAATTAAACAATACTGTGTTAATATTAATATTAGTTTCGTCAAAATTATAAACATAATATTCTTGTTATAATTTATATTTAAATAGTGTAATTTAAAACGAAATATTCAAGAATCCAGTCATGCTATTAAACATTGTGCCTTCTTTTATTTTACTTAATTCTTTATGCTAATTGCTAAGTAAGTATACATATTATTATGTTATTTACTACTGATTCATGACAAAGGTAAGCATCGGGTTATTCCTAGGAATATAATCGCAGTTGCTCCAAACGTGTTTTTTTTTTAAATTGCGAGAGAACCAACATGCTAAACTAAGTAGTATAGCAATTTACATCTCTCTTGTTTTCATCACAATTTGAAACAACTAAATACAAAACAAAGAAACGAAAATGTATTTGGTCAGATAGTGTGCCACTGCAGCCGGGTATTTATTAATAAATTTATTTATTTTATTTCTTTAATAACGCGAAGGGTAACCGTCAGCGTCTTTTACTTGCTCCAGTTGGCTTCTCATGCTCGAGACCATGTTGGAACATGCACTGCTGTTCCGCATCAGTTCCCATGTTCTATGGACTTCGGCATCTAATTTTTTTTTGTTTTGACCTCTGTAGGATCCCAGTTTAGCACCATTTGACCCCATACATTTTCAATTGGGTTCAGGTCAGGACTTTTAGAAGGCCAATCCATAACTGTAATATCTGCCTGAGCAGATAACCATTCTTGCACTATACGCGAACGATGCACCGCACTATTGTCTTGCACTAAATATATTTGCCCTTCAGGGTATGCGACCCGAACTGATGGCACCATCACGTCCCGCAGTATCTCACGGTATCGTTCACCGTTCATACGGCCCCCTACTTCCACGAGCTCACCTGGATCCATAGACGACATCTAACCCCAATACCCTGAAAAAAAAACACCATGTAATATTTATAAACATTATTTTCGAATAACATGAGGATAAATACGAGGAAATAATAAACAGTCTACAAGTCGTGCATAGTTATCTAATGTTATCCTTCCGCTTGTTCTTAAGTCTAGCATATTTTTAGGATTGTATCGCTCCCTACTTCTCCGCCACAAAACTTTTCTTCCGTCTTTATCCGACTTGAAACATTTTTCATCGGTAAAGATGACTATTTCGTTCTCCCAGTCAAAATGTTCATATTTCTTGGCAAATCTCACACGGTCATCGCGATGTGCCTTCGACAGATTTATTTTTCTAGCCGGTTTGTAATGGTGTATTTTTGCAGCGTGTAAATGTCTTCGAACGGTGCTAAGTGATATCTCGAATGTCTCAGCATTTGAGCGAGAGGTTGTGAACGGGGCGTCAATGTGAACTTGCACGATACTACGGTGCCGCTCGGATTCGTCTGTATAAGCTGTAGGAGGAGGGCCTTGGCGATTACAATTCACTTCACCCGTTTCTTGATATCGCCTTATCCATTTACGAACTGTATTTCTCTGCAAATACAACATAATGTATTAAAACACATGTATTCAATACAGTTATACACAATAAAACACTAAAACATCATTAGAAAAATCGAGTATTTATAGGTAGGTAACTTACTGTTATATTCATTTCTCTTGCTATTTTTTTAATATTCTGGTTTTGTTCCCAAAGAACTACAATTTTTGCTTTCAAAAAAGTAGTAAGTCGAACCATATTAAAATTCAGCACAAGTTTTTGAGACGTAAGGAAATCGTAAATCGCTTAATCGAGTTGAGGAAACGTTACTAACAGTAACTGCACACCGTCAAAACTCAGGTTTGATTTGCAAAGGTGATTATAAAAGTTACCCTCAAACATATTTCTAAATGAATTGGGTAAATTATACTAATATCAACCTTAACGGTAATTAGTCACGGTCGTTATAAATCACATTTGGCAATAAAATATGGGTAGTTGAATAAACAAAGACAAAACTATTCTTTTCAGCCTTGCTAGACAAGGACGCATGGGCAGATATAATAATCATATTTTACAAGTAGTTGCTAGCAAGTGATTCATAAATTTGCTCATTATGGCATAGGCACGATAGCTCAGTGGAAGCGGTGCAGGATAACATAATACAAGTGCTGTCCTCGAGTGGTCGGGGGTTCGATCCCGGTCTACGTGTAAGTGAAAGATGAAAATATTTTTGAAAGTTGTGGCTGACCGCTTGGCTAGCAAGATTGAGTAAAGTAAAACTCAGCTTGTCTGCCTTGCGAGTTGTAGTTTTAAAATCTAGGGGGTCACGTTTCTCTGACGCTGACTGTACGTTGGAGAGAGATAGATAGATAGATAGATAGATAAAAATCTTTATTCACATATTACGCCATGACAAATTGAAACACGTTTAAGTACATACTAATTAAAATAAAGTAAAAAGAAAAAAACATTAAAAGCTTAACCTATATTTAAAACTACAACTAAAATTAAGATACGCGATTCAGATGTCACGGCATAGTAATGAAAGGGCGCCGACTCAGTATGTGCTGCGCGCATTGCTGCGGCATATTAGCGCTTCGCAAAGGCAGATTCTGAGATCCACATCTAAATACTGACGAACTCCATACAAAACTTTCAGTCGATAGAAACAGCTACGAACCAATTCAGCTACATGATTTTGAAATTTGAGGTCTGTGTCCATAAGGATTCCTAAATTCCGTGCCTCCTGCACTTCTTCTACTTCATTATTAAGGACAACCTTAGGGTTGAAAGCTCTGACGATTTCTGATTGACGACGCGAGCCTAAGAGTAAAAATTTCGACTTAGTGGGGTTCAAAATAAGACAGTTATCAGAAGACCACTTTGCGATTCGATTCAAATCTTCATTAAGTATCCCAATTGCTTTCTGAGTTTCAGATGGCTTAAACGATATGTAGATTTGTAAATCGTCAGCGTAAAGATGGTATTTGCAGTGCTTAATGCTCCCGCAGATATCAGATGAATATAGAATAAATAGTAGAGGGCCCAGTAAAGATCCTTGCGGAACTCCTCTATTTACTGCTTTTACATCCGAATAAATGTATGAGCCATCTGGCCTTTCGAGTTTTACCTGCTGCCAGCGACAGGTAAGATAGCTTTTAAACCAATTTAACGATGAATCAGTGAATCCATAATGTTTTAATTTGGACAATAGTAACGATACATTTATTGTATCAAACGCTCTAGAAAAATCTAGGAGCGTCAAAGCAGTACTCATTCCAGCATCCTGGGCAGACAAAATCTCGTCAAATAGATCGTGTAATGCGGTGTTCACTCCGACCCTTTCTAAACCCAGACTGCATTTTAGGTAAAATATCATTAACCTCAAGGTATGAAATCAGTTGTTTATACACGACTCTTTCTAATATTTTTGATATGTAAGGCAATAAACTAATAGGCCTTAAATCTTTTAATTCTTGCGGATTACTATTTTTGGGGATAGGCCTAATAATTGCAGTTTTCCAAGCTTGGGGGAAGGTTGATGTGCGAATAGACCCGTTGATAATATCAACAATAAAATCTAGAGCTAAAGGAAGGGTCAAAAGTATCATGTCCGCAGAGATTTCGTCGCTCCCTTGTGCATTCGACTTTATGTCCAAGATTATTTTAGTGATAGTTTGTGCGTCGACTGGATTAAGTTCAAAACTATTGTTACTAAAACTATTTTGTTTAAAATATTCTACTACTACTGGGGATGCTGCTTCCTTGCCAGGAATATTAAAGAAATGTTCATTTATTTTGTTAGGATCGTTTAGGTTCATTGGCATCTCATTACTTGCCTTCATCTGTCAACACGTTTAGCTTGAGTTCCTTCCAAAGTTTTTTCGGTTTAGCTATGTTAGAGTTAATGTTTCTATCGAAATACGCCTTCTGTTCCTGAAACATGCATGATATTACCAAATTTTTTAAATCTTTATAATATGTTTTATCTTTGTCCTGCTTGGTTTCCCGATATTTATTCTGCGCCATATTACGAAGATCCATCATGAATCGTAAGTTGGAAGTGAGCCATGGTTTAGATTTAGTCTTTATAATTGTTTTACGTATAGGAGCAAAAACATTAAATAGATTGATTACAAGATTGTTAAAATACTGAACTTTTTCGTCGACCGTCTTCAAGTCATATATTAAATTCCAGTTCAATTGCAGAAGAGAAGCAATATTTGAGAGAACTTTATCCGAGCAAATCAGGTCTAAAAGAGTTTCACTATGGGCCGTAAAATGAGTAGGGGTAGTTACATAATTTTGAAGACCCAAAGAATTAAAAAATACGGAAATTTGTTGCGTTTTGGAGTGATTAATGTCAAGGAGATTCACATTAAAATCACCGGCTAAGATAATCTGATCGTACTGTGAAAATGACGCTATGGTTTCTGTCAATCCATCCAAAAACACGTCCAAACTCAACCAGGGGGGTCTGTAGGCTGTGCCAATAATAAGTTTAACTGAGTTCAGAGTTAGCTTTATCCATATTTGCTCTACATTGGAAATTGGCGTAAATGAACAATTTCGAAAGTTAATGCCACGTTTAACATAAAAAGCAACACCTCCCCCTGATTGCCGAGTGCCAAGTGTACGCGGGATATGTAAGAACTTATAGTTTGTCACGTCCTACCGGGTGGCAAGTAAAAACTCAGGAGAAGTTTAAATAGTTTATTAAAAGAACGCCGGTAGTGTGAACAGAACAGGGTAGGTAGGTTCGTAGGGTGTGGTTTGGTTCTGCGAAGCGAGCTAGCACTTCCCTCGCAGTAGGTGACGTGGAGCGGCAGTGAAGAAACCGACGGCAGCCCGACGGTGTGCGGTGACAGGATCCTGGCGTCGGGGGCAGCACCCGGTGTGTAGCACCGGAACCCACTCGACGATCCTGGTCACCGTGGTTAGAGGCCGCTCCGGCCAAGAAGAGAAGTGGACAGGGTTCAGAGCCCGATCCCACGAAGCGAGTAGTGATGTCCAGCGGTAGTGCTCCTAGCGGTGCTGTGCTCCTAGCGGTTGCGGTGAAATGCTCCTAGCGGTGGAATGCTCCAAGCCGTGGAATGCTCCCAGCGGTGGAATGCTCCAAGCCGTGGAATGCTCCAAGCCGTGGACCCTGGAAAACCCAAGCATTGCAAGAAAATAACTGGAGTCGTGTACGTGAGACACCAACATACCCTCAATTATTTCCTCATGCGCAGAATGAAAATAATAAAATACGTTATTTATTTACAATTACAATGAATTAATTATTAGAAGATTATTTACATTAAGGTTGACTGTTAATTAATAAAAGATTTAAATATTAGTGAAGTTAATAAAGAATGACTAGTAACGCCATCTGTCGGCTTACTGCCGCTAACATTTGACAAAAATCGACTTATGAAAAACGTCTTTAACCTGTATGTTTGACAGTTATCAGTTATTAGTAAACAACAATTATAAGATCTGTTGTATTACAGTGAATTTAAGTGAAAATGAAGTGATATTAAGGCTTTTTCGTCTATAAAATGCACACAGGTAAGGAGCGTAACAACTGCATTGTTACAAGTTAGAAAGTTTAGGGGCCCTTGATTCCTCACCACGCCTTAACCAAGTTTCGTTAATGGCAAGTACATCAGGAGAGTGTTGTTCCAATGCTACAATGAACTCATTGTGTTTTGTGTTTAAAGACCCAGCGTTTAACAACCCAACTTTAAGATTTATGGCGTTAACCATTAGGGCATATTAAAAATAACAGGCTGTTAAAATTCAGCGACGTAACTGAAAAGTAGTACTTTTCACGTGGGCATAAATTCAAATAACTCTGATAGATAATTATAAAAATATTTAAATTCACACTAAATTTATGTCCAAATATTAGGCTAAGTAAATTTTGTGACACATTACCACGGAGAAAGTATTTGAAAAATAATGTTTTACTATTTATAACTAACATTAAGAGCGTCCAAAAAAATTTTCCAGATCGCCATCCTTGCGCACTCGATGGCCAGACTCCCCTTGTCCCCGCCGAACGTAAATCTTCCCGTCTCGAGTCCAGACATACCTCCATTTGGATCTAGTCGATTCTTCGCGAGCGCGATAAAATAGTTGTCTATTAAATCGTGTCAACCTTACGTTAACATAGAAGGGACGCGGAGGGCTGGTCAGTCCCATGTCAGCAGTAGTAAGGCCGCGTCGGACTCTCGCCGCTTTCAACAACTGGTCCCGGCATGAGCGGCGCGCGAGGCGCACGACTATCAGGCGCGGGCGCGGTGCAGCGACGCCCTCCACAGGTGACCGGACGGGACCCACGCGTTCCGCACTCACAATGTCCCGCTCTTCCAAGGTGACACCTACTTTATTCGCCACACTTAGCACGAGGTGAATAGCATTTTCTTCCTTTCCTTCGGGGATGCAAGCGATTTCAATATCGTTGGCCAAAGACTCCTGCTCTCGATCGTTTATTTCATGTTTAAGTCCCTCGATTATGTTTTCCAAAGAGGAGACATCTGAATTTGCATTTTGTTCGCGTTCAAAGGAATCAACACGTGCTGAAAGTGAGTCAATGCGTTGATTGCAGAGAGTAATAGAAGCCGTAAGATTTCTTATAAGGTCTTTGACTTCTCTAAATTCAGATCTTACATTGCGTAACTCTTCCCTAAACGATCTCAACTCTTGTGCCAGCTTGTCACCCTCCGATGCCGCCACTGATGCAATAGGACAAGAGTCATTGCTTTTGGATTTCTGATTTTTACGAAACGTGATCTTTTCGTCGATTGCAAGCTCTTCTACTTTAGGGGTATCAAACAGTGAGGGGACACCCTGCTTCGACCCACGAACAGGAGTGTTACTGTTGCCGATTTTTGGTTGCTCACTCTTGCATCCTTGGCATAACCAATTATTTATTTGGTCCGGGGACATGGTGTTAAACTGTTTTTTATCTATTATATCCGTACAAAGTAGGTCGTAAAATTTAGTACACATGCAGCATTGCAGATATTCCCGTGTTACTATTTGCTGTAAACACCCAGCGCAGGAGTTAACTTTATCCGTTGCCGACATCTCACGAAAGTAGGTAATTTAAAAGGTAATGGCGAAAATACAGGCAGTGGCAACACTGGCTGTCAAAGAATAAGCAGCTGATCTCGCTATGTCCATTTAAAATATTCTTATTTTAATTATATTAATTGTATATTTAAGCTTAACTGTTATTAAATAGACAGTTTACAAGTGAAATATTATCTTAGTGATATATTTCTAGTGTTTTAGTGACGTATAATAGTGTTCCGAAACATATTAAATTTGTAACCGTTATAGGTTATAAATTTGAATTCGGTGTCTGCATCTTATACTTGTCGGCTTGGTTTAGGCACTATTTACTATAAATACTGCCTGTGGTAGCCGCTGGATGAAATTACATAATTATAGTGCAGTGTAGACACTAGTAACGTTACTATATTCACGTAAGTAAACTTGCATTCCTTGGACAAACAATTTCTTGTTTTTTACGATCTTAATTTATCAAAGCCTTGTAATAATGATGACCCGAAAGGCAGCTGCTGTCGCTGCGCGTCAGCAACAAAATGACAAACTTCAAATAACGTTGTTAGAGTTGAAAAAATCCAAGGAATTGTGTGCCCAATTACTCAGTGAGAGAGAGGACAGTGAGAGGGAACTACTACCAATTCTAGAAAGTAGGGATAAGTTAAAAAAGGAACTCTCTTTACTAGAAAGTGAGTATAATGATATAAACATGGAACGGGTCAAGCTCCAAGAAACAGTGGAAAAGTTCTCTGAGTGTACCGAACTGTACGAGCAGGCCTTGAAGGACGTCGACTCCCTGGAGAGAGCGCTGCATGATGCCCACGAACAGATCTACGAGCTTCAAGAGGCCAACCAAAACACTGCAGAGGTACACACTCAATCATTATTTGAGGAATTGGTAGCGAGTGACCCTCAGTTGATTCCTGCTTCAACCGACAATCCTGTGGTTACCATAGATTTAACTAATGACATTTCCACCACAACAAGGTTAAGTAGTTGTAGCAGGAATAAACTAAAAAAACACATTAAATTAAATAGATATATAAGAAAATCTCAAAGGTTGTTAACACAAAATAAACGGTATACAACAAAATTGATATTAAATAAAATAAATGTTAAACTAGTTGATAAACTTAATGAATATGCCAATATGTTAGGAAATAATAAGTTAAAGTATGACACTGACACACAAATGTTACAATTAAAAATACAGAATTTGGAGGAGTCGATACAAACATTAAATAATTTGCAAGAGAACTCAAAAAAAATTATAGCTGAGTATTCTTTAGGTATGGATGACCTAATAGGGCAGCTCAACTATAATTTAGAGCTGTTTCAGTCACTGGCGGACAATCACACATGTGTCTGCCAAACCATGAGTGTCTGTCCGGCCACCAGCGGACTGAAGCAGAGCCTGTGTGTTAGTGTTCCTGCACTCAGTGCACTCAGTGTTCCTACACTGAGTATTCCTGCGCATAGTGTTCCTACACTTCCTACAGTAAATAATGACAGTACTAACACATTGACATATAAACATAAACCTGACATAATTATGTACTGCGATGAAATTGGTAGTAATATGGGCTCAATATTGAATTCATACACTAAGGGACATAGTGTGATCAGCAATTGTTTACCTTTAAGCAGCTTGGAAAATATCCAAAATCAAATTATTAAGGACAGAAATATTGATATTGACACAACTTTGCTTATTCTTATAGGAAATAGAGGGAATGTAAACAAAAATAAATTAATTTCATTTTTTCAATCACTAAATAGTCTTGTAGTAAAAAAAATCATATTGTTTACATTCCCTTATTGTAAACAGTTGTCACAGAAAGAAAATGATATAAGACATAATCTAAATATGACATTTTATAACATGTGTACATATAATGATAAGATTGACATTATTGATTCTAATAATTATATTAGTAATAATTACATTTTGAATAAAGGGAAATTTTACCTTCCCAATTATCTTAAAAGACAGATAGCTATGTCGCTATCTTATTTATTTGATATTTCAGCCAATAATTTGGCTCCTGCTTCTTTTGAGCAACCAAAAATGCACCTGGAAACCGTTCCAAATACCATCGATCATTTAAATTAAATGAAACGACAACAGAGGGCGTCAACTCTAGCAATCTAAATCGCAATAAATGTAAGGCCAAATCTGGCAGCAAAGTATCTAATAGTATCACTCTGGTTCACCAGAATATTCAATGTGAAAGAAGTAAAGACCTCCAAATTGAGTTATTTCTTAATAGTAATAATATTGATATTTTATGTATAACGGAACACTGGTTAACTAGTAACGAGGCTATGTTTAATTTTATCAACCACCAGGTCGGCAGTCTGTTCACAAGAAGTATCTCGATACATGGTGGGTCGTTAATAATATTAAACAATAAATTTAAATTTAAAGAACGTAAGGACATTGTGTCCTTATCTGTTGAACGTACATTAGAACTCGCTGCAATAGAATTACAGCAATTCATAGTAGTTTGTGTATATAGGCCACCCTTAGGAAATTTCGAAATTTTTGAAAAGAACATGGAAACTATCTTAATAAATTTATCTCATTTGAGTAAAAAAGTTATTATATGTGGAGATTTTAATGTTAATATTTTGTAAAATAGTTCACTAAGCTCCAGATTGATAAATCTTTTCAAATCTTTCGGACTGGCTCATACTTTTATGGAGCCGACTAGAGTGACTGACACTAGCGCCACGTGTATTGATAACATTTTTACTGATATAATTCCTATTAGTAGGAGTTTGATCAGTAACCTGGAATGGGATCATCTAGGTCAATTAATTAAATTGGAGTTTGTATCGCATAATGTTGTGAATAAGGAAATAACTTTTGTGCCGCTTACTGCAGGTCGTGTGGAGAGAATGCGACATAACCTAGTGCATAATCTGCCCTTTTTAACAACTGATAAGGGCCCTAATGACATGTACAACTCATTCTTTCACACATTTATGAAACAATTTGACATGATATTTACATCTAAATCGGTCATGGTCGGTGGCGCAAAGGTTTTCAGTGACTGGGCTACTGCGGACTTACATAAACGAAGAGCAATAATGTATCAATTATATGAGGAACGACGGTTTAACGCTAGTGAAGAGTTTAAGGAATATGTCAAAGAGTATTCTAAGAATTTCAAGTCAGACTGCCGTATAGCTAAGCGAAACTTTTTACGTGATAAAATCTTGAATAGCTCTGATGTCATTAAAACGACTTGGAAAATAATTAATGAAGAAACAGGTCGCCGGAAAAAGGAATTTAATGACTTTCGTTTAAAAGTAGATGGTAAAATCCTAGAGTCTAATTTAGATGTTGCAATTGAATTTGAAAATTATTTTACCAACATACCAGTGTCCACGACTAAGTGTCTGAACTCTTCGCCGGCGTCTGCCATTTTATTATTAGAAGATAACGTGTCTGAATGCAGCATACACTTTGAATTCAAGCACGTTACTGCCTTGGATGTAATAAAAGCATTTAAATCAATTAACATTAAGAAAACCAATGATCTTTGGGGGGTTTCGGTTCACGTCCTTAAATCCTTAATGGAAGTCATAGCATCTGACCTAATGATCATATTTAATCACTGTGTTGATTGTGGTGAGTTTCCTGATCTTATGAAACATAGCAAGATAATTCCATTATTTAAAACGGGTAGTACTTCTGACCCCACTAACTTTAGACCGATATCGATACTACCCACTTTCAGTAAAATCTTTGAGAAATTAATTTTATCACAGTTAATGCAACATTTTCAAGATAATAATTTATTACATAATAAACAATTTGGTTTTACTCGGGGTCGCTCGACAACCGAAGCTGGTGTTGAGCTAATTAAACATATTTTTGATGCCTGGGAGGGGTCACATGATGCTTTAGGTATTTTCTGTGATTTGTCCAAGGCCTTCGATTGCGTTAACCATGACACATTGGTCAGGAAGCTACACCATTATGGAGTTAGAAGTACTGCGCTAAACTTAATTAAAACGTACTTATTCGGGAGAATACAAAGGGTAGACGTGAATGGAAAACGATCACCTGGGTCTTTGGTCTCAATGGGCGTGCCACAGGGCTCAATTTTGGGTCCATTTCTATTCCTCATTTACATAAATGATTTACCATACCTTCTAAAGGACAACCATGATATAGTATTGTTTGCGGATGATACCTCACTCGTATTTAAAGTCAAACGACAACAGGAGTTTAATGTGGATGTAAACAATGCTATATCAAAAGTAGTAGATTGGTTTAGTGTTAATAATTTATTACTAAATGAGAAAAAGACTAAATGTATTAAATTTATGACTACCAATGTGAAAAATAGACAAACTACTGTAACTATTAAAAATGACAAATTAGACTTAGTTAATGATACAGTATTTCTTGGTATAACGTTAGACTCAAAACTCCAATGGGGTCCTCATCTGGCTAAATTAGCGAATAGACTAAGTTCTGCAGCTTTTGCAGTTAATAAAATTCGGAATCTAATAGACTTGAGAACCGCTCGATTAGTTTATTTTAGTTACTTCCATAGTATTATGTCATATGGTATTTTACTATGGGGTAGTGGTGCTGACGTAAACAGCATCTTTGTTCTACAGAAGAGGGCTATTCGTGCTGTTTACAAGATGGGTCATAGAGACTCGCTTAGAGATAAGTTCAAAGAAACGAATATATTAACCGTATACAGTCAATATATTTATGAAAACATTATGCATGTTCATAAGAACATCAGTAATTTTAGAAAGAACTGTGACATACATAATGTTAATACCAGAAATAAACATAAGCTCGCAGTGCCCTTTACACGGCTTCACAAAATAAAAAACTCTTTCATGGGTAATTGTATAAGGTTCTATAATAAGCTCCCAAGTAGTGTTACTCATTTATCAGTAAATAAATTTAAGAGTTACGTTAAACGTAAACTAATTTCTAAAGCTTATTATAGTATTAAAGATTATATGAATGATGACAATGCTTGGGACTGATATATATATATATATTTTTTTGTATTTCAATTATTAATGACCGTGGAGACTATATACATCTCCCTGTATGATTACCTATTATTTTAATATGACATCTGGAGACTCTTTACCATCTCCAAAATTGACTGTGGAGACATTCTACATCTCCCTTATTTTTTAATTTGACATCTGGAGACTCTTTACATCTCCAAAATTGACCGTGGAGACTTTCTACATCTCCCTTGTTTTGTGTTTTTTTTTTTTTAATTATATTTAATTCTTAATTTTAATTTGACATTTGGAGACTGTTTACATCTCCGAAATTATATTATTTATTATAATCTGACATTTTGATATATTTAATTATTATTACTACTGGGACCTGTACATCCCTGTGACATTTAAATTATGTAGCTTAAGTTTAGTATTGTAATAAGTGATTTATTTGGAAAAAACGGCTTACTGTTGAGTTTCTTGCGGCGCTTCTTCTCAACAGTGGTCTCTTTGGAAGCGCTGGTAGACTCAGACATGTAAAAGTGCCTGCAGGGCCTACTTACTGAATAAATTATTTGAATTTGAATTTGAATAAGAAACCCAGCCAAAAAAAAAAAAAAAACACAAAAAGACGAACCGCTCCTGGGATTCGAACTCAGTTCACTGCGGACACAGTAGAAAAATAAAAATAAAATACAAAAAGATAGTCTATCAAAGGGAATCGAACTCCCGTCGGCTGCGCAAGAGTCTACGTGTTGCGCACTGCGCCACACAAGCTCGTAGATAAGTGAACGAAATATAACAGCTAGTTCATGAGCGCAATTTCGACACTTTCGTTATCTACTCGGAGATCTGCCGCCGAGCTTTGCTTATCGCGTTTACAGTTACAAATATTAATTTGTTTAAAATTTTGTCTATTTTTAAATGTTGTTCTACCGCACTATAAATTACTTGCTCTGTTAATTCACACGAATTAAGGGGGTTTAGTTAATTTATTTCTTTACACAATTGTAGTCCTTCACTTCTACTATCCACTGAATATGTTTTTTAAAACTGTCAAACACTTTTAACAACTCTTAACGAATATTTATTGCGGAACAAACTAGTACGTGACTGCTTCGAACTTACGCCCGGCGCTCACCTGAGAGAATACTATACTGTTCTAGTCCAAGGAGTGTAAAGTCTGTCTGTGATAATATTATACCCTCTCATCCCCAAAGCTGTACATGGATCCATCAGCACCCTCAGGTCGCCCATGGATCCCATTTATCTTTACGAACACATGCGAGAGACCGGTCAGCACCTATAGCGATATGTCGCTCCTAGGCTCACGTCTTACCACCACACGTCTTGCGACGTGCGGCTGCGCTCTATCCGAACACTATACCTACGCCACCATGGTGGACCCCGGCCCGGCGACATCCCAAGGAATGTCCCGTCCGTGTATAATATATGTGTTCCCTCCATCAGCCATCACATCGTCTCCTCTCTCTCACTCACACCGCCATGGCGGACGCGCTACCGGCAAACACCGCGAACGATCCTCCAGTACGCGTATACTGAATCCAACACACCCCCCTTTGATCACTAGAGGGTATAGATATGTCAAGATATTGAGAGGAACATAGGTTCAAACTACAGCGTTACAACAAGGGTTAATGTAAACTGGAGGGGGTCGAGATTAGACTTATACGGGACGGTCAAGATAAGTATTACACAGTAAAGACTACACGATACAATCCGGGCATGCATGCTCTCGTGTATCTTTGCAATGAATGCATATTTTCAAGCAGTTTTTTTTAATAACTTGTTTAATTATAATACTATATAATAAAATAAAATCGTATAATAATGTCTGGGTATGTGTGAGTTTTCGCCGAATATATTCTATTATACCTTTGATATTCTGTACAGCGTTTTTTGACTATCTTCACTTGCTTCCTGCAACAATGTCACAACTGTATTTGACGGCGGCATCATCGTGACGTGTTAAATTGAGGATATCTTATGTAGCAACTTGATGTAAACAGCACCGGCAAATGGTTCGAGCGCATCACGCCACCCTTATATTTTTATAAGCTCACGTATGAGTTAGAATCAGATAGGAGCTTACCCTTTTTAGATGTGAAGGTGACAGGTCGAATTGATGGATCCCTGACGCACACCGTCTACAGGAAACCGACACACACCGACAGGTATTTGAACGCTTTGTCTCACCACCATCCTCGCCACCTACAGTCTGTAGTAAGTTCGCTGTTTAACAGAGCACGGGACCTTTGTGACTCAGAATTCATGGACAGCGAGTTGTCGCACTTGCAAAAGGTCCTTAGGTGGAATGGATATAAGGTGAACAGGTGGCAACCCAAACAAAGAGCTAGAGAGAGACATCCCGACGCCAGTAGGCAACCAGCATACATGCCTTATGTGAAGGGGATCACGGATAAAATCGGTACAGTGCTAGAAAAGTACTCCATTAAAACCGTCTTTAGGCCGTTGACCAAGATCGCGGGGCATTTAAGGTCACCTAAAGATGTAATTCCCTTTCAATCGTCGGGTGTGTACAAGATCGATTGCAGCTGCGGGAGTTCTTATATTGGACAGACGAAGCGTACAATTGCTGAAAGAGTCAAGGAACATATCGCGGCTGTAAAGAACCGTCAGGTTAATAAGTCTGCCATAGCCGAACATTTGCTGGAATCAGGACCAAACCACTGGATTGAGCTTCATAAGCCTAAGATCTTATCCCGAGAACGACACTTCTATAGTAGGATTGTACGTGAAGCCGTTGAAATCAAGAAACACCGGAATTTCAACCGAGAGGATGGTTTTAAGCTTTCATCATCGTGGAATCCAGTTATCAGCAAATGTAAACCATGTCAAATATCTTCCGACCGATTGCCAGATGTCGTGAGCGTTGTGTGCCGGTACAGTGACAACCCTAGTGCGTGTAATAAAAATAAAAATATAGACCAAGTGCGGGTAGTTCGAAAAACTCGCACGACAAGAAGATGCTGATGCCCGCCTCTTCAGTCCTCTCGAGACCATGGGCGTAGCGTCACGTCCGAAACGTCGAGGTAATAATTAATTAATACAATTAATTATATATCCCTTAACGCGATAAAGTCCCGTTTTAACAATAACAATTAGAATGTCGTCTTTCCAAAAAATACGTTTTGAAACCAATTTTTATTTGTAGTAGTCAGGAAGACTTTTTACTCAAAGCACTGAAAGTTGTTTATGTATGGGAGGCATATATTTGTCAAAAAGTCAAATTCGCCAAAGTTAAAAAACCTCAGAACTATCTCAATCTGAATACAAATAGAAAAGTTTTAACTATTGTGAAAAGATAATATAATAAGGTATTTGGCTTGTATAATTAAAGATAATAAAATGTTTTTAACAGGAGAAGTTGGTAAAGACTGTCAGAAAACCGTGTACAAACAAATATTGGTACTGTGGATTATATAATGGCCTAAGTCACAGACGCTCTAACATTTTATTATGATTTTATTTTTATTATGTAGTTTCATAACCACTGACTATTACATAAAAGTGCTGCTTGAAAATTAGCATTCATTAAAAAAATACACCAGAGCATGCATGCCCGGATTTTATCGTGTACAGTCTTTACAACTAGCTGTTAAAGGCACTAGACACATAAATACTTAGACTCTTAGCCGCTAAAGACGCTTAGCTTTAGGGAAACCAACTCCGGTGGTTTCCTACTCCACCGTGTGAGCCTCAGCAACCACACAGTATCACCAATCACTCAGATCACTATATCACATGTTATAACGGCAAAGTACGGTTAAAAATGGCTCCGCGGACCGCGCGGCGGAAGCACTGAGTGAGTGACTCACCACAGATTCTACCTTCTGGTTAGGGTTGCCAGTTGTAAGATGCTAAACGTCGATCGCGATGCCCAGCATTCGCGACACTCCCGACGGCCGACAGAAGTGATATTAGGGAGCGCGTCCACTGTAGAATCTTCTCCCTGGCTCAGACGGCTGCATCCCTTGGCTGCCGCGATCTAGGAGAGGCGCCAATAGCGTCATCAGCATCACCATCCATGCTAGTATCTTAGGCGAGGTTGCTCCCTCCGGAGTAATCTCCTCTCGGATACTTTCTGTATCATTAAAGCGTTCCTGTTCCCCATCGTTATAAAAAGGCATTTCGCCGATATCTTCGACCTCCATGTCTATGTTTAAATCTCGTGAACCTTGGAGATCTCCTCTTGATTCCTCTTCATTTACAGGTGATGAAGCAGTTTCGTTACTCGCCGAATCTTCCATTTCTAATTGATACAATTGTGCTAAAGACCGGGTATATACCTTGTTACCTACTTTAACTTGGGCAACGCGACACATATTATCGGTTCCCTTTACAAGAGATACAATTTTACCAACCTTCCAACCTTCCCTATTCCCGTTATCTCCTTTGATCTGTACCACTTGACCTTCTGCCGGTTCTAACTTAGACGTACACCTCGGTTGTTTGTGAGAGTGTGAATATCTTTCCCTCAGGCTCAAAAGATACCGATCTGTGAACATCTTCTTAAACTCGTCCAGTATGATGATTCCCTTCTATCAACCATTTACCAGGTCGTTTTTAACCCCCGACGCAAAAAAGAGGGGTGTTATAAGTTTGACGTGTAAGAGTGTGTGTGTGTGTGTGTGTGTGTGGCACCGTAGCTCTTAAACGGATGAACCGATTTGGATGCGGTTTTTTTTTATTTGAAAGCAGGTTTTCTAGCGGTGGTTTTTAGACATTTTATATCGAAATCGGTTCAGCCGTTTTTGAATTATTGGACTTTGAAATGTCAATGTCGGGGGTTTTCCAACATTTTGTTGGTTAGGTTATTCTCCTGTGTTCCGGCAGGTGAAGGTCCATCACTCTTGGCGTCTATGACTATAGTTCTACCCATGGCTATGAAATCCGTATGTTGTCCGTAAGAAGGTGCTTTTGTAGAGTTGTCGTCATGCAGACCTTGACCATGCCCACGAGTCTTTCGTAAAATCCCCCAAACCATGGCGCGAGTTGGGGTATGAAACGCCACTTTATCTTCTTGTTGATACAGTAGGGATGTGTCATGACTTCAGACATCAACTTCAGATTGGTGGCATTATCAGATGTTATTACTGTGGGCACGTTCCTGGTGGCAATGAATCTCCTCAGTGCTAGAAGTCCCTCTTCTGCCGTCAAATCTCGAACGACTTCCAGATGTATGGCGCATACCGCCAAGCAGGTAAATAAGCAAATCCACCGCTTCTCTGTACCGGTTTTCGTGTTTACCAGGATCGGTCCTAAGTAGTCGACTCCTGTAAAAGTATAAGGTTCGGTGTAATTAACCCTTTCCAGTGGTAATGCCGGTGTAGGCGGTAGCTTAAATGGTCCACCTCGCTGCTTCATGCATTGAGCGCATTAACTAACGACTTGAGTACTCGTTTCCTTCCTTGAGGTATCCAAAAGTTTTGTCGAATAATACTGAGAGTATGAGTAGCTCCGAAGTGATAATTGTCCTATGAGTTTTCATTATGATTCCATCAGTATGTGAGCTGTTATAAGGTAATAATATTGGATATCTTTTATCATACGTCCAATTAACGTATTAAAATCGTCCTTTGCTCCTCAGTATTCCGTCTTCATCCATGAACAGGCCTAAGGTCCTTTTTAAGCTAGTCTCTTTACAACCAATACTAGACCTACAGGCTTCATTTTGCTTTCCTCTGTCGTTCAAATCTTCATCCATTGGAGTACACGACAGACCCTCCCCGGCCAAGAGAGAACTGTTATTTGGCGGACTGACAGGCCATTCTACAGAGTCTCGTGACAGGAACTCGGGTCCTGCCAACCATTTCTCCACTTCCTCTCTTGGCTGAGCGGGTCTTGTGGCTACGTCCGCCGGGTTCAGGTTCGTCAGGACGTACCGTACCTTCAATTCTTTATTTTTCTTCATCTCTTGAATTCTCCTTGATACGAAAGGTGTTAGAAGCTTGTCAGAGTAGTACCACCCGATCACTACCTGGCTGTCCGTCCAGAGGACTTGTTCTGTTATGTCGCCTTGCAGAGACTTTTTGACGTATTGGATCAAGCGATGACCAATAAGTGCAGCAATCAGTTCAAGCCTCGGGATCTTCAGGTCATCCTGGTCGTTAACTGGGACTAAGCGTGACTTTCCTATAACAAAGTTCCTTGCGTTACCCTGCACTATGTAGACTACCGTTGCGTATGCTTTAGTCGATGCATCTGTAAAGCAGTGGATGGAATAGCTCCTATAGCGAAGGTTTTCCACACAGCATCGGGGAACACTGATTTCCTTCAGGTTCTTAAGTTCTCTCTGAATGTCTTTCCATCTCTCCGCTAAGTCTCTTGACAGAGGACAGTCCCATTTGACCTTGAGTTTCCAGAGATCTTGCAGAAGAAGTTTTGCCGCCAACACCAAAGGTACTGCGTACCCACAAGGGTCGTAAATTGATGCAATACGCCTAAGAATTCCTCTCTTCGTGTTTGAGTATTCACGTTCCTTCTGTCTCAGGTGTAGTGTATCAGTTTCTAAATTCCAGTCCAGTCCAAGAACTTTAACTATTTTATCTGGACAAGTATCGGGAACATTTCTCAAAAAATCACGTGAGTTTGAACTCCATTCTCGTAAGTTCATCGACATCTGTTGAAATTCTTGCTTTGTATTGTTGTACAGGTCAACGGCTTCTTCTACAGTATCCGTTCTGGTAACCGTATTGTCTACATATATGTCTTGTGAGATTCCTCTCACGCTTTCCAAGCTGGATTTTGACAAGTGATATTTTATTGTAGCATTAAAGAGAAATGGGCTACTTATTACTCCAAATGGTACTCTGCGTCGACTGGTTTCTCTATGTTCTTGATCCACCTAGTTACGTCACGGTCCTTTTACTGCAATCCGACTTGTAGGAATGCCTTTTCGACATCTGCTTAGTCTTCGGTTGTCCACTAGAGACTGGTACTGGTCCCAGAATTGGCTCCACTGCAGGATATCACCGTAGAATTCTGGCAGATTTAATTTGGGCAGCTTCCCCGAAACTTGTAAAGCACCATCTCTTGCTGATGTAGTCCTAGCGCGTTTAAGTTGAACTTGTAGTTCACGTAAAATTTCTTCCGCTTCAAGTTGAGTAGTGGCAATCCCGGACACTTCGTCAACCGCTGGCTCGTTGACAAATCGAAAGTAATTGTTGAGGTCAGACTTGAGTCGATTCAAACCGCTTTCTAATTTTGAGATGATAATTTCCATCTCGAGAATGAACGCATCATTTGGTGAATCAGGTGCAGTTGAATTAATTATCTCCCTCGCCTTAATGGTTAAACGTTGCAAATAATCAGAGCTTATCCCAAGAGTGGCCATAAGACTCCCTTCTATGTTGAGGAGTTAAATTACGGATCTGTAATAGAGACACACCAAAAAGACTAATAATGTACCGCATTTATAGCGTACCACACCGCATACAACATTTAAAAGAAAATTAACATCAAGAAACAACAGCACACTTTATTTCCCAGTTATGAGCACTTTATAGTTCATTATATTGGGTGCATCACATTTGTAAAAACTTCTTATATGCTAACTAAGCGAAGGCACATGCACCGCAGCTTAACTTAATAAATTTATCCCGCAAGCATTCGGTAGGTTCAGCATGACTAGAGCCTCCACTTCAAACAATCCTTAAGTATATAGGGTTCAACATCAAGTTGGACGTAAGCGATTCCTTGTTGCGTGCCATTAACCAACCATTTGAAAATTGCAAGTCATTTGTAAGCTTCCTAAAGTGTAAAGAAATCAGAATAAGATGATCAGATGATAAAAGCTCGCATATGAATAAGACACCAGGGTTTCAGCCTATCTCCAAGTTAAATCAAAATCAAAATCAAAATCGTTTATTATTAACAAAGTTTTTACAAAAAGTTGTCGGATCCTCCTTTTAAGTTTTACAGTTGTGTTAGGAGGTATTCGCTCTTTCATTCAAGGTGACTATAATGTTAATAATACAATATAACTTAATCTAAAGAAAAATTGGTGAGAACAGGAGTAAGTAGGTCCCTTATTGGGATGAGGCTGTGCATACATTTTAGTGTTTAACCTCTTTTTTTTTTGCTTAAAATTATATCTTAATTTATTACGTTGTATGTGCATGAAAGTGTGTGTGAGCGAAAGTTGTGGGTAAAGTACTAAGGTCTGTTTTAAATAGGTATGTCTTATGTGGCTACGGTCCTTGCAAGAGTAGTTCTGTGTCAAAACACATCATTGAGGATTGCTAAACGAGGAGTAGTTAAAAGCAAAACTTGGATTATAAATTTAAAAGATGAAAATGGTACCAAACACACTAGTAGATTAAAAGTTATGGATATTTGTACTAAATTTTACAGCTCACTATATTCGGACCCAGGCAAATCGACTACTACCGAGGAATACTTTTGTGCGGACACCATCGCTCCGGTCACAGAAGACGAGGTGACAAAAGTTTTATCGACCATGAAATTTGGCAAGAGTCCTGGAGTAGATGGAATAAGCACGGAAGCACTCATACTAGGAAAACGGAACCTCTTAGCTCCCCTTGCCAAACTATTTAATAAGATCGTCAAAACTGGCAAAATCCCATCACAATTCCTGCATTCACACATAATTCTACTCCATAAAAAGGGCGATAAGAATGATCTCAGCAATTACCGCCCGATTAGTCTCGCGTCATATTTACAAAACTTTCATGAAAGTCATCGAGGGTCGCATTGCTGGGCAGCTTGACAAGCTGGTTTCCGTCCTGCTTTTTCAACCGCAGACCATCTTCATACGCTCAACCAAATTATTGAAAAATCTAGCGAATTTAATAAACCACTATATTTGGCCTTTGTTGACTACGCTAAGGCATTCGATAGCGTCATCCACTCCGCTATCGAAACTGCTCTTATAAACCAAAACATTGAACCTACATACATAAACTTAATTAATTTAATTTATAATAATAGCACAGCAGCCATTAAACTTGAATCGGTAGGCCAGACGTTTCAGATACAGTGCGGCGTTAAGCAGGGCGACCCGCTATCGCCAAAACTATTTACATCATCACTGGAAGAAGTCTTCAAGAACCTGGCCACATCATGGGAGGCCAAGGGTATAGTCGTTGGCGATAGAAGATTAACCAATCTTCGGTTCGCTGACGACATTGTTCTTTTTGCCTACTCAGCAGCAGAGCTCCCTACTAATGCTGGAGGAACTCAGTTCAGCGAGCCTTCAGGTAGGACTAAAAATGAACCAAACAAAGACTCAACTGATGACTAATGGTATTAAACGTAGGGTCGAGGTAGACGGGCGGATCATACAGTATGTTAACGAGTACATATACTTGGGCCAGCTAGTCTCTTTCAGCAACAAGCAAGACAAAGAAGTAGAAAGCCGAGTGGAAAACGCCTGGAAGAGCTACTGGTCCATGAAGGAACTGATGAAGGGAGACCTTCCTATGTCACTAAAACGGAAACTCGTTGACATGTGTATCCTGCCTGTCCTAACATACGGGGCCCAAACCTGGTCACTCACCGAGAATCAGAAGCTCAAACTGAAGGTTTGCCAACGGGCTATGGAGCGAAGCATTTTAGGTTTTAAAAGAACGGATCGCGTTCGGAATACTACGCTTCGCTCCAGAACCGGGTAACTGATGTTGGTAAAAAAACTGCCAGAATTAAATGGGACTGGGCTGGCCACATCAGCCGCATGCACCCGGATAGGTGGGCTACCGTAGTCACCAAATGGGTGCCGCAAGACGGATGGCGAAGACGAGGCAGGCCCAGGCGAAGATGGCGGGACGACCTGGACACATTTATGGACAACTGGCCGGACGTTGCCACTGATAGGGATTTGTGGAAATTAAGGGGGGAGGCCTTTGCCCAGCAGTGAGACACTCAACAGGCTGATTAAAAAAAAAAAAATTGTTTAGGTTTGTAATAGTTTTTATTGTATTCCATAGGTTTTTATTTCTATTTTTTGCTTTATCCAGAAGTTCTCTCTCGTATTTCTCCTTAAGTCTCTTAGTTAAGTTATTGCAGTAGTTCCTGTAGCGTCTATAAGTTAACTTTAGAATTTCGTTAGTGGGATCGTGGCTAAGATTTTTTGTAATTTATTTCTAAACTGAATACACCTAAGTACACCGGATGTGATCCAGGGCTTTAATATACGTTTATTTGAGGGTATACTGACTATTTTGGTACTGGCAAGTAATGCATTTTGGATAATTTGTATTAAAATATTTGTTAATTGGTAGGGATCTTTAATTTTCAGAAGCTCATTAATATCGGTTTTTTTGAACAGAGAAAGCGCATAAGAGTAGTCTACCACTGTTTTAGTGGCCGTTTTTGCTATATTTACTGATTTAGAATAAATATTAAATAGAGTCATCATGTGATCAGTTGCTGTTGTTTCAAGTATTACTGTCTTAGAGAAAAATAAGTTGGGGTTTAAATTTATCAAAATATGATCCAAACAACTGTTTATACGCGTGTTTAAAGTGTGAGCTGGCAATAACCCATGTGAAGCTAAAGTGTCTAGGTAATTATTCGTTGAGTTATTTTGTAATAGAATATTTATATTTATGTCCCCCGTGATAACGACATTACTACCCAGTTGACTATTATTTAAAGGTGAACTCAAAGATGAAACAAAGTTAGTCGCGTTCGTGTTTGACGGCGATCGATAAATGCACAAGATTGTAAAACACGAAAACGAGATTTGAAGGCACGACGCATCAGCCAAGGTAATCTCCTTAACCTGATGTGGGTTTGAGTTCTGTATATATGCGACGACACCGTCATTCTGTGTAATTTGTTGGGTGGTATGGTTACAGGAATAGTTAGATTTTATCGGTAACGGTCTGTTTTCAATTAATCGACATTCTGTAAGCACTAATATATCTGGGTCACGTTGAAATAAACACAAGTTAATATCTAGGTCGTCAATATTCTTATAAATACTTCTTATATTTTGGGTTATCATAGAGAGTATAGGTTTACTGTTCGGTAAGTGTGACGGTAGATCTGTGATACTACAAGTAAAGCTTTGATTATTATCCAGATCGTCTAACTCGGTTAAAATATCATCTTGCATCATGAATATAAATGTATAAAAATGTCAACGTTGTTTCTCATAAGAATATGTATGGTAGATGGGGCTGTGTATTGATACAAACTTGGTATGTTTTTTATCATGGCAGGTAGGTCGTAATGTATTGTTAATTGTAGGCAGACAAGTGTATTATTTTGGTAAATCATAAGTGTAGTTGTGTACAAAAGAATATATACACTTTCTGGTGAGCGCATGTGTATTTTATTCAAGTAATAAAGCTTAGTAACGAGGCATATGTACATAATAAGTTGGTGAGTAGCAGTAGTGCATAACGGTGTAACAAACAATAAGTAAACTAGAATAGTGTATATGTCACATGAAGTTCGGTGTAGTCATTCACTAAATAGTTTTTGCACCTGTATTTCACTAGTAATCCAAATTACCGGCGATTCATCCGTTTTACGAACATAGATACGGCCGTTGGACGGCCAGCAGTGTTTATATCCGATAGATCTCTTGAGGTCTCTCGTTAAAAAATACAGTCTAGAGGCTTTTGGCGTTAGTCGTTCGTTTATATATATTGGTGAATCTGGGTTTATGTTCAGGCCGAGGTGACTAGCTCCAAGCTTATTGGTTTTATTTTGGATGTTGTATGACTTGGCCGTTTTGAGAATCTTGTCTTTTTTAATTGTCGAGCTAAGTTCAACGATGATGGTTTTTTTTCTGTTTTTCCTTTAATACTATATATGTCACATATGTCAGAATTTGATATCTCAACATTCAAGTTTCTGGCGAGTGTATTTACCATGACCAATAAGGATTCCCGAGATAGCTTATCACCTAGGGGGACATTTTTTATTTCAAGCATTTTATTGTAGTTCATCCTTAAGCAGTCTTCAAGCTTCTCCTCTAGTAGTAGCACATGATCGGTTTTAGCCTTAAGGGCATCCTCCAGATGTTGGATTTTTTGTTTAAGTTCGCTGTTTTCCTCTGCAAGGAAGGTGATGGAGGCCTCAATCTTAGCGTTTGATTGTTGTATTCCTTGAAGTATAGGGAACAGTTTGCTCATTAGTGTTTCATTTTGTACAGCCGAGCTCGTAATTAACTCTTTCATCTCGTCGCGTAACTCTGCGATTTCTACGCTCCTACTTGGTTCAAGTCTTTTTCTTTTTGAGCGCAGAGTGTCGCGACTGTTGGGAGTGTCATTATTCATGGAGTTTGCGAGGTCTGTGGGGTCAGCCAAGAACCAATCGGTGTTAGCCATTTTCCATTCCATCGGCTTGAAATGTATGGGATGACAAGCGGTCACGTGGTTTATCACAAAATTGCTAATCAACAACCCTCACGTACGATCGCCTGTGGAATATCGAAACGCCCAAAGTAGCGATCTGCGCTGTCACAAATGTCAAACCCATACATATGGCGAGCCAAGTGCCACTTAGCGTTTTCCATTCCATCAACATAAAATGTATGCAATGACAAGTTGGTCACGTGGTTTATCACAATGAACAACTAAAATGACGTCATCGAAACGCTAACAAGCGATCAGTGTTGTCAAAATGACATAATCTTAGCCAAATGCCACTTTTGACCACTATTCTTTTTCATATTCCACAGTTGATTCACGCTGTATTTTCTCACGGCATTGGGCTCACGCTAAGAAGCCATTCCATTGGAATTTGTTTAAAATGGCGACTTTTAGTCAGCTGTGAGGGAGGAGTACTTGAGACAAATAAGTTTTTTATGTATTCCTTGCGACTTTTTTGGGCTGCTAACAATTGAAATTGTTGACTAAAGCACCAGCGAAACTTCTTAGCGGTGGTCTCCTCTTGGGAAGTGCTGGTGGATATTTGACGTGAAAAAGTTCCCGTTGCGGCCTATTAACTGAATAAATCTCTTGAGATGAACAAGGAAATTATTTTCGAGGTAAAGGAATGATATGAGCTACGTTATTAACTTATTACTCTACTACTTACCTACATTGATTTGATAAGTAAGTAAATAAACACGTATTTCATAGATGGTATTTTTTCAGGTCCTGTTTATTAACCATGGGATGTGGTGTGGCAACAGAAAATAGATGTCTTGCAGCACCAGTAAACTAGTAATGCAAGCCGTCAACCAGCCATTAAAATATGAATTTGGTTTCCCAATCAAGAAGTGTGTGGACGAGCGCTAAGCGTAAGTGAGTTGTGGTTTTTCCTAGACGGCATCTTTCTTTATTAGTGCACCTCTATGTTCTCCTTCATACAGGGTGACAGGAAGGTCGATACAATCCTGTTAAGGAGGTATAGTAGAGCTCATTTGGAACAAATTAGGTCATGTAGTACCCTGGCCGAAAATTATTAGTTTCTGAGTTATTCATAATTTTAATCTGAATTTTGGTGATTTTTCCTTAAGAACATGTCATGAAAAAGCCTTAATGCCATGTTTTATTTTGGAAGTTTTTAGTGATATTTTACATTATTAGAATCATTACAAATCAGTGCAGTTTTCAAAAACATTTGGCCTTTTTATATAATCAAGTTTTAAGTAATCACATAAAGTTTGTTTCTCCATACCAAGTGAAAAACAAACTTGGGAATACCTAGTATGAATAGGGTATTACATGACCTAATTTGTTTAAAAGGATTGTATCGACCTTTCTGTCACCCTTTATATAGGTAATGCATAAATAATGATATTAATATGAAGTGGAAATAAAACATAATTAAGTATTAATTTTCTATTCTGTCCCATAACAACATTAAAGTTGGGGCCTACTAGTAATTATTATGAAAACCTATCTAAGTATTATATGATATTTTTTTACATTTTCGCAGGATCGACAATAATTATGATAAAATATAAAACAAAATAACACATTTTGTATCAGTAAATGCATACCTAAGTAAATAAAAATTGTTCGACTCAGAAACTTGAATATTCATGCTCATCACATAAATATTTATCTTTAGCTCTACCAGCTAAGTTAATATAGTTAATTTTCAATTTTGGTTTGGTAGGGAGCTTGCCTATAAATTATGCTATGACAATACATATACATAGTATGGTATACTATGTCTTGTCATAATTTATAGTTAAACTCAGTGCGTAGTAAACCATAATACTGTAATATAAATTTTGTGTTCAAGGTGATCCAGAATACACACAGAGACCATGGATAATGATGCTGATTTCAAGGAAGGACCATAGAGTGGTGTTTCAGCGTTGATGAAATCCTATTTATTCGAGATGCTTGCTAGAGGCATATTCATTCCAGTTTTAGCACCATTGTGGCATATATGTGAATATTATGTATATTGCATACTTATTGCAAAATATGGAGTTTTTACTCATTACACTGATGATAAGTCAAGTCTCTACTTTACATCGTCATAAGGCTGAAGGTTGAAGATGATGTCAAGTTGCCTTTTGGATACTTACTTAATAACAATTATTAATAATACTTTTTAGAAAATTAAAACTTTAAATAATGAAAATTGATTTATTTTCTTTCCTATTATCAGTCATCACCCATGTAATAATGAAATGAAATAAGTTATGTCTGGATAAAGTTACTTTGACTATATTAAACTATTAGGCACCTAGTATAAATCGTTTTAAAAGAACTGCCATGAGGACCCAAAACCTGTATTAATTTAACTCGCATGTAGGTATATGTACCTAGTTACATTCAATCTATTAATTAACAGAAGCTCTTGTGAATTAACATATAAGGACATATTCCAGCATTTATTAATTTATTTACCTTTAATTATTAAACGTACAATAAGTTAGTATAATGCACTAAAACGTCTAACTACAATTCATGTTATAAAAACATGTACTTTTTAAACAATTAAATTAATTAACAAGTGTTTTAACGTTTGTACAAAACACAAGCTTAACAACATAAAGAGCGTACCTAGCGCTCATAAACTTGTAGGTAATCGAGATGTGTCAGGGTTCACTTAGGGATCGGTGACGTTCGGCAGCTCTAGGCGAAGCCTTGCGCGCGCTCCAGCTCCACAATGTTGGCAGATGGGATCGGGACGTTTACAGGAGCACTGTATAACAATAGCAAATGAAAATTAAATTATAGTACAAATCTTCTAAAGATTGACTTTAATTACAAAATACATTATTCTTGAACTCATATTATATACTATGTCCATCTATCAATGTTTTTATAAAATAATATTATTGTTATATACAGTGGCTGCCAGATTAGGAATGCTTGCGTTTTCCCCATTAAATTAGCAAATATTCAAATTATTTAACTCAGGTTTAAACTAATCTAATGAATTAATCTCAGTTCTATTCATACAAGCAATCTTTAGCACAATCCCACAGTATGTTTTTTGACCCGAAAAACGGCCATCCTCAGTTTATTTGCTTATTAGATAGAGGAAATCATTTTGAAATGAAGAGTAGCACTCCCGTGTGTCATTTTTTATAGAAATTGAGATACTTGTTAATATTTTATTAATTTTCAGGGATTTTAAAAATTTCACGATAATCACAAAATAGCGCGTATTTTTTTCTCTTCTTCAATGAAAATAATAGGAACTATATGTTAAGTAATTAATACATAATACAAAGTTAGTCAAACTTGTACATAAATAAAGTGTTAACGACCGCCCCCTTTTAGATATTAAGTATAGCCTGATTAAGTTGTAGTATATAAGTGTGCAATGTTAAATGATTTTAGTTAGTATATAAGTGTAGTATATAAGTGTGTAATGTAAAATGGTTTAGTTAGGTTTGATAATAAGTTATTTAAGTTTTGTTGATTTTAGTTTAAGGATCCATAGTTTTATAAGAATTACTAGGTTAAGTTTAGCCGAGAGTAGATATTTTAAGTTTTAACATTATATAATAAGAGCCCATAAAAGCGGCAATTAAAGTTTGAACCTGATACAAGCTCCCTCACAGCGATGCGAGCTGAATAACCCTCGCAAAAACTGGGAAAATGGAGCGCCGAGCGCGGTCATTGTACCCCTGGCCCGGTAACCTACTTTTGACGAGAACAAAAGACTGGTTACCGGGTCAACGACCCTGAGATCTAGATCTATAGCAAAAAGTAGACGATAAGGAACAAAGGAAAGGGAGTTACGTTATATAATATCACTGAACGATAGTGAAAATTATTAGTCGGAAAAGTCTGTGAAAAAAGCGGGCGGCCAATCAGAGAGCCGGCATTTCCTCGCTGGGCGTCCACGGGAAAGACGCTCGGGCGGGGAGGAATCCGGAACCAAAGGCGCTCTGATTGGTCGCCCCGGAAGTGGGGATTTGATATGAGCAAATTAATTGGTGATGTCAGGAATGACACCTGTTACGCAATCGAACTAAGTGAGCCCACCATATTTTTTATAAATATAAATGTTATTTTAAGAGAATTGTGATACTACGGAACTACAGAACCTGCTAGAATCTCTGCCCAAGTGATAGTCGTTTTCCCTTTGCATTTATAACTACATTGTTTGTTTGTAATTTAAATTCGTATTAGTCATTTTCATTTGTTTTTCATGTAAATTATTTTGCTTTGTTTTAAATTCAATTTAACTTTCTCTTTTCGTTTTAATTACTAACCCCTTGCGAGCCCGGCGTTTTATCGAGCCCGAACCTGAGCCTGTCGAGGTTGTGTATTGGTGCACATCGCCAATATAAAGAAAGTAAAAGTTTTTAGTTTTTTGGTTTTTATTTTTTTACAGCTCTATTCGACATATTGGGATTCGATAATAACTCTAAATAACAATTACAATAATACCAATGACTCATAAAAAAAATCAAACCCCTAACCCTCAGGATATAGGAATAATACGCTTCTAAAGTTTTAGGGTTGGCACATTAGTTTTAATTTTATTCATTTTTATTTCTATGATTTATTTTAAAATATCTTAGTTTTCTTGTTTATTATGTATATAATCGAGTTCTTCAATTCTATCAATACCTTAAAGGTGGTCCCGTTCAAATTAGGTTCAGATCTGATAACAAAGTGGTGAGTGAAGTCGGCCTTTCTTTTTTAAAGAGTCAATTATAAATTTCATCTTCGGTGGGCAAAACTTCGCTTATATCATCATCCCAGCCTTCTATAAGTGCTCGCATCACATCTTCGTCACTTATATCATCGGAAACGTCATCTTGTTTTTTTGAACGATCTTCTTTTGGTATTTCGTGTGGTTTTAATAGTTGAAGTACGGTGGGTGGTAACGGCAATCTTCTTAATTTTTCTTGCCTTTGTTTCAGTCTCATATTTGAAATAAATGGATCGGATGATAGTAGTGCCCTGTTAAATAAATCGGTGACTGTTTTTATTCTGTCAGACTTGCGAGCATGATGTTCTCTGTCAGACCTCCAGAACTTATTTCTGGCTTCTCCCGCTTGTTCTGACTGTAAACCTACAGGTACAGCAGAATTCTGAATTATGTCTTTGCCGTGTACTAAAATTTTGTGCAAGGTGACTGTCATCGGATGCCATTCAAAATTTTGGACGTATTTAGTTGCCAATGACTTGCAAAAATCACCAAACTTGTCAATATCAACTGGTAGTCCGCAAGATAAGACAACTAGTATATATATCATCAAGAAGCAGATGAGGGATGCCTAGTATTTGTGCAAATATTTCTCGGTTTTTGTTAGACAATGCTGTACGGGCTGTATTGCCATCATTTGTCGTCCCTGAATTGGGCCGCACTACATCAACCAGAAGTCCCATTTTCTGTCTTACTTCTTGCTGTACTTTTTTTTTTCTTTTTTTCCACAGTGATTGCCTGCGGAGAGTTGCGGGTGATCCTCCATTTTTTCACTTCCATTTTGTATGCCAGATGAAGCAAAAACTCTAAGACTCGAATCCAGGCGTGCAGTGAACTAATTCCAAACTTCATAAGCGATTCATCTACTGGCCTACAAAAAACTACATCCATAAATAATATTACAAATACTTGAACATGTAAATATTTATAAGTAAATATAATAATAACTAACAACTAGGTATGAATTATTTTCTCACTGTTCACTAATACAGCAGACCCTCTAATTTTTTTCATATAGCTAAGCACACATAGTTAAGAGTTCCAATCTAGATCTAAACTGTAACCCTGTCTCAATATTCTTCTAATACTTCTAATTCTGACTGTAATTTGTTTTGTGAACCAAATAAATAAATACTTATATAAAATTATTTTGTTAGGTGTCAGCCCTAGTGCTAAAATTAAAAAAACCTGTAACTTCTGGATCCTATAAGATTGGGATATGATTTAATCAGGTAGTATTTTTAAAGACTTAAGAAAGAGCTTTGTGTAGATATTAAACCACAATTCTAAGTCCATAAAATTAAAATAATGAAAATATACTTTTTATCGTGTAACTGCCGTTATATACACGATATTGTTGTTTTTATTTCGTCATAATATAGCTCATTTAACGTATTATACGAATACAATGAGAAATACAATGAAAAATGAGCATGTCTAAAGTTATAGCGATTTCTATGTTTTTTCTGGAAACCATATAAAATAATTAAACAAATTGTATCTCAATTACCATGAGAAATTGACACACGGGAGTGCTACTCTTCGGTTCAAAATGATTTCCTAGATTGATTTATTAGATAATAAGCAAATAAAATGAGGATGTCCGTTTTTCGGGTCAAAAAACATACCGTGAATCCGTCACAACTCATACAAACCTAGTTGTTGCTCCGACTAACATATCAAAAATTGATCAAAATCAGTTAAAATTTAAAAGCAGTTTGTATGGGAAGCCGTCAGGGAAGAAACATGTGCGAATTTCACCATGGTCACCACCATATTCACCATATTCTAATTTGAAAAAAGACAAAGTAAGTACCTAAAGAGAAGGAAAAGCTAATAAACCATTTTTAATTTCTCGTGTATACTTAGTAATGTTTACTTTACAGATATTTTTGGTTGGTATAGTATGTAGTTTTGCATCTGAAAGATGAATACAAGTTAATTGCATCTTAAAATAAAAAAGGCCTTTATTCACTGATCTCTACTGCTACTTATATTAAATATAAATTTACATCTAATATTATTAATTAAACATACATACACATCCATACACTCACGCCTACATTCCCAGAGTGGGGTAGGCAGAGCTACAGGATTACCAACAATTATAAAAACTTTTGGTTAATTATGTACTTAACCACATTTTGCATAAACAGGCAGGTGTGATGTTGTTTGTTTGTTTGTTTGTGTGTGTATGTGTGTGTGTTATTAATTAAATTCTTAGTTAAAGTGCCATTGGTATCTATTTTTAGCCTTCTGGCGCCATCCTTCAGGAAAATGGTCTTCCCACCTCATTATCTGGCCCTCGGTCCTCTTATTACATGTTACAATACCTTATCAAGCTAAAACTAAACTAAACCGCTATAACTTTCCATCAATATTTGCATGTCTACACAGAAAAATATCTTTTACTAGAGGACGCCCGCGACTTCGTACGCGTAGAATTAGTTTCCCGCTACTCCCCCCCATTTCTTCCCGTTGGGGGTCGATTTTCGGAAAATCCTTTCTTAGTGCTCACTTACATCATGAAAGGCACCCATGTACCAAATTTCAAATTTCTAGGTACAGTAGTTTCGGCTGTGCGTTGATATGTCAGTCAGTCAGTTTAGCCTTTTATATATATAGATTATCTACCACATAAGAAACCCACCGCAGTCACTTCATTGCAGAGTTAATGTGGTTTGACTCTACAAAGTCATATTAAGATCTAGATGTATTGGTAAAAGAGAAAAGAAGTTATTTCGATTATCGATAAGGTTTATAAAGGAAATGTCAAAAAATTCAAAATTCAAATAATACTTAAAAGTAACATTACAAGGTAATAAAGTAATAAATAATTATTAAAAACTAACAAAAATCAATACAAATGTAAGCTCAATAACATAAAATTAAAAATATTGACTAGGAGAACAACATAACGAGGTCTCTACGTCAGGAACAGTAATTAAAATAACTAAATGGAAAACAGGTCCTTGCAAGCGTGAACAGACCGGACCCCACAGACAGCACCCGTTCACGAGTATGACGCGTATCTCAGCCATCGCCTCCCTCAACCATGTGTTCGGGAAGGTGGCGACCCGATCAACGACGCCGCCGTAAGCAAAGACCTTTGAGTGAGCATGACATGCTCATGCTGCCGGACAATATACCTATTAATAAAAAGTATCTGTCCGGCGAGAAACATCACAATGTGTTCTCATTTCAAAACTGTCTTGTGCACAAGAAACAATAAAATTACAACGAGAAAAGTAAACATTAGGTAAACTTAAATTTTAAAATGTCTACATTATTGGCTTAAAGGTATTTTGCAATAAGCGCTGCCCAGTGCTCAGCTATTATTACTATTATTATTAATTCAAAAGAAGAACCCCAATTAGACTACTTAAAAACGTCTTTATCATCTAGGAAGTCATTTACAGTATAATATGCCTTACCCATCAAGCAGCACTTAATGCGATTTAGTATTCTGTTATAGTTATGAATTTCCATTATAAAAACAGTGTTTTATAAAAACTTAGATTTAAAAAGTGACTTACATAAATTATACTTCAGTTTATTTAGAATTAAAAACCACAACAACATTTATATTGCGGCTCGTGAACTGTAATCTCTTTAAAATTTGTACAAGAGTAACAATTGACGACACGCAAAAAAGTGACATTAAAACAATTTTATTTTGCGGCTCCCAGGCTATTGTACTGTACTATTTGCTAGGTAATAAACATTTGACCAGACGCAATATAATGTTATTGTGGTTTCTAATTCTAAATAAATTGAAGTATAAATCACGCCTGTTTCCCAGAGACAGAGAGGTAGGCAGATACCACTTCTTTCCACCTGCTACGATCCTGACAAATCTCTTTCACCTCTTCCACATTCATACGAACATACAAAATTACTTAAAACTGCACTTATCTAACCTAACAAACCTACCAGTGGACATTGTTCTCAAAATGCTGGCAGCATTGCCACGTTGAATGGCAATGCTTAATCTTTGTGCCAAGTATAGGCCAGGATTTTGGTCACGAGTTGCGTCGACCAGGCACTTTGAGAGGTGTTTAAAAATACGGCGTGGTCCTGAAGTTTCGATGAAAGACGTAATGAAACCTATACTTATAGCCTTAGATTTCGGTTTGATAGGGCTTTTCAACTGCATCTCCAAGATTTGGGATAGGGCTTCCAATCCAATAGGGTTGTATTATAATTTCATCAGAATCTATTCATTAAATTATGTTAACTTCATTATGTTGTTTGTGCATTGACAGTTGATGTCAATGTCATTCATTAGGTAGGTACGTTGATTGACGTTTCAAGTAGAGCAAAGCATAGACATTATTAGATAAAATGCCAATATAAACGAAAAAATCGAATGGAATAGGCGATTTGATTTGATTGATGGTCTTGACTAACACATTGCGATGGATTCGTGATGGAATCGCCCAAGCGATCCGTTTTGGATGAGTACCTACTACGAAACTTTGTATTTGTATACCTGTGGCACGTTTCACGAAGCTACAAGTTACAAGCGGAACTCTCTTTCTAGCAGTACGAGTTAGAAAGAGACTTCCGCTTGTAATATGTAACTTATAGCTTCGTGAAATGAAACGGGCCTCTGGCAGTATTTAGAGAATACATGCTCGTTACGAACAAGTTTGCATAATGCATTCCTTAAGACTTTTGTCGGCCTCTCACAACAAAGTTCGGAGGCGCCAACAACGAAATTATTCACGCGCTAATCTGGAGCAGATAGATGCCATGCCCGATGGTTTATTTCGTCAGCACCTCCGTTTGGATAAGGGGACTTTTAAGGGGCTGTCCGACGAGCTAAAACAATGCACCCCGTTAAATGAAACCAGGGAGATTCCCTTAGACGTAAAGGTAGGAATGGAGTTATTATTTATTAGTATGTACCAAGTTGCAATACATCGATGTAGACGCAATTTTAAAGTTACTTTTTTTGCAGGTTCTATGTGCTCTAACATTTTTCGCTACGGGGTGGGCTCCGACCAAAGGGTGGTGGGGGTTTCTAAGCACTTGACGCAGCGGACAACAAGTCGTTGCATCAGGCAAGTGGTGCAACCCCTTAATAACCCGTGTTGTGAGAAAATGGATTGTGTTATCTCAAACACCTCGCTGGTCGAACTCCAGACAAAAGTAAGTAGAGTATTCTAGATGGAGCCCTTTGAAAACATGATGATGATTACAGAGAAAATAAACACAGAAGTATATTTAAAAAAACTTGGACCTATTTGTTGAACCCTTTGCAATAAGTTGTATAGTTAAATTCTACTCTCATTTGAATTTGCAAATTCACACAAAAAGTTATCCTTAAGGAATGTATAGGTATATACCTACTATTCAATATGACTAAGGCTAAGCTAAACCTTATTTACCTATTAAAAGCTGTGAATCATTGTAACAATCAAAATTGTTTTAGGTTTCAACGGAACTTCTACCAACCCGGTGTATTGCACCCAATTACACCCTTCCTGCCTTCGTAAGGACAGGGGTGGATAAACACCCATTTTTTAATAGGAAAGGGCACCATTCCCTAAATGTCGAAATGGTAAGTGTAAACAATGAACATTTAGTAATATACATATTGACTTTGCTGTATGTAACTTTTTGTGTTTAATAATAAATTTTAAACTATAAATTGTTCAGTTTTTACACAGTTGTTTAATAGCAAATTTCATGATCCTCACATTATCTAGAACACTTCTTAGACAGTTTCAAGTATTGCATAGATTATCTAGAAACCTCACTTAGCTGTATGTATGTTACTTAGTACCAATTTCACCGTATGATGTTAAATTTAATCAATGTTAATCGACTGATAGTTATACATTTTGACAGCTGTTAATCCTCTAATTGTCAGTTAAGTGGTTAACATTGTTTGGTGAAATTGGTACTTAATATAATAACTCATCTTACCCGTGTATTAAAGTGAAAACAAAAAAAAAACATATTGGTTAAAAAGAAAAATGACTATAAACCCTCTGATGTTAGCCTTTAATTTATTAAAAATTAAATACTAATAATGTACAATTATGTTAAATCATGACAAATTATTTAAAGTAATTTTGTTTATTGAATGTGAAATGTAACTGATGATTAACTGAACTTGTTAGATATAGGTATATGTGTATTGAGACTATTCATGATAATAGGTACAGATAATAAAACTAGTTCTTACCGTCAAAAAAGAATTAAAGTGATTATGTATTTGTTTAAGGCGACTCAAGATATCCTCAGAGACCTTGGTTGAGGTTCTCGCGAGGAAATCTACGCGAGGACCGTGTGCAGGCAAGAAACTGCGTTGAGCGGTGTTTTGGCCTGCTGAAGTCGCGGTGGAGGTGCTTGCTGAGGATACGCACCCTACAGTACGAGCATCATGTCGCCGATCACATCACGGTCGCGTGCAGTGTGCTCCATAACATGGCGTTGGATGCGCGTCTACCCCCGCCCGATGAGCTCGGCAATGATGACGCGGATGCTATTAGTAGGAGATCTGAAGAGGAGACGACCTTCACCGAGCTGCTTATTCGATCAAAAGTATTTTATATCAAATTTAATATGTGATATAGGGTTGCCTACGAGAAATCAGTCCCGATTCCGGGTTGCCAACTTTTAAAAAACGAAATATTGATGCGAATGAATACGTGCGACAAAGAGATCCCAGCAAAAAATCCAGTGCGATACAAGGGGACGCAGCATATATTGCAGCTGCTATTTGTCAAAATCATAATGTAAATGTGTACAGTCAACTGCATAAATAAGTGATCATTTATGTACTTTGTCGCTTTCAATCCTTTCACAATTTTGTATAACACTTCAAACACGACGTTAAAGTGACAAGGTACATAAATGATCACTTATTTATGTACAAAAGTAATAACAATAATGAAACAAAATAAAAATAGTTCAAAAAAACAAAATAACCCTCCTTCTAACGCAGTCGGGTAATAAATATAGTTCAATTATTATGTTACAGTCATAAAATGTCAAGAATACAATAATATTTAGAAATGTCAAAATGCGGAATTACATTTGTTTTCGTTTATTATTTCACCAAAAAAAAACCCTTGAACTTTTTTTACACCATTTAGGCCCGGTTTTATAAAGCTACGTTAGTAAATATGTCAGATCAAATTTTAGTAACTTCATACGAGTTTTTACATTCCTGACCGAAATTTGATCTAACGGATCTTTATAAAACCCAGCAGTTAAAAGATCAGTTTAAACGGAGTTATGTCCATTTAATTTTTATTTCATTTTTAAGAAGAATTATTCTTTTATATATTAGATTCAGTGTTACGTAATATACATTAAGGAATTAAAGTTTAAAATATTTATTGAATACTCTTTATTCATACAATAAAGTATTAAGAATGACAAAAGAGTAATTTTTTGATCTTCATATTTACACATATATATCTTTAAGTAAAGAAAAAACATTTTGACGCGAGTAGAAAAAAACAAGTAACATTTATCAACAATGGAAAGGGATTTTACGTTCAAAACGCTTTTTTATTGTAATAATGGCAAGTCATCTCTTTATTATAATTAGTTCTACAAAATTAGCATAGTTTTAACATGCATCTAATTGTTTAAAATTTAACAAAAGATGTAGTAGATCACATTTATATTTTTTAAACATTACTCAACGTTATTAATTTAATATAAGTGTAGTAATTATTGAATTATTGATATCATACATCCATTTGTATTTATTTTACTTATCTTTTTAAGATTTATTTTTACAAAAGTGGATGTGAAAACAGTATTCTTGTACTTCCTAAATATGAAATAACTTTTATACAATAATAGTATTTTATGTAACTGATACATAAAGAGGGTCCTTAAAATACGAGTGTGGTTTTATGAAACGAGCTGAAGGCGGGTTTCATAATAAGATCACACGAGTGTTTTAAGGCCTAATTATGTACAGTTACATACATTACTTTATCTACACACATATTATAAGTACTCTAAGATGCGTTCAGTAGGCGGCAGAACAAACATGGCGGCAAAGCTAACCTGTGTCACGAATATGAATGTTTTTTTTTAATCATAGACAAACTAACAAAGTCCCTATTCTAATGTCATTCGAAATCAAAATGGCGTACGACACTTTACTTCAAATATACCGAGTCGACGTTCAATTGATACTAGAATTGGCCCCCTGTTTGAATTTTGTTGGTTTTGGAAGATGTTCCAAATTTGAACAACATTACTTTATCAAAAGTTGTATCGTAATTTTAACTTTTCATTACAGCTACAGATAAGAAAACATATCATAGTAAAATTGTATCAAGTAATGCTGGTCATTGTCTACGGATTCTGAACGCATTATAGAGAACTTATGATATGAGTGTAGATAAATATATATTTGAGATCTTACTTATTGTGATCCTACCATTAACAGTTTACTTTTATAAATAATTAGGTTGGGTTATCTAAACAGTCTTACAAAATATGACTTTTATTAAATTTGTGCATAAATCAACAGAAAAATAGGAACAATACATTACTTAATTGTGCTGTAAAAACCTTCTTACTTTCGCTGTGTGTTCATTATTTTTGAATAAATTGTTTTTCTTCTTCTTCTTAACACTCTTAATAATCAAAATCAAACAGTACAGTATTTTTTCCATGTTTTCCCAGAGCAGATTACTTTGTCTATCTGCATAAACCTTAATACAAATAATAAAATAATTCAAAAACAACACTCAAAAATTACATATTTTATAGTCATCAGTTAAATAATTTCAAATCTAAATTATTAATAATCAACTATCTTAATTATTTAAATGTTCGGTGACCTGCTGAGGCCCTACTGTGAAAATCGAAGTTTAAAGTTACGTTAGCTCCATCTTTGACACTCGTCATTCGAGACTAAATCGAGAGAAAGGGATGGAAATAACGTGACTTAGAACTTCGATTTTCAAATATAGCCTAGCGACACCCGGCACACTGTCAAACACTTTAAAATTGTGCAATACTTCATGGAAGAGTGCGTCCACCTCCACGCGACGCGCCTCAATGCGAAGGCGCTCGGTCTCCCGCCTGTCATTATTGCGCTCTTGCAATTCCGCCAGCTGCTGACGCGCGGTCTCCTGCCTGTCTTTGTTACGCTCCTGCAACTCCGCCAGCTAGAGGCGCGAGTCTCCTGCCTGTCCTTGTGGCGCTCCTGTAACTAGGCCAGTTCCAGGCGCGCGGTCTCCTGCCTGTCCTTATTGCGCTCCTGCAACTCCGCCAGCTGCAGGCGCGCGGTCTCCTGCCTGTCCTTCTAGCGCTCATGCAACTCCGCCGCTTTTGATGAACGGTTTGGGGTAGTGGAGTACGGCGACTGTATTGAGAGCGGCGGTGTAACGACAGGGACAGGTCGGGTGCGATGGCTTGGAGCGTGGCGCGGGGGCCGAGCGCGTGGACGGGCCGGGCACAGAGGCCGAGTGCGTGGCCAGCATGAAAAACGATTTGTTTACATACCGAAATGAAATGTTAGAAGAACTAACTATAAGTATCAGTGTCTGTCTAACGAACTGGGGCTTACAGCGCATCAGTTTTTTCACTAGATGGCGCCTCTGGGAAGCGAGGTCTTTTTGACAGTTCACGTTAAAATCTATGCCTAGATTAAGACCAAAGGAGTGGCAATTTACTTTTTCACTTGATACGTAAGCATTTCAAATATTTACTTATTTAAATTTATAATTTTGAATATCAACTGTCAAAAAGGCTTCACTTCCCAGAGCCATCTAGTATAGAACTAATGCGCGGTAGCATTTGACAGATTGTATTATATGACATTTCTTTCGTTGACGTTTCAATTAGAGCAAAGCATAGACAATTAATGCCAACATAACGGGAAAAACAAAAAGAAAAGGCGTTTCGATTTTCCATTCCATCTTCGTGTTGTTCAGCTAGCCAAGAACGTTTAGTACAGATTAGAATCGCTTAAGCGATGAAACGAAAACGCTTGGTAGCGTATGGCTCTTTGCTAGGCCTACTGGTTCGGAGTTGTATCTTGGCGAGGACATTTCTGTAGCACTGATGTCGGACTTGCTACGACGTAGACGCAGTATTCGTAGCTTGTAGCACAGAAAGTCGGGCGTCTTCGGGCGCAATCGGTCCGCGTCGGGCCTCCTCGACGTGGGAGCAGGAGGCAAATTATGACGATGGTCTCTTTTCCGCGAGGTGTAGTGCGGGGCCGCTGGCAGCACAGATCGACACGATTGCGTCACAACCATTGATATATATGTTACACTAGATTAGCAATTACCGCAACAAAGCGTTGCCACTTCACATAAGGCCACAGCCATATGTCAGCAAACGTCAACTCAGTGCTCATTGGGATGCCGACAGAGTTGCACCGAGCTACAAAATGGGAAAATGCGTAGTGAAAGAATGTAATTCGAGATCACAAAAAGATAACAAATCCAGCGGAATTACTTTCCACACGTTAGTTAATTGTTTATGTATTCAAATTAACATAAAAAACCCAGAAATCGATTTAAAACACCAAATATTGCAATTTAGGCGCAGTGTTGCCATTAAAATATCGTTTTGGTTTTCCCACATTGACGGGAGGTTTTAAATTTTATGTTTGAGTTCTAATATATTGGAAGTAGATTTAATAAAAAATATAGATTAATGATAATAGAAGAATCTAGTATTTTCATTTAGTTACCTATTTTATATTGATACATTTTCAGGGTGCCTAAGGCTACATCCTTATCCATCCTTCCTACATCAAAAGAAGTCGGTGGAAATCATTCGATTGTTGAGAAAATAGACCGACTTGCTGCCTACTAAATCAACTGTAATATTATTATGTTCTAAGCACTTCAGGGATAAAGACAAATTAAGACTGCACTGCACAGGCCTGCATATCCTGGGGCACGTTTTATAAAGCTACAAGTTACAATTTTACAGGTCTAAACTGGCAACACTGCTCAAATAGCTGTGGCCCGTTTGACGAAGCTACGAGTTACAAATTACAAGCGGAACTTTCTTTCTAGCAAAAGGAGTTAGAAAGAGACTTTCGCTTGTAATTTGTAACTTGTAGCTTCGTGAAACGGGCCTCTGGTCGTCATTGGTCGAGGTTGTGTCAAATGGAAACTTGTTACCTGTAAATTGTAATTTGTAGCTTTACAAAACAAGCCACTGATAGTAAAACGCAGATAAGCAGGTAATCCTGACAGCTGTCCTTCCAGTACCTACAAATTACAATAACCTCAAAGGACTTGACAGAAGCGCGTGGAGCTAACCCCATGTGCTTCTGTTTAGTCCACCAGAGTAAATCTCTTTAACCGAACAATTGTCCTCGCGTGTGATATCCATGGACTTGTTTCTCTAATAAGTCCATGACGATTATAAATTGTAGTGCGATGACAGATGTCAGGATTGACTTTATATCTTCCATTCACTATACATGCAAACAAATTTTATCCTTTGTACATAGTAATAATCTTATAATATTATCCCTAAATATAGGTAATAAAAAACATTGAAACAAAAAATGACGTACTTATTTTATTACCTTTGCTTATTTCTAGTAATCTAATAAGAAATACGCATTTAAAATAATTTCATGCATTATTAATTACAGAGTAAGTATTATTTAAAAAAATCCCTATTTATTTGTTATATTGGGCAAATTTTCATATGGTCGGCAACACCAACCTACCATGGCATATTTTTGTGTCTGTCCTTATCTAATGTCAGTGACATCATTGTTCTTGCAACTTGTGTAAGTGAGACCGATATATTTTTACTATGTGTTTATTTTAAAATGTGTAGTGGTTTCTAAGCTACGTCGTCGCGGCTAAGAAGTGGTCATACTTTTTTTACCGCTTGATAATGAGGTTTGCTTCTCTAGTCTATTTATCTCAATGGTCACAACACGTTGGGCACTTGTACTATTTATTATATTTATCACACGCAGAAATGCAATTTAATGCATACACAAATAAGGGCGAGACTTCGATCCAATTAACACCAACTTCACGAGAATATTTTGGCGCACGTCTGCTTTTGGCGCTGGTTTGGACGAAAGAGGTTAGTAAGTTTCAAAGTAATTGCCTATGTTTCTCTAATATTAAAGGATGTGTCGCTATTATGCTCGTAAGTTGCAAGTAATGAATGTGAATAAACCTACTAATTCATTTTTAGGGTTCCGTACCAAACTAGTACAAAAGGAACCCTTATGGTGAGACTTCGTTGTCTGTCTGTCGGTATGTCACAGCATGGTTTTCTCAGCAACTACAAATGCTATCAACTTGAAATTTGGCATAGTTGTACAACTTGCTTGCCCGCATCTATTTGTAGTAAAAAAAATATGAAATTAATTTTATTAATAATTGAAAAGGGGTCTAGAATGGGGGGTTCAAAAATGAAAGTGGTGGTTCGATTATAGCAAATGGGGTGTCATATGAAAGGACTTAATCTGCACATTTCAAAACTATTTTTTTGAAAAAATTCTGTGATGTACTTTTTGATTTATAGCCAAATCGACCGTCGATACGAGTAAAATCGTAACTAAATTTAAGTGTTTTTTTGACTTTTACAGGGAGAGTTAAGTGAAAAAAGATCTACAAAACCGTATTTTTACATTTTTGATACATTGAGAAATAATAAAAATACCCAATTTCATAACATCGTATGTCGAGGTTCATCAATAGTAATCCACTATCACATTAAGAGAAAATCATTGTAACTAGACTTAAGAATATTTTTTTACCCGAAATCGCTTCCAATTGTCACGATCACAGGCCAGTATCATCGCATAAATAGTTACGATTTTAATGTGCCAACGTTTTAGCAAGTACAGAGCACGTAAATGTGGTTAAAATGTTACTCTACTTTAAGAGCTCGCGCTATAGGTGTTTCGGTTTTGCGCCTAAATTGATTTACTATGATTTTACTGGCCCGTTCTTTCCATTTGCATTTTTTGCCTCGAAAAAATAATTTTGAAGACGGTTTTTACTTGCACCGTGTGACGTGGATGTAGGAGCACGTCTGTTTAAATGGGTGTTGGAAATATTTTTTTTTTTTAGTTAGTGTTAATTACTTAAATTAATATGGAAAAGTTCCACTGAATCTAGTTATGAATGAAGAGTGGTGGAAGTACCCGTAAGAACAAAACTATTTACCTATTGCGATTGTACTATAAACCTGTTTAATGAATTAAAAGGTTAATTGGACCAAACAAGTAAAACTTTTACTCAGTGTAAATCGCCTACTAAGTAATACTAACTGTTTTTTTTTCGAATATTAAGTATTCTGGTTTAGTTAGTGAATACCTACTTTCTTTAGTTAGATAAAAAGTCGCTAGAGTACGTTAAGAGAAACAATTAAAAAAATATTTCCGACCGGTATTTCGTTACTATTACTTAAAATGACTTTGTTTTAGAAAAAGGCCCCGATGTGTATAGTATTGTATAGCTATACGTATTTAACGTTTGTTTGAGCGTGATTTGAAATATTTCAAAGGATTGATAACTTCACCGATTTGCGAAATTCTTTGGAAAAAATAAGTCTCATACTTCTAAGATAGTACGTTATTAGATACAACGCACTATAACTTTCACGCTGCGTTAATTGCGGAAAACTTTATACTTGTGCTTGTTTTTTGACAAAATATTAGGTAGGGTAGGAAAGTATTGGGTCCTTACCTATGAAATTGGTGTTATTTTTACGTGTTTTATTTCGTACGGAATTTATTCATTTCAATTTTTACTTCCAAATTATTTTTAAATTTCATTAATACTGTATGTGACAAAGGTTTTAGATACAAATAATATGGTTCAATTTCTTACTTAGTGTTTAAAATTAAAGTGTGAACTCAACTCTTTTCATGTGCTGTGAGTTCAAGTGTTTCAATTACGCAGAGTTTTATGAAGCTAACAATTTTAAGTAATTAAGATATGTATAATGTAGCTTAGAAGTGTCCAATATTCCTGACAGAATTTTGTTTGGTTTGCATTTGACGTTACTAAATAATCCGCAAAATTAAATGTATGAAAACCACCGTTTTCATAAAATTCTCCATATAAAGCGCCAATTTCATAGGTAAGGACCTATATTAAATAAAAAGGGTAAAATTAAAGTTAAAATAATTAAGAAAAGAAGGAACCGACTTTAAACGGAGTCATTTGTTTAGGACATCTTGGGTTAAAAAAACTGAAGTCGGCGTCCTAGAATATTTTAACCAAAAAGCCGACTTTAGTCTGACTTAGGACGCTTTGAATTAATGTTTTTGTTTGGAGTCGCTTCATTGTTTTTAAACATTTTTAATAATAAAATAAAATATTAGGAATTAAGTTTTCTCAGTGTCAGTGGAGCGATACCTGAACACTATAGAGACTTTTACAGAAACTTGCCTCACTCAAATGAAACTGAACAAAATACTTTTGAAGATTAAGATTCGCTAGTAAACTCATCCTCCCATATGTAATGTAGTTACGTAATATTTAATCATATAGTTACTGTCAATTGGAAATGAAAACATAACTACTTTATTAAGTATTAATGATATTGGTCATCGATGAACACATAACATACTTAATTGAACTGTCATAAAGTTATACGTACCTGGTCTATTATTTTATAATTGTGATCTCTTTGAAGAAGAAAGGTAATTAAAACAGTTAATTAAAATAGTCAAAATACTAAATATTAGCACTTAATAGTGCCAAAGTGAAAGTTTATGTTTTGTTACCCATTTGTTACTAAAAAACTTGATTAAGCCAAAACAAGTGTTGATGTTCATTAATTAATTACTATATTAGCTGGCAACCAGATTAGTCCTGAAGTATCTAAGTACTTACCACCCTCTACTTATTGAGGGTGGTAATTACCAAATTATGGTGTTAAAGTACTTTTATTGTTTCTTAATTATTATTTATTAAATAAAAAGTTAAAAAATGTTTAAACTGTTTTGTACCTAGGTAAATATTTTTTATTCTTTCAATATTCAGTAAAAATATTTTTTAAATGAATAATAATGATAATTGGCAATTATCTAGTTGAAACTAATACAATTCACTGTATAAATATATATTTTTTATGTTTTCTAACCGGAGTTACTATATTTTAAGTCATAAAATACAATAAAATAGCCGCGAATCTGTTGCAAGAAACATGGTTTCTTTAGATACGATGATATTGGCCTAACAAATAATGGCAAAACTTAGAGCTGTAAGATGGTATTGTAATATACAATAATACTCGATAATCGATAATGCAAAATACGTGATCGTAACTCGATCTAAAATTTAAAATAAACAGTTTAGAAAAAAAATGAAAATTTAGAATTAAAGAGCACCAAATTCTGAGAAACATGATATGTACATTTGTACGAAAACATAAACTAATAAGTAAAATATCGCGGTTTGAAGTTGCAAAATACGTTTTTTCGCTCTCCTGAAAACCTCTGTTTTGTAGTTACGATTTTACTCGTATCGACGGTCGAAATATGTACAAAAAACTAAGAAAATCTGTATTACAATTTAGGCTAGTCAAAATCGACCTTATTACCTGGAAAACAAAGCTTATAACAAAATGAGTATTTTCTTTTGCGGTTACCAAGCATATTATCTTCAATACGGAACCCTCGGTGCGCGAGTCCGACTCGCACTTGACCGGTTTTTTTATTTTAACAGAAACGTCTGTACGTAATTCAAATTATATTAAAGCGAAAAAATTTCGTCGGTCTTAGGCAGGATTCGAACCTACATCTCTGGCAATCCGGGCCAATGCAGGCGCATTACCAATTATGCCACCAAGACCCTACTTAAGATCCACGAAATTAGCGATCGCTTACTTTATCAATATAATATTGGCCAATAATCTCTTATAAATGTTTAGAACCATCCTAGTAATAAATTTAATATATACCGCCTCTTGCAATTTTGTAGACAGATAAAGTAACTACTTAATCAAAATATTCCTTTACCAGGATTTTCCATTACTAGCTCTGCGGTCGCATAACTCACTAAATAACACTATCATACTATTTTGATAATTACGTGACATTATATACAAACTGTATACTTGATCTAAAATAAAGCAAAATTTCAAAAGGTTAATGAAATTATTATTTTAATTTTATCCGAGAAGTGACAGTATAACACTGTTCGTTGCTACATCTTTACTTTTAGTTCTGCGAGGAAACCTGAATGAAATATTTACCAAGAGTGATGGCTTTAAAAGTTTGTGTATGTATTCTATAATTTATATTGTGCATGAAAATAATAAATTGACATAAGAAGTATGCGTGAAACACATTTCGATGCACATTACTCTAAATAACATATTACAGATTCTCGCAATTTCACATAAAATGGCAACTTCGCAAACCTTATGTCAGTGTGCTGTTATTTGTTTATTAATAAAAATTATTATCCATCTAAACTTGAGTAATATTCAAAGGACGGACTCAAATAAATTGAAACAAGAAAAGGAAACGTCAAACAAAGAAATGATTTCGAATAAATTACCCATATATATGACTTCTCAATGATATCTCATAATGGGAACTTATAATAAAATTATCTCTAAATTTGTAATTAACGTGAGCGATTTAAGATACCTTTCGTCTATTAGCGACACATAAAAACTACAAAATAATGCCCCAACTTTTTAATTTCACGTTTCTGAGCAAAATAAGACGTTGTCACAATGGAATGAATCGAACTTTCGCTATAAGCTTTTAGAAGATGAGCAATAGATTCGCTGGAAACATGTGGTCAACGCGTACAGTATCAAACAGCTTTGGTATTGTATGAAATGGTACGTACTTACGACCGGTGTGAAAATAGCGGCCAAAAGTTGGCGGCCGATTGGCTCCAACATTGGCCGCCAACTTTTGGCCGCTAACTTCACACCGAAATTACCCTACCAAATAAAGAAGTTCTATAGAAAACTGTTTCAACATAACAACAAATAGTTCCTTTTCCGACTTGCAGTGAAAAATCTGGATCTTATTATTAAAAGTTATCTGACTTGCGTTCCCGAGGTATCAGTGCCTCGAGTGTAAGTTGCTATTCACGCGGCAAACCGTCTCGAACGCGTAAGTGACCATGTTATTTATACGTGAAACGCAAACGCGATCGAGACGTTTTTGTGTATGTAAAAATACACTAGAGGTTCTGATGTTTGTTGTAAAGTGACCAACTCATTGAGAATACTCTATAGAGGTCTACTAATAGAAACAAAGGTTTTAAAATTGATTTCTAACCAACTTCAATTTTAGAACAGGTCATATTTCAGGAGTTGTCCCATAAAAAAACATGTGATCTGATGATAGGATCCATGAGGAATTGAGGGCACTTTTCAAATTTTCTAGGTGTAGCGATTTCGATACATGTCGTAAAAACCGAAGAAATTGCATCCAAAAATCATTATTTGGTAAAATGGGACTGATGAATAAATACAAATACAAATAAATACAAATAATTTATTTAGCAAGTAGGCCCTGCAGGCACCTTCACAAGTCTGAGTCTACCAGTGCTTCAAAAGAGACCACTGTCGAGAAGAAGCGCCGCAAGAAACTCAACAGTAAGCCGTTTTTTCCAAATAAATCACTTATTACAATACTAAACTTAAGCTACATAATTTAAATGTCACAGGGATGTACAGGTCCCAGTAGTAATAATAATTAAATATATCAAAATGTCAGATTATAATAAATAATACAATTTCGGAGATGTAAACAGTCTCCAAATGTCAAATTAAAATTAAGAATTAAATATAATTTAAAAAAAAAACACAAAAACAAGGGAGATGTAGAAAGTCTCCACGGTCAATTTTGGAGATGTAAAGAGTCTCCAGATGTCAAATTAAAATTAAATACAATTATTAAAAAAAAAAAACACACACACACAAAATAAAATAAGGGAGATGTAGAAAGTCTCCACGGTCAATTTTGGAGATGGTAAAGAGTCTCCAGATGTCATATTAAAATAATAGGTAATCATACAGGGAGATGTATATAGTCTCCACGGTCATTAATAATTGTAATACAAAAAAAAAAAATCAGTCCCAAGCATTGTCATCATTCATATAATCTTTAATACTATAATAAGCTTTAGAAATTAGTTTACGTTTAACGTAACTCTTAAATTTATTTACTGATAAATGAGTAACACTACTTGGGAGCTTATTATAGAACCTTATACAATTACCCATGAAAGAGTTTTTTATTTTGTGAAGCCGTGTAAAGGGCACTGCGAGCTTATGTTTATTTTTGGTATTAACATTATGTATGTCACAGTTCTTTCTAAAATTACTGATGTTCTTATGAACATGCATAATGTTTTCATAAATATATTGACTGTATACGGTTAATATATTCGTTTCTTTGAACTTATCTCTAAGCGAGTCTCTATGACCCATCTTGTAAACAGCACGAATAGCCCTCTTCTGTAGAACAAAGATGCTGTTTACGTCAGCACCACTACCCCATAGTAAAATACCATATGACATAATACTATGGAAGTAACTAAAATAAACTAATCGAGCGGTTCTCAAGTCTATTAGATTCCGAATTTTATTAACTGCAAAAGCTGCAGAACTTAGTCTATTCGCTAATTTAGCCAAATGAGGACCCCATTGGAGTTTTGAGTCTAACGTTATACCAAGAAATACTGTATCATTAACTAAGTCTAATTTGTCATTTTTAATAGTTACAGTAGTTTGTTTTTTTTTCACATTGGTAGTCATAAATTTAATACATTTAGTCTTTTTCTCATTTAGTAATAAATTATTAACACTAAACCAATCTACTACTTTTGATATAGCATTGTTTACATCCACATTAAACTCCTGTTGTCGTTTGACTTTAAATACGAGTGAGGTATCATCAGCAAACAATACTATATCATGGTTGTCCTTTATAAGGTATGGTAAATCATTTATGTAAATGAGGAATAGAAATGGACCCAAAATTGAGCCCTGTGGCACGCCCATTGAGACCAAAGACCCAGGTGATCGTTTTCCATTCACGTCTACCCTTTGTATTCTCCCGAATAAGTACGTTTTAATTAAGTTTAGCGCAGTACTTCTAACTCCATAATGGTGTAGCTTCCTGACCAATGTGTCATGGTTAACGCAATCGAAGGCCTTGGACAAATCACAGAAAATACCTAAAGCATCATGTGACCCCTCCCAGGCATCAAAAATATGTTTAATTAGCTCAACACCAGCTTCGGTTGTCGAGCGACCCCGAGTGAAACCAAATTGTTTATTATGTAATAAATTATTATCTTGAAAATGTTGCATTAACTGTGATAAAATTAATTTCTCAAAGATTTTACTGAAAGTGAGTAGTATCGATATCGGTCTAAAGTTAGTGGGGTCAGAAGTACTACCCGTTTTAAATAATGGAATTATCTTGCTATGTTTCATAAGATCAGGAAACTCACCACAATCAACACAGTGATTAAATATGATCATTAAGTCAGATGCTATGACTTCCATTAAGGATTTAAGGACGTGAACCGAAACCCCCCAAAGATCATTGGTTTTCTTAATGTTAATTGATTTGAATGCTTTGATTACATCCATGGCAGTAACGTGCTTGAATTCAAAGTGTATACTGCATTCAGACACGTTATCTTCTAATAATAAAATGGCAGACGCCGGCGAAGAGTTCAGACACTTAGTCGTGGACACTGGTATGTTAGTAAAATAATTTTCAAATTCAATTGCAACATCTAAATTAGACTCTAGGATTTTACCATCTACTTTTAAACGAAAGTCATTAAATTCCTTTTTCCGGCGACCTGTTTCTTCATAAATTATTTTTCAAGTCGTTTTAATGACATCAGAGCTATTCAAGATTTTATCACGTAAAAAGTTTCGCTTAGCTATACGGCAGTCTGACTTGAAATTCTTAGAATACTCTTTGACATGTTCCTTAAACTCTTCACTAGCGTTAAACCGTCGTTCCTCATATAGTTGATACAGTATTGCTCTTCGTTTAGTAAGTCCGCAGTAGCCCAGTCACTGAAAACCTTTGCGCCACCGACCCTGACCGATTTAGATGTAAATATCATGTCAAATTGTTTCATGAATGTGTGAAAGAATGAGTTGTACATGTCATTAGGGCCCTTATCAGTTGTTAAAAAGGGCAGATTATGCACTAGGTTATGTCGCATTCTCTCCACACGACCTGCAGTAAGCGGCACAAAAGTTATTTCCTTATTCACAACATTATGCGATACAAACTCCAATTTAATTAATTGACCTAGATGATCCGATCCCAGGTTACTGATCAAACTCTTACTAATAGGAATTATATCAGTAAAAATGTTATCAATACACGTGGCGCTAGTGTCAGTCACTCTAGTCGGCTCCATAAAAGAATGAGCCAGTCCGAAAGATTTGAAAAGATTTATCAATCTGGAGCTTAGTGAACTATTTTACAAAATATTAACATTAAAATCTCCACATATAATAACTTTTTTACTCAAATGAGATAAATTGATTAAGATAGTTTCCATGTTCTTTTCAAAAATTTCGAAATTTCCTAAGGGTGGCCTATATACACAAATTACTATGAATTGCTGTAATTCTATTGCAGCGAGTTCTAATGTACGTTCAACAGATAAGGACACAATGTCCTTACGTTCTTTAAATTTAAATTTATTGTTTAATATTATTAACGACCCACCATGTATCGAGCTACTTCTTGTGAACAGACTGCCGACCTGGTGGTTGATAAAATTAAACATAGCCTCGTTACTAGTTAACCAGTGTTCCGTTATACATAAAATATCAATATTATTACTATTAAGAAATAACTCAATTTGGAGGTCTTTACTTATTTCACATTGAATATTCTGGTGAACCAGAGTGATACTATTAGATACTTTGCTGCCAGATTTGGCCTTACATTTATTGCGATTTAGATTGCTAGAGTTGACGCCCTCTGTTGTCGTTTCATTTAATTTAAATGATCGATGGTATTTGGAACGGTTTCCAGGTGCATTTTTGGTTGCTCAAAAGAAGCAGGAGCCAAATTATTGGCTGAAATATCAAATAAATAAGATAGCGACATAGCTATCTGTCTTTTAAGATAATTGGGAAGGTAAAATTTCCCTTTATTCAAAATGTAATTATTACTAATATAATTATTAGAATCAATAATGTCAATCTTATCATTATATGTACACATGTTATAAAATGTCATATTTAGATTATGTCTTATATCATTTTCTTTCTGGGACAACTGTTTACAATAAGGGAATGTAAACAATATGATTTTTTTTACTACAAGACTATTCAGTGTTTGAAAAAATGAAATTAATTTATTTTCTCTCTTCTTTCTCTCTCCCTCTATTTCCTATAAGAATAAGCAAAGTTGTGTCAATATCAATATTTCTGTCCTTAATAATTTGATTTTGGATATTTTCCAAGGTGCTTAAAGGTAAACTATTGCTGATCATACTATGTCCGTTAGTGTATGAATTCAATATTGAGCCCATATTACTACCAATTTCATCGCAGTACATAATTATGTCAGGTTTATGTTTATATGTCAATGTGTTAGTACTGTCATTATTTACTGTAGGAAGTGTAGGAACACTATGCGCAGGAATACTCAGTGTAGGAACACTGAGTGCACTGAGTGCAAGAACACTAACACACAGGCCCTGCTTCAGTCCGCTGGTGGCCGGACAGACACTCATGGTTTGGCAGACACATGTGTGATTGTCCGCCAGTGACTGAAACAGCTCTAAATTATAGTTGAGCTGCCCTATTAGGTCATCCATACCTAAAGAATACTCAGCTATATTTTTTTTTGAATTCTCTTGCAAATTATTTAATGTTTGTATCGACTCCTCCAAATTCTGTATTTTTTATTGTAACATTTGTGTGTCAGTGTCATACTTTAACTTATTATTTCCTAACATATTGGCATATTTATTAAGTTTATCAACTAGTTTTACATTTATTTTATTTAATATCAATTTTGTTGTATACCGTTTATTTTGTGTTAACAACTTTTGAGATTTTCTTATATATCTATTTAATTTAATGTGTTTTTTTAGTTTATTCCTGCTACAACTACATAACCTTGTTGTGGTGGAAATGTCATTAGTTAAATCTATGGTAACCACAGGATTGTCGGTTGAAGCAGGAATCAACTGAGGGTCACTCGCTACCAATTCCTCAAATAATGATTGAGTGTGTACCTCTGCAGTGTTTTGGCTGGCCTCTTGAAGCTCGTAGATCTGTTCGTGGGCATCATGCAGCGCTCTCTCCAGGGAGTCGACGTCCTTCAAGGCCTGCTCGTACAGTTCGGTACACTCAGAGAACTTTTCCACTGTTTCTTGGAGCTTGACCCGTTCCATGTTTATATCATTATACTCACTTTCTAGTAAAGAGAGTTCCTTTTTTAACTTATCCCTACTTTCTAGAATTGGTAGTAGTTCCCTCTCACTGTCCTCTCTCTCACTGAGTAATTGGGCACACAATTCCTTGGATTTTTTCAACTCTAACAACGTTATTTGAAGTTTGTCATTTTGTTGCTGACGCGCAGCGACAGCAGCTGCCCTTCGGGTCATCATTATTACAAGGCTTTGATTAATTAAGATCGTAAAAAACAAGAAATTGTTTGTCCAAGGAATGCAAGTTTACTTACGTGAATATAGTAACGTTACTAGTGTCTACACTGCACTATAATTATGTAATTTCATCCCGCGGCGACCACAAGCAGTATTTTTAATAAATAGTGCCTAAACTAAGCCGACAAGTATAAGATGCAGACACCGAATTCAAATTTATAACCTATAACGGTTACAAATTTAATATGTTTCGGAACACTATTATACGTCACTAAAACACTAGAAATATATCACTAAGATAATATTTGACTTGTTAACTGTCTATTTAACATTTAATAACAGTTAAGCTTAAATATACAATCAATATAATTAAAATAAGAATATTTTATATGGACAAAGCGAGATCAGCTGCTTATTCTTTGACAGCCAGTGTTACCATTCTGATGATGATGAATGTGTTAACATGTAGGTATGTACGTACAAGACCAGATAAGACATCCACAACGATACTAGTTTAGGTACAGCTGTGGTGAAACTCTGATGAAGTTGAACTGACCGTGAAGTGCCAGAAGAACTCCTCAGTGATTAACTTCCCGAAACCGTGGATATTAACATTTCGATATAGGCGATGAGCAAATGGCATTGACTTAGCGGCCAAAATAATATCAGTTTGAAAATGAAAACTTATTTTTTTTCCATTATTTCTAGATCGATGAATGGGATGTGACTATAAAAGTATTATTACATATGTAATGAGCTATCAAACGCAGGTTTTAGTAAACCTCTACCTCGTTTGGTTTAGACGATATGACTTAGCAGCCAAAATAATATCAGCTTGAAATTGAAGTTTATTTTTTTTCCATTATTTCTAGATCGATGAATGGAATGTGATTATGCACGTTTTATTTGATATGTGATGAACTACCAAAAACAGATTTCAGTAAACCTCTACCTCGTTTAGTTTAGGTTAGTATGACTTAGCGGCCTAAATAATATTAGCTTGAAATTGAAAACTTTTTTTTTTCCATTATTTCTGGATCGATGAATGGAATGTAACTATAAAAGTATTATTACATATGTAATGAGCTATCCAACACAGGATTAACATTAAACACCGAATGATGGAATTAATACTAAGGACTTCTCGCGGTAAGATATAGTTACGAAGGTTAAATTATGAGAATTATAATAAGTTATAGCTAATTAGTTAAATATTAGGTTCATAAATAAAGATCCCAAAATGTTTATTAATCATTAAATCTATATAGTTAACGTTTCTTCAAGAATCAATTACGACCGGGTACAACTTAGGGTCCTAACTTTATTAAAACTAGATGATCACGCTGGCTAATTATTTGTTTATAATTATGTTCTAAATATATCTATATATATTTATTTATCTCTTTTCCGCTCATTTTTGGGTGGGGTAGAGTACGTTTCATTACATGCTGACCATCGTGAACACGACTCGGCTAGACTATCACAGGATTCCGATGTTTCTAGATTATTGAATAAATTCAATTCAATTCAAGTTTATTTCAGGAACAATATACATTGTGTTTGAAAACGATTCTTACAAGCTAGCACAATTTTTAAAATAACCTAAGATACTTAACTATCACATTGCAGTATTAATAATGTCAGTTATAATAAATAAATTACCAATATTAACTAATTAAAGAATTCAGAAAAACTAAAGTAGCGCTTTGATAGCAAAAAATGTCTTGCTCTGTTTTTGAACACGTTAGGATTAGTGATGGCCTTAAGCTCCATTGGCAGATTATTAAAAGCCTTTGATCGCGTGGATAATGACATACTGTTAAGCAAGTTATGTAACATAGGTTTCTCGCCCAAACTGCTCCGGTTCTTTGCCAGTTATCTACGCGACAGGCAGCAGTACGTTCAACACTGATGCTTTGTTTCCAATTTCTACCGGACTCGTTCAGGAGTCAGCCAGGGTTCGATTCTGGGCCCATTTCTATTCGGAATTATGATAGACGACTTGGCTTCTATCCCTAGATATGCCGGGTGCCTGCTTTACGCTGACGACCTGAAGCTCTTTTATGGCGTGCAACAATTCTCTGATTGTGAATCTCTTCAAGAGGACATTAACCGGGTCTATCAATGGAGCATTGACAACAAACTTCTTTTCAATACCTCAAAATGTTCTGTGATGTCTTTTAGCCGTGCTCATGGTCTCCTATCTGCAAAATACCTACTAGGAACGGAACCCATTATACGTGTCGATACTATGAGAGATTTAGGTGTAATTTTCGACACACACCTTAACTTTCATGTTCATATGAAAACTCTGGCTTCCGACTGCTACCGGCGGTTGGGATTTGTCATACGCAATGCCCGTGAGTTTCACAATGTCAAGGCCATTAAACTTGTTTATACTGCTCTAGTCAGGAGTAAACTTGAGGCGGCGTCTATAGTGTGGAACCCTCATGAGGTCACTTACGTCTTGCTTCTGGAGAAAATCCAAAAGGCATTTTTGCGTTTCTTATATAAAAAAACATACGGGTACTATCCTTTTCTTTACCCTACGAAGTTTCTGCTTGGCACCTTGGGATTTAATTCTCTGGTGGCGAGGCGTAATTATGGGCTCTTGACCGGTGTGTGTCGAATATTGCGTGGAGATTCGGACTGCCCGGAACTGGTGGCGCAACTGGTACGCCTACTCGTACCCTCACTGTCTCAATCCAAGTTTAATCTTCGGCCACGCCACCGCGATCTGCTCGCAGTCCCGAAGGCGCGCACTGTGTCGTACAGGAATTCACCACTTGTTTGCGCTTTACAATATCTGAATGCGCTTCTCGCCTCAGCACCTGACTGCGATGTGTTCGCAGGTAGCTGGAGGATTATATGTGGTGAATGTACAAGGTTCTGTGAGGCGATGGATGACCGACCGTCTTCAGTTTAATTGTTTGTAAATCTTAATATTCTTATCTGCTGTGCTATGTGTTTTTACTTATTGTTAGTGTTTGTATTTTTGTTACAATGTATAAATTTCACAGTGCCTTGGTGTTTAACTGTAATGCTGTGTAATTTGTTTTTTACGACCTCTGTCAATTACCGATAATATAAGTGTGCCGCCTCTTTTTTTATTTTTTCTAACATTGTAAGCAGCTAAAACATAGTTTGTTAGATTAAAAGAGGATATGGAAGCTTTGCTCAAAAAGTGTTCACTAATACAGACATAATGCAAAGTCAGAAGGAGACAGAGCTGATGGAGGAGATGATGATGGGGGCAGATGATGTCTCCGAATCGTCTTTTCCATCAGTTCATGTTAGCGGAGGTGACCGGACCAGGACGCCCAATACCAGCGAGGTCTTTAATGTGGACGGGCTGAAAGATGATGCCCCGACACGTGAAGAGAGACCTCCTGCTCCTAGGTCCGTGAATAGGCCACACGCGGGGGAGGATGAGGTGTTAACCGGACCGCCTATCAAGCCGAAGGTTAACACCGCGAGGAGGGGGAAGAGCCCCGTAAGCAAGGGGGGATACACGGGTCTCAGTGCGGCCCCACTTTTAATTAAATTCTCCCCAAAAGTGCGCCACTTGTACGTGATAGGTGCGCGGCGTGTGCAAGGTGATTATACCGCAAACGGCTAGTCCAAGGCCCATATTTGGACACATGGCGAAATTGAAAATAATATTACCCCAGGAGGGTACCAGTTCATCCGGAGAATCCCTCCCCGCGTCTTCATTTTCACCCTAATAAAAGCAAGGCCATGTGGAAGGCTATCAACACGGAGGTCGCAAGAGCCCTCCGCGAGTACGTCGACTTTACTGACTTGCTGGTGGACCGCGACGGTGCCCCGTTCGCATCCAAGCAGCAGCTGGCGGACGCGCTCAACGACGCGTTCGTGACGGCGGGGCCGCCCACGCGCGCGCTATCTCGCTGTCTCGCTGTCTCGCCTCGCTGTCTGCCCGCACTACGCCCAGCGAAACCTCAATTCGGTTGACACCATTCACTCCAGCTGAGGTCGACAAAATATTGAGAACATCCATCGCCCCGAAAAACAGCACAGACCAGTGGATCGAAATGAATAAAAAATGGACATTCGCATTTTTTTCTAAAAATCCTATTTTAAAAATTTCTTTTCGGTTTGAAATTATGTGAAAAATAAAAAATGTTATATAACATTTTTCAAAATGAGGCTTATTTTAAGCAGAAAAAAATAAAATGTGTTTTTTTGTATGAAACTAAAAAATAGGTATCTTATTGTAAGAAAACCGTAACCGATCCCGCTTTCAAACCTTTAGAATATCATTGTCCTACTTTAGAACAGTAGAAAATAGTTAAAACCTTATCTCAGTAGGTGCCCGTTTTTTTTTATAGTCCAATCAAAAGTCAGTAAATACAACATTTTTCTTAGTTATGTATTTTTTTATTTTCATTAAAAAAACGGTATATTCATAACAATTAAGTACAAAAATAAAATATTTATGACATTTTGATACAGATAAAATCAAGTTTTTTCAAGAAAATGGTTCTAAATTACATTGAAATCGAAACATTTATTGCGATGGTTTTACTAACTATGATAGTAACAAAAAGTTAAAATATACTTGAAATCAACAATTACAAGTTATAAAAAAATACATTGTATCTTAGATCTATTTTATTCACAACCTTCTTCTACACTTTCAAACATTTCTATATTTTCAGCGTCATCAGTGCTTATGTTTTCTATTATTAATAATTCCAAAGCTTTAGAAGAGAGGGTCTTCTTTACTTAACGGTGGCCTCAAAAAAGACAATCTTGGATCAGATGACACCAAAAAGAAGAAAGAAGGTGGTAAATAATAAAGATTTTTAAAAGGCATTTTTTATTTACTTATATCGTTATTGTTGATTTCAGCTATATTTAGCTATTTGTTTACTATCAATAAAATCACCGCAATAAATGTTTTTATTTCAATGCAATTTTCTTATAAAAAATTGTATTTATCCCTAATAAAATGTCATATATTTTTTTTTATACTAAATTGTTATGAATATACCGTTTTTTTAATGAAAATAAAAAAATACATAACTAAGAAAAATGTTGTATTTACTGACTTTTGATTGGACTGTAAAAAAAAAACGGGCACCTGCTGAGATAAGGTTTTTCTACTGTTCTAAAGTAGGACAATGATATTCTAAAGGTTTAAAAGCGGGATCGGTTACGGTTTTCTTACAATAAGATACCTATTTTTTAGTTTCATACAAAAAAAACACATTTTTTTTTTCTGCTTAAAATAAGCCTCATTTTGAAAAATGTTATATAACATTTTTTATTTTTCACATAATTTCCAACCGAAAAGCATTTTTTAAAATAGGATTTTTAGAAAAAAATGCGAATGTCCATTTTTTATTCATTTCGATCCACTGTGAGACGCGTACGGCCTATCCGCAAACCTTCTGAAGCAGGCCAGTCCTGCAATCCATGTCGTCCTATCCCACGTTTATAACAACTGCATGAGGCTGGGGATATACCCAGAGAGATTAAAAAAGATAAAGATTCGCCCTATTTACAAAGGTAAAGGCAAAAATTCCGCTTTGACATCGTACCGCCCCATAGCTTTAGTCCCCGGACCCAGCAAGTGTTTCGAGGTGGGGTTAAACAATAGACTGATGTCTTTCTGGTTCAAGAGAAACGTGATGTCCGACTGTCAGTACGCTTACCGCCGAGGTCGTTCCACAACCGACCTCGTGCGGGAAGTGGTGCGTGCCATTCTGCACGCACGCGAGGAGGGCCGACACGTCGCAGTGGTGTGCTGCGACCTGTCGCGCGCCTTCGACACCGCCTACCACGCGCTAGTAGCCGACAAGCTCGCCCACTATGGCATCCGCGGCCCCGCCTCGAGGCTCGTGCTCTCCTTTATGTACGACCGGGCCCAGGTCGTCGTCGGCGATTGGGGGAACGTAGTGTCTTCGGCGCGAAAAAACCTCATGGGCGTACCGCAAGGATCATGCCTCTCCAATACCCTCTTCAGCATCCTGCTTAACGACCTACCGAAAGCGATACAAGGTGCTAACATATTTATGTACGCAGACGATGTCACAGCGGTCGTTAGCACGGTGACGAGGCGGGAATTGGAAGAGGCTTTAACCAGCGTGATCCAGCAACTGCATGAGTGGTTCCGGTCAAACGGACTAGCGCTGAATATAGAGAAGACCTGCTTCATGACAATTAAACTGAATGGCCCTGCGAGTGAGACCCTGCGCGTGTGCGCGGGCGACGCCCCTATACAGCATGTGACCCGCGCACGCCTGCTCGGTTTTCACCTAGACAGCGCATTGACATGGGAGAGTCACATAGACTCAGAGTGCGGACGCCTCGGTCGCGCGTGCTTTGCCCTGCGCTGGCTAGCGCGCACCGCCGGGCGGCCCGCGGTGCGACAGCTACTTCGCAACAGTCTGTCTATGCTGACGTATGGCGTGGAGCTGTAGGGTCGGGCTGCAGACCGGCACTGCGCCTTCTCAATGCAGAAAAGAGCGATTTGTGCAATGGCGGGCAAGCCGAAGGACGCCCCGGCGCAGCAGCTCTTTTCGGAGTTTCGAATCCTACCCCTGCCTTGCATACTACCAAGTAGCAGTGTTTACTCACGAAAACCTTGGTGTATTCAAGCGGAGGGTTACAAACTCCAGATACCACCTGCGCAGCAATAAGCACACGAACAGACTAGTGCCAGAACCATTCAAATTAGCAAAATCTGGGAAATTAGTCTATTACTTCGGGCCTTCAGTATACAACCGTTTGTCTGACGCGCACACAATGCAACTTCCACCGCGACCTTTAAAACTAAACTTAAAAAGTGGCTTTTGGAAAACGTATTTTATTCTTATGATGAATTTCTGTGTGTTCCGCTAACGTTATAAAATTGTAAAACGACAGTCAATATAAATACATCTCTTCATAACTTAAGAGCTATGCTCTTGTCGGTGGAGTGTCCGCCATTCCTCTCTATTGGTTGCTAGGTTCTTGACATCTTGATACGACCCGACCTTAACTTTCTCTTTGACTTGCTCAAAGTAACTTCGTCTGGGTCGTCCTCTGCCTCTTTTGCCTTCTATTTTACCTTCTATGATATTATTCATGAAATTATCGTGTCGTATCAAGTGCCCTATCATCTTCCCTCTTCTGTTTTCTATCGTCTTTAACAGGCTTCTTTTCTCTTTTACCATATTAAGTACTTCTTCATTTGTTTTCTTTTCCTTCCAACTTATTCCTTTCATCCGTCTCCAACACCACATTTCAAATGCTTCCAGCTTCTCTCGTTCTTTTTGGGTTAGTGTCCATGTCTCACTCCCATATAAAGCTATACTCCATATGTATACCTTCACCAGGCGTTTGCGGATTTCCTTCGATATCTTGGCTTTAAGTAAGTGTTTTTTATTATTAAAAGTCTTTTTTGCCATGGCTATACGTGAAACTATATCCGGAGTGCATCTAGAGTCATGTGTTATCCAGCTGCCTAAATATTTAAATGATTTGACTTTTTCTATTGTGTCATTACCTAGTTGTAAAGAGTTGTTTGTTTGTAAATTCTTTGAAATTAACATCGTTTTAGTCTTTTTTATATTGATATTAAACTTAAATTCTGTAAAAACTAAATTTATCTCTTCAATAAGACTCTGTAAATGCTCTCTGGTGTCGGCTAATGCTGCGATATCGTCTGCGAATCTTATGAATTGGATATTTTCTCCATTTACTTTAATGCCACCCTTCTGTGATTCTACAACTTTCCTAATAGCACATTCTATGAATATATTAAATATTAAAGGTGATAGTGGACATCCTTGCCTTACTCCATTTCTTACTCTAGCGGTTGCCTTTTCCTCTCCGACCTGTATTATTGTTTCTTGGTCTTTGTACAGCTGAAATATAATTCTTCTATCCCTGTAATCTAGACCTGCCTCTTTCAGTACCCTCATCATTTTTTCCCAGTCCACCCTATCGAAAGCCTTCTCCAAATCTATAAAAGCTATGTGTGTGTTTAGACTTAAATCCAAACGTCTATCTATTATTAGCCTTAATGCTAAAATGGCCTCTCTGGTTCCTCTGTTTTTCCGAAATCCAAATTGGTCTGGTCCTAAAAACTTTTCTGTCAATGGTCTCATTCTATTTTGTATAATTTTGAGACGGATTTTAGAAGCATGTGAAATTAAAGTAAGTGTTCTGTGTTATTCGCACTTAAGTGTGTTATATTTTTTTGGTAGTGCAACTGTTTTACTACTTTTAAAATCTTTTGGTACTATTCCTGTCATATGCATTAATTTAATAAGTTAATAAATTTCATCTATAATTGGTTCACATGTGGCATCCTTTATCATTTCTATATAAATTAAATCATTTCCCGCTGCTTTTCCACTTCGAATGCTATTTAGAGCTTGAAGAAATTCTTCCTTTAGTATGACTGGTCCCAAATTATCATCTTCGACTAACACTTCCTGTTCGATATCCTCATTTTCCAATCCATTTCCTGCATAGAGTGTTTCGATATATCTTTTCCACCGTTCTACTATTTCTTTATCATCCATCAATATTTTCCCCTTTTCGTCTATTATAGCTTTACTTTTAGTTTTATGATTCTTCACTGAATTCCTTATTAAATGGTAGGCTCTGTCTATTTGTCCCTTTTTTATAAGTTCTTCAATTGTGTTACACATTTCCATTGCCTCCTGTTCCTTCCTTTCCCTACACTTAGTGGTTATTCTATTTGTTAGTCTTTTATATTCCTGTATACTTCGGGTATCTCTTTTATTTCTAATCTGTCTTCTCTGCAACATTAAATCTGTTATTTCATTAGTTAGCCATGTTTTTCTGGGTACGATCTTTTCTCTCTTAAGGCATTCTTCAGCGGTTGTCTTTAAAATGTCCCCAATGCTTTCCCATCTATGGTTTATATTATATTCTTTTACATTACTATCCAATCTATCTTTATATAACGTTATCTTATCCCCTAATTTATTACCATATTGCACACTATAATTGCTATTTTTATCCTTAAGTTTACTGAGATCTATGTGCTTTGGCTTTTGTTTTCTCTTAGATTTGCTCATGTTAAAATTGCATTTACTCAGGAGACGATTGTGATCAGTATTAAGATCAGCTCCAGGCAGAGTTTTGCAGGATGTTATACTATTGCGATACTAGGGGAATGCTTATTTAATGGCGGCATTAATTCACCATGTCACAGTATTGTCATAGGATATAAATACATACCTATATTATATTATTAATGTAATGAACTTCAAGCCAAATGATTATAAATTGTAGTACAATGTGATTTGTAAACCTTATTCATATTTTCTCTGACATGTAACGATTGTTTATTTTATTATATTAATACCCGCGAGGTCTTTGATGTGGACGGGCTGAAAGATGATGCCCCGACACGTGAAGAGAGACCTTCTGCTCCTAGGGGAATGCTTATTTAATGGCGGCATTAATTCACCATGTCACAGTATTGTCATAGGATATAAATACATACCTATATTATATTATTAATGTAATGAACTTCAAGCCAAATGATTATAAATTGTAGTACAATGTGATTTGTAAACCTTATTCATATTTTCTCTGACATGTAACGATTGTTTATTTTATTATATTAATACCCGCGAGGTCTTTGATGTGGACGGGCTGAAAGATGATGCCCCGACACGTGAAGAGAGACCTTCTGCTCCTAGGTCCGTGAAGAGGCTACACGCCGAGAATGAGGTGTTAACCGGACCGCCTATCAAGCCGAAGGTTAACACCGCGAGGAGGGGGAAGAACCCCGTAAGCAACGGAGGATACATGGGTCTCAGTGCGGCCAAAACTGTTCTGAGATTCCAAGAGCTCGATGACGACGGGACTCATGATGACCCGCACAAGACCTGTGGTCGTAAGTCCTCCAAAGGGGGTAAAGGAGGAGAATCGCGGGAGCGTAGCCCTATCGAAGTTGGTGACGACCGAGGGTATATAGAAATCCTCCGGAGCTCGGCGCGCAAAGTGTTGGCAGAGGTCAAAAATAGCGGGCATCTCAAGGGGGACGTCTATGGTCGTATGAACCAGGCATGCAATGATATCCTGGCGGCCGCAGACGTCCTCGATGGGAGGGGTGACGAAGAGGTCAGAGTATTGCGGGCTGACAACAAAAGCGCATGAGGGCTCGCCCTCATGCAGGCTGAGATGAGGGCGCTGAGGACTGCATTCTCCGAAAGGAACAAGCAGTCCTCACAGGACCATCCCTCCAAAGCAGGGTTGCCGGAGGCCTTGGGGAAGGTCATGGTCGAGCTCAGGGAGGACCTGAAGCGGGACCTATTCCTGTCCATCGGGGAGATGGTCAACGTCCGGATTGGGGAAGTCCGGGCTCTTCTCCCCGCTGGGCCAGTGGTCCGCCCCCTGTTGATGGCGGACCGCAAGAGGGGCGAGCAGGTTTCCCGGCCTCAGCCCGCGGCTCCTGCAGCCAGGCCGGCTCCTCCCACCAGGGCGGCTCCCCCCAAAAAGAAGAAGCCTAAGGCCTCTAAGATTAAAGCAGCTGCCCCCGCCAAGTCGGCCAACACAGCGCATCCGGCCAAGTCGGTACAGAAGTCGGTTGCCCGCGAGAGCGTCGGCGACCGTCTCCGGTCCTGCAGGAAGGCCCCAGGACCGGATGGGGTACCGGGAAGAGTCCTTCACATGGGGTACGGCAGAGCACCTCGGGGACCGCATGCGAACCCTCTTTGAAGATTGCATCATAGAGGGGTGCTTCCCGAGATGCTGGAAGGAGGGGCGTCTCGTCCTCCTTCAGAAGGAGGGGAGGCCCCTGCCGGTCACCGTCCCATCGTCCTCCTACATGAGACGGGCAAGATGCTAGAACGCATCTTGTCCCGTCGCATCGTCCAACATCTGGAGTCCGTGGGGCCGAACATCTCAGACCGGCAGTACGGTTTCCGGGAGGGGCGGTCCACCATGGATGCACTTTCGTCCCTCCGAAACTTCTGTGGGCACGCGGAGGAGAAGGGCGAGGGAGTCGTGGCGGTGTCGTTAGACATCGCCAACGCTTTCAGCTCCCTACTCTTCCCGGTCATCAGTGAGGCCCTCCGCTACCACAGGGTGCCCGGGTATCTGCGGCGGATCGTGGAGCACTAACCTAACCTAACCTAACCTAACCTAACCAACAGGGTAGTGCTCTACGATCGTGGGGGTCTGCGGGTCGCTCACCCGATGTCGTGCGGTGTTCCCCCTGTTAGGACCCCTGCTTTGGAACATCGGATACGACTGGGTGATCCGAGGAGCGCTCATTCCCCGCCTGGAGGACTCCCCCTATGGAATCCGCACCATAGGGGCACTCCTCCCGCCGTTTGATCGCTGGTTGGAGCGGGGGTACGGTACCGCCACGTACTGTCTTGTGCAGGTGATGACCGGGCATGGATGCTTCGGTCATTACCTGCACAAGATTAGGAGAGAGCCTAGTCCGGTTTGCCATGGGTGCAGCAATCCGGACGACACGGCCCAGCACACCCAAGAGGTGTCCTCGAAGTGGGATCCGGAGCGCCGCACTCTGGTCGCGGACACAGGGCTCTGTTCAATGTGTTAACTGAACCCTCCCTCCTCAGGCGCGGGTGCCCGAGCACTAGGCTGGGGCGGCTGGGGGGCACCCAGTGGTTGCATAGTCATCAGCCCACGGTGCCCACGCTAACAGCTTTTGTGGGTTAACACTGGTAAGGTTTTAGTGGGTAGGCTTCCCCTTTGCTCTGAAGGGTAGGGGGTTGTGAGTCCCACATAACCCTCCAACAAGGTAGTCCCTAGACCGGAGGATACGCGTAAATGCGTTTCCTCATCGAGAAAGAAAAAAAAAGTTAGGTTGGGGTGCGGGCCGGATTCCTCCATCGCCTGGGTGTTGCAGTCTCTCTTGATCTCGATCCGGAGAGAACGCAGCACCTGGGCTGGTGCACCCTGGCCATTGGATGAGAGTTTCTCCTTATGGGAGAGTCTTTTAGCCCATGGCTAATATCCGGCAAGGGAGGGGGGAGGGGGGGGCACCGAGCCAGTGGCGGTATATCCACTTTCTGGGCCAGAGTGGGCCCGGGGAATAAAATACTCCCCGAAAAAGCGCACTTGGGGAGGAAGTTGCTCCGAGGAGAGTAGCCAGTGGAGTGCAGCTGTGTCCTCTACTTTTGCAGAGGGCGCTGCGGAGGATGGACCTTTGTGGTCTTTTGAGCGGCGGAGTGCTCAGGCTACCATCAGTCAACTCGTAATTCGGACCCGTAGGCGTCCGGGGCGATGGCCGTCGCGTAGGGCCGCGAGGAGACAACCTCTTCAAAAAATCCAACCAAGGCCTTTTGGTGCAGGGGGGAACACCCTAAAATCTCGAATTATTTAATTCCGAATTTGAAAAAACCGAATTTCATAATTCCGAATTTTTACAATACCGAAAAAATGTAAGGCCGAATTTCAAAATCTAGAATTTTATATTACCGAATATTAAAATCACGAAAACGTTTTTCCGAATATTATATTTGCGAATGTTGACAATTCCGAATTTTCATTTTACGAAAATTATAATTCCGAAAATTCACAAACCAAATCGATAATGAAAAATTTGGAACTAACCACTTGAATTGAATTGAAGTTTTCTACTTGAAACAAAAGTTAGGTGAGATGACGAGCACATAACTAAACTAGGTCATCTTACCTTGATAGGTTAGGTTAGGTTAGAGTTGCATCAAGGCGCGAAGCGCCTCAGCTACGCAGAACAGGAGCTGAGCTCCGTCGACTTTGTCGGACATTTCTTACAGTTTTTGAGCATTAAGCATGTTAAATATTATATAATATTTTATCAGGCGCTTATTTGAAATAAAAAATCTTAGAGAATTCGGGCTGCTAAAATTTCGGAATAATGAATATTCGGGATTCGGATTAGGAATAATCGGAATTGTGATATTCGGAAAAATATTTTTTGGGATTTTAATAATTCGGAAATGTGAACATTCGGAATTTTAAAAATTCGTGATTCTGAAACTTCGTGAAACTAAAATTCGGAATAGTGATGATTCGGAAATTTCAAAATCGGAATTCTGAAATTCGTGTTTATCAGGTGGTGCAGGGCCTTAAACGCACGCAAGGAAGATGATGGATGATCTAAAGAAGAAATTACTTACGGGAGAATCCCTCCACGTGTCTGAGGACACGGGCTGCCCCTCGTATTCTGGGAGGGGGCAAAGGCCATGTCGTAGGTCAGCGCAATGCTGGCCTCCGTGAACACGACCCTAGCAAACGATCACTGGACACCGAATCTGTTGAAGAGAAAGAAAAGATGAAGGAAATGGCGAGGCTGAAGGAGGCAGAGCTGATGGAGGAGATGATGTTGTAGGCAGGTGATGTCTCCGACTCGTCCCTTCCATCAGCTAACCTGACGGGGCAGGTTAAAATTGTTGGAATGGAGGTTGAGGGGCTGGAGACTGATGCCCTGAAACCCACCAAAAGACCTCACTGTAATGATGACCTAATGTCTGGGCCAGCAGTTAAGCCTAAACTTAACACTGCACGTCGGGGCAAAAGCCCGTGCGCAAAGGGGCGCTATACTGGCTATAGTGCCGCAAAGGCGGCACCAAAGTCACTCGGACGTGAAAACCATGAGGTGGATGGGATTGCCCCACCTTGTACTCGGACGGAAATAAAACGGGGGGGGAATGCTAAAAGCCTTCCAGTCTCACGGGATCGGAGCCCCATCGAACCAAGCGGGGAGAACTACGTAAACATCGTTCGCAACTCTGCGTATGTAGTCATGGAAGAGGCAAAGAAGTGCGGAAACCTCAAGGGGACAATCTGGGGCAGGATGAACGAAGCATGCCGGGACATCCTGTCGGCCGCAGACTGTCTCCAGGGCTGGGGGGAGAATGACGAGCTGCCTGTCTAACGTGCCTTTAAAGCTGATAACAGGCGCATGAAAGAACAGCTGGCGCACGCCCAGGGAGAGTTGAAGGCGCTCAGGACTGCCTTTTCAGAGCGGAAAAGGGATGCAGCTCAACCCTCGACGGCAGAAATTACTGTGGGCTTGGCCGATGCCCTGATCGAACTACGAGAGGATCTCAAGAGAGACCTCTTCGTGTCGATCGGGGATATGGTTAATGTCCGATTGGAGGAGCTGCGGCGACTGTTGCCTCCTGCGCCGGTGGTTTGCCCAGCACTTGCGGCGGACCGTAAAAGAGCAGCAGCTGTTGAGCAAACGGCTATGCAGCAGCTGCCTGTTGCCCCGACGCAACCGAAGCTTGTGGCTAAAAATTCTGTGGACAAACCGGCCCTTGCTGTAAAGAAGGTGAAGCCTCCGAAGAAGCCCATTCCCGGTACCACAGGGCGGCAGTTGAACCATGCCCCGGGGCCTCGCCCGGAGGGTACAGCTAAACCGGTGACGCCCAAAACGTCCCAAGCTTCCCAGTCGGCACCACCTCCGAAGGACGACTTCATAACCGTGGTTAGAAAGAAAGGAAAGCGAAAGAAGTCTGCTCTTCACCCGGTGGCCAAACCTGCCAGACGTAAGCAGAGGCTGGATCCTGGATTCCCCTCTAATTGCCTAGTGCCACTCATTGTCCGCCCTCGGGTCGTCCCGCGGGAAGAAGGTACTGGCCAAGAGATCAGCGGAATGCCGCGCACTGAGTATTTTCCCATCCTCCGGAGATTTTAGGAGGCACTCAGTGCTCGCATCCCCAGCCAAACACCTCTTGACCACCCTGTAGGAGGTCTTCCAGAGGTCCTCATTGTGCTGCTTAGAGCAGAAGTCTCTCCAACTCAAGGTAATAGCGTTCTCTGTCTCAGTCCTGTAGTGGCTTCGAGCTTCGGAGTATTCCATGTACACTGTAGGCCTACGCACTGGGTTCGCCTGGGACACCCTTCTCCTGAGGGTTTTCACCGACCGCTTCAAGTCACCCAATACCTTTGTCCACCATGTGGAACTGTTGTGCCTGGTACTCTAGGCAAGTGCGGTACATTTAGGGCACAGGCTGCATGGATGGTCTCGGTGAGTTCCACAGTCATCGCCTCCATCTCCGCGTGCGTGGTTATGGACTCTATTCCCTCTTTGGTTACTCGTCTTTTCACGATTTCCTCGTCCAGTGATGCTGCAAACCCACCCCAGTCCGCCTTGCCGGTGTTGTAAAACCTAGTTGTGTTACGGGGGGGCAGTGTCCCGTTGTCGTCTCGATTAATGACAAAGCAGATCCGCCTATGGTCCGTCAGTCCAGTGTCCTCCACCACAACCCGCCATTGTTTGACACGTCCCAGCTATTGGTCGGTGCAAAGTGTGACATCGACGATGCTGAAGAATAGTTTGCCCCCTCTCCATGCTTAGAATGTGGGTGTCTTTCCCCTGTTAAGGAAGTTCAGTCTACACTCCGAACATAGGTCCATAAAATCTGCTCTCCGCTCGTCCTCACTCCTGCACCCCCACCAATGCCTTGACGCATTTATATCACCTCCGGCAACGATACACATCCCTCCCGCAGCGGTGAGTATATCCTTGATCTTACGCAAGTACATATCAAAGGGGCGGTTCTCCTCAAGGTACATACTCACTAAAACCAGGGTGACGGATCCAATGCTGATTGTAACTGCCACGATGTTCTTGGTAACATGATCTGGGCTGACCACCAGTTTTACTGTTGGATCCAGAATGACGATAGCTGATTTCACCACTCCCTCCCCCTGGGTCTGCTGGATCACCCGATGGGTGGTTGTGAGATACTCTCGCGCCCACGCATGGCTCCTGCAGGAGAAGTACCTCCATCCCTGTGTTCTCAGCTTCCCTTATAGGTTGCAGCATATCCTCTCCCCAAGTTCACCTGCATGACCGCCAGTGGCTTCGGCTGAGTAGGAGGAGTGGCCATCCCTGGTGCTCCCTGATTATCGCCCACAGCAGTACCTAACTTGGGATCTTGCCATCCGGTCCCACTTTCACCATTCAGGGCATTCGTTGCTATAGGCTGGGTGCGGGGGATGCTCCCGAGTTTCTCCCAGCGTGATATAACAAACGATCCACTTTTAGTGTCAAACACCTTTAATACCTTTTTCGCCTCAGTAGGATTGAGTTCATCCAACAGCAAACCGCACGGTCGCCCTGTTGAAAATCCCACCACCAACACATTTTTCTTAGCTCCTGTTCTCCCAGCGGAGACGCATAAATGTATAGAACAGTTGAAAAACAAGGCTAGTTATGGAATTGATGAAATACCCACCACGCTTATAAAAAAATGTGCAATCGAGCTTACGATACCACTCACGGACCTAATTAACCAGTCTTTTTCCACTGGAATATTCCCGGATAAATTAAAAATCTCTCTCATAAAGCCGATCCCAAAAAAAGGCGACCTGACAAACCCCGAGGATTACCGCCCAATCGCTCTACTTAGCACGTTCTCAAAGATCTTCGAAACAATAATGGCCAAACGTCTTACTTCATTCTGTGATAAATTTGATGTGTTTGATGAACGGCAATACGGGTTCAGGAAGCAAAAATCTACAATTCTAACAGCTTATAAATTTATTCAAGAAGTCTTAGGAATAATAGAAAGTAAAAAATATGCGTTTGGATTGCTCCTGGATATGAGCAAAGCTTACGACCGAGTCCAGCACGATATCCTCTTAAATAGACTGTATGGCATAGGTATTCGTGGCACCGCTCACGAATGGTTTGTTTCTTATCTTAAGAACCGCCAGCAAATTGTCGAAATTGAATTCTTTGATGAGAAAACTAAAATAGTAAGAAAAGTCCGATCATCCACAGTACACGCTGCATGTTCTATCCCACAGGGAAGCGTATTAGGATGTATCTTATTTATTTTATATATAAACGACTTGCTAAAAATACTAAATCAAAACAATATTAAATCCTTACTTTATGCAGACGACATCTCAATCATCTTTCCCGGCGACAGCAGTAATCAAATTACAAATTCCCTAGACACTATCTTTAATACCGTTTTGTCCTGGCTAGAAGATCACAATTTAAACATAAATTTGCAAAAAACTAATTTAATTCAATTTAGACCTTATCAGAAATCTGCTTTGGAAATTGACTATCACTACAAAAATAACAAACTAGATCTGAAAAGCACTTGCCCATTACTCGGTCTAAACATCGATGAGCACATAAACTGGAAAGCCCACGTCGGAAAAATATCTGTCAAATTATCTAGATTTGCCTATGCCCTCCGGCAAATAAAAATTAATACGGACCTAAAGACGGCAATCTGCGCTTACCATGCTTTTGCTCAGGCATGGCTCCAGTATGGCATTATATTATGGGGTAATAGTGTACATGCCAAAGACCTATTTTTACTTCAGAAAAGGTGTATTAGAGTACTTACTAATATAAGAAATGATGAGAGCTGTAGACCATACTTCTCAAAATTAAAAATACTAACCCTGACATCATTATATATTTTGGAAGCGTGTAAATTTGTTCGTAAACATAAAAACTTATACACTAGACCTGTAAACGTCTACTCGGAGGCACACAACTTACGGCACCGGAACAGATTGGCTCTTGCCATTCCCGTTAAGCTACAAATGTCAAGTAAAGGTCCCCACGCAATGTGTATCAAAATTTTTAATAGAATCCCTAACCATATATCCCAGGAAGAAAAATACACCACTTTTGTAACTAAACTTAAATCCTACCTTATAAACACTAGTCCATACTCTCTGCAGGAATAGTTACATGCAATACTAAAGATATTAAATATGTATTTATTAGTTTAAGTAGTTAAGTTTAGTTAAGTTGTTTTTTGTTTTGTTTTTTTTTTTATTAAAGTACATATTTTGTGCTAAATTGTATGTAGTTAGTTATAGGTATAAGTACTCGTAAGTTAATTTTATTGCTACACCCTAGTAGGGTCCATGTTTTGTACTGGCTATTTAAGACATAACAACTTGTAAATACCATGGTTGCAAGAAATAAATGAATATGAATATGAATATGATGTTGGCGATGATGGTGAGCGAGTTTTATTTAATATTCGTTCGAGTCGCGGAGAACCGATGCAGGTGTTTGTTCTCGTTGACAAACATAACCTTTTGTTTGAGATTGACACGGGATCAGCTGTTACGGTTATTCCAGACACAATTTATACCCAGTATTTTGGTAATATTAAACTTAAGCCAAGCCGTACAATTTTACAGAGCTACAATGGAAGCAGCATTGTAACTTTAGGTACTCTCAACCTGCCCTTCTCGTATAATTGTAACACATTTGATTTGCGGGTATATGTTGTTCGTGATGGGGGGCTCGCATTATTGGGTAGGGATTTTATTTCAAAATTTAACTTAGAAATCCCTTCGATAAGGAATTGTAACATCGATAACTATTTAGAAAAGGCCCAAATTAATTACCCAAAATATTTTCAGGCGACTTAGATTGTTGTAAAGGTGTGTTGGTGGAATTAAATTTAAAACCGGACTCTAAGCCCAATTTTTTTAAAGCCAGGTCACTTCCGTTCGCTCTCCGCGACAAGGTAGAACAGGAAATTGACCGATTGGTGAGTTTCGGTATCTTGGTACCCGTGAGGTACTCTGACTATGCTAGCCCAGTAGTACCGGTCCTTAAGCATGATGGTAGGATACGATTATGCGCCGATTATTCAGTCAGTCTGAATAAACAATTAGTTATCGAAAAGTACCCGTTGCCTCGAATCGAAGAACTGTTTAGCAAACTACACGGAGGGCAACAGTTTTCGAAACTAGATTTATCACAAGCTTACAATCAGTTTGTTTTAAGTGATTCATCACAATTGCTCACTACTATAAATACTATTAAAGGATTATTTAAATTTACTAGGTTAGTGTTCGGGTTGTCAAGCGCAGCGGCCATTTTTCAAAGAACCTTAGAAAAGATACTGTCTGGTTTAGACGGGGTCCTTGTGTTCCGAGATGAAATCCTAATTACTGGTCGAGATACAACCGAACATTTATCTAGGCTAAATAAAGTTTTCACCAGGTTAGACCAGGCGGGGCTAGTACTACAAAAAGAAAAGTGCCAGCTTTTTCAAAACTCTGTTTCTTATTTAGGGTTTAAAATCGACCGTCACGGGTTACACAAATGCTTAGACAAAGTTGAAGCGATATTAAATGCAAAAATCCCGTCTAATTTATCGGAGCTGAAATCTTTTCTTGGCATGGTAAACTATTATCGCATGTTTGTCAAGAATGCTTCAGCTATTTTAAGCCCTTTGCATCGTTTACTTAAAAAAAATGTTCCATGGCTTTGGAACAAGGAACACGACGCCGCTGTGTCCACGATTAAGCAGGAGTTAGTTTCTGATAAGACATTAGCACAATTCAATTCAGATGCTAAATTAATTCTGACGGTCGACGCGTCGCCCCACGGACTAGCTGCGATCATTTCGCAGGTGGGCGACGACGGTGTTGAGCGACCGGTGTCGTACGCTTCGCGGTCTCTTACGTCGGCGGAGAAGGGCTACAGTCAAATACAGAAGAAGGCGACGGCAATAGTTTACGGCGTAAGAAAATTCCATCACTACCTATACGGTCGCTCCACTCCTTTCGTACTTCGAACTGATCACAAACCATTGCTCTCAATATTTAATCTCGAAAAAGGCATCCCTGAAGTCACAGCAAATAGACTACAGCGGTATGCAATATACTTGATGTCATATAACTTTGTTATCATAGTGTCCGACCGAAACACGATTTTTAGCCGAAACCGAAACCGAAACCGAATATTCGGTTTTTTTCTGATTTCGGCCGAAACCGAAACCGAAACCGAAATTTTTGAAGACTTATGAAATTATTCAAAATTACTGTACAAATCGTAAGGAAAAGGTTATTGCAAGGATTTCTTATACAGTATGTAAACTTACTAAAACCATTTGTTTGAATCCGGGCATGTCTAGGCGATAAATAAGGTCTTCGTATATAAATTATTGAAATTCTAACGTTTTTTAGAATTTATAATTGTAATACAAAAAATATAATTTTAGTTATTCATGATTCAATAACATCCTGTATTATTTGTTTCCAATTGTAACATTTGTCATCTGGTTGTCAGGTCAAGGCCAAGTTCAACATTTTCAATGTCAGTTAAAGTAAGGCTATGTGCACACTTCCGATTAAATACGACGTAGATTAGACCAAATGTGGCCGTTATTTGAACCAAGCGACGATGGTTGTTTCAAGTAAACGCTACGCATCAAATCTGGATTTTGCCGGGCACGTCGCTTGATTATGTTCGAAGCTTGTACAATCCGCAGCCTCATTTCTTCCTCCGCTCTCGACACTTTTTTTAAATACTAACTGTTTCACCCATCCCCAGAAGAAATAGTCTAGAGGTGTGGGGTTCAGCAAACGTACCATATCATACAACTCCCCGCTTTTCTAGTGCTGAAGCCAAGATTTTCTGTAAAATGGTTGTAGATCCTTTTTTCCGTTCTGACGTCAATACGAGGACGAGGCCCATCACTACTACTACTACTATCCGGTACTGACCGGAACCGCTCTTTCATTGTCACGCAGTCTGGTAATCGCCCTTATAATTGACAATAAAGTGACACCAGTGAAATTTGAATGACATAAATCTGTCACGACGTAAACATTACACATAGGGTGATACTTTTAGGGTTAACCGACTTTGAAAAAGGAAAGTGTTTATAATTTTTAAACAATGATAAAATTAAAAATATTCGACCCGTACTAGCAAAACATGTGTTAAAACACTTAACTCGACTTGGCTATCAACTGGTTTAAAGAGATGGTTTTAGTTAGTTTACATACTGTATGAGAACAGCTACTGTTTTAGTTAAACAAAATAAAAAACGTTTATTTTTAATGAAAATAGATATAATTAGAGGTAAACTATGAAATTTTAAACCAAATAATTTCTTTTCTGTTTACCAACCCTAGCATAACTATGACTAACCTACAATTCTGTCAATAGGTAATGCTATTTATAACGTTATAAGTTAAGTTATTCACTTGTTATTTAAAATAACATACCTACCTACATATGTAAGGGATAGTAATAGGGTTAATAAGGTATTATTTAAATTATTTTACAGCAGTTATCAAGACTTCACTAATTCGCGGCATAGGTATTATATTATTCAAAACAAACAACCTATTCTTATCACGTCTAAACTAAATTCACAATCCTAATATCAAACGTATCGTTCATTAATCACAGCATAAAATGCAGTAACAGATTCTAAAAAATAAATAATAATTTAATAAATAAACAACACTCATCATATTTTCTCGCGCGCCACGTGGTTCACAAACAAACGTCACAAACGGGATGAATATGAATACTGTCGGTGGTCCCGGCTGGGACGGCCGCCGATGCGTTACCTATACCTACCCGGCCAAGCGCGCCCGAATTAAGCCGAGCGCTCCCGATGCGAGAGCCGCGAGAGGCCGCGAAGCAATTTCGGCCCGGCCGAAGGTTTCGGCCGGATTCTGGCCGAAACCGAAACTGCGGCCGAAATCACTTTTTTGGCCGAAATTGGCCGAAACCGAAACCGAAACCGAAACTTCGGTCGGACACTAAGAATATGTAAGTAGTGCTCATAACGCGGCCGACTACCTCAGTAGGTCGGTGACAGATAAGTCACCGCGAGGCGACGAGGTCTCGATAGATAGGGCTACTTATATTAATTTTGTTTATGACAGTGAGCAGTTAGTGTCTATTGATGAAATTAGCAAGCAAACCATGTACGACGCGGTTCTTTCGGTTGTGTGAGAAAATGTCATTCACGGTTGGCCATTTAAGGTTTTTTTTTTTGGTAATCGCCTGAAGGGCCAAAGACAAAAGTCCTTGCTTTTGTTTACTGTTTTTTAATCATTACTTTTGAGAAAAAGAAAAAGGGCAGAGGTGAAACTCCCTTCCGGAGACCTGGGAATGGAGGGCCCAGGTACTGCCGGGCTCGCACCGGCTAAAAACACCAATGCCCCTATTACCAACTAGAATTAAGACTCCCGCGGATACTACCCCAGCCAATGCTGAAAGGCTGGAGGAGAAAGTCCTTCCTCCGTTTACTTATCCGCGGGGTTTTTCCAAAAAGGGGGGATAGGAGTGGGGGTTGGGATGGGGGGGAGACTTATATCTATGTGAGTCGCGGAGTGGGAATCCTGACGCATGCATGCTTACGGACTACGGGCTTTCTTTTGCCCGACTATGGAAGGGTTGGGTCGGAGATCTTTTCTGGACCGCTTGTGTGGCTGTGGACACCATCTTTATGGGTCGGGCTACCCTTTTTTGAGGCTTGGTCTTTTGCCTGGAGATACTATTTTTGCGCGTGTCTCCTTGCGCTGCCCTCTTTTGTGACCTCTTCCATTGCAATTTAGCCTAAACATCTGCTATATTTAAGGGGGGAGGGGCAGGTGTCAGTTTGACGAGAGACCAGTGAATCGCGAGCGGAGCCTTACCCCAGACAGTGCTGAAGAGCCGGGAGAGAAAATCATTCTCCCGTTTAGGTGGCCGCAGGATTACCCATCCCCCGTCCTACCAACACCCCTTAGGTGTTCGGGTGGTGCGTGCATCAGGAGGTTGCTTATGTTAACATAGGTACACTTAAGATCAGAGTTAGCTAGGGTTTAAACAAAGAGATTGTACAGAGGTGCTTAGGGAATGGGGTGTTTGGGGTTGGAAATGTTATACTATTTATTTTATACTATTGCATCATCCTACAAGATTAGGGGTGCAGGGGGGAGAAGAAAATTGGGTTTTCTTGGAGGGGGGGGGGGACCAGAATAGGAGAGGGGGGTTTGGGGGGTAGGGGGCGGGGGCGGAAGGTCCACTTCAGATGCTGATTAGAGAATGGTGCACTCAGGACCGCACCCGGCCTGTGAGTCTGGGCTCGAGACTGACCGCCTCAGACCGTGGAACTCGTCAAAGTTCCTCCTGGTTGCGTTTTTCTGCATTAGCCACCTCGAGCTCAACTCTGAGCGGGCGTTCATCAGGTCTCACTCTACCAGTTCCCGATCCAGTCCCTTCTCCAAGCAGAATCTGAAGTAGACCCTCTTCAGATCCTGGTCGTCGCCCGGCAGTCCCCCGTTTGACAGTACTATCCTGTTAGCCACGTATGAATTGGAGTCTATGGCAGCGTCCCAGTGGTGTCTAAAGAAGGCAAGCTGAAGTCTTGCTCTCTGGTAGAAGCCACTGTTCCACAGGAGGCTGGTTGCTATCCTATCGGTGAAGTCGCTGCCATAGTCCAAACCAATTTCGTTCCCTTTGCTTACAGGGGGGTTTCGGCTTCAGTTTCCTTTTTCTGGTCCTGGGTGCTGGTTCCTGTTAACCTTATCGTTATTGACTCCAGGACCAACTGTCCGTTGAAAGAAACCTCCCTGGTTGCCTCCAGGTTTTTTGCGACCTTTTTAACCCGTCCGCTCGTATGAACCTTAACCGCCTCTTGGCTGGTATTCTCCGATGCAGACTTGTCCTCTGGGCTTGCCTGGGAGGCCGTTTCCCTCACGAACTTTACTTCGCTCAGTCGCTGTTGTTGCGACGTTTGGTAGGTGTAGGCGTCATTCCTGAGACAGCAAGGTTTGGGTTGTATGTGGGAGAAGAATGCTCGGATTGGGGGGATACGGCGAGGGGGGGGGGGATATAGCGAGGGGGGGTTGGAAGGGAGGTACGAGTACGAAGGTTTGGAGGGAAGGTTGGGGGAGGTCTGTAAGGGTTGTTTCAGCGTGGAATCCTGCACGGGTCCTGTGCCCGAGGGGTTTGCCTGGTGTCAGATTTCAGCGTAGCGTTTTCCAGAATAGTCCGGGTACCGAGCTATTTGTTCCTTAAACACGCTACGCGTACCTTTTTTTCTATAAAACCCTTCGTGCTTTCGCGGTTGGCTTCTGTTCCCATCAGGGCTTTCCAGCTTGAGCTATCCGGAGAAACTTTGACCCCGGTCTTTTGCTCAAGGTCGAGCCTTTCCATGCCGAAACGCGGGCAATCGCAGACAATGTGCCAGATGTCCTCGTCGAGGGTCGGGTCGCAGACACACGAGGGTGTGTCTTTGATCTTAAAACGGTGGAGATAGGCGGCGAAGCCTCCGTGACCAGTAAACGCTTGAACCAAGAAGTTTGTGAGTTTGAGTTTCTTTAATATGCTGTTCGCATCTCTCACAGTTGTAAAAAACTTCTTGGTTGTCGCACCTATCCCGGATGCATCGTAGCGAACATGCCACTGTTCGACCGTATTTTGTCTTATCGACCTCTTGGCGTAGGACACCGGCACCATGTCGTATTGGGGGGCGGTCTTCTTCCTAAGGGCTACGAGACGCTTGAGCAGCTTCAGAGGACGAGACCGGACTCAGCGGAGACCACGAAACGTCGTGGATTATAAAAAATATTTTTAGGCTAAGGGTGGAGGGATGTCAGTATGTAAGAAGTGCGTGGCTGCGCCCCGCTGCAGCTAGTCGATTAAACGCATCTAATGAGCAATGACGTGTTTCTATCTTACGCTCCCCACCTACCCCGCTAACAGAGCTAAACAAGCCTTAATCGCGCCAAAAAAAGAAGAGATGATGCTCGAGGAACAGGCCAAGATTGTCGCCGCAACTCGTCATCTACGGGTTGAAAGAGCTCGCACGTCTCAGCTTTCTGAGACGATTGACGAAGCTGAAAGTGCCGAGGCACATAAAAAGACGGTAAAATAGACCATCAATGCCATCAACAGGGTTGCCATGACCTCTAAAAATTTTAAGGGTACGTATGTCCGCATCCTTAGAGATGCGGCGGATAACATCAAAGAGGCGTGTGGAGATTTGATGGTCCGCTGCACCTCTGATGAGACGCGCCGGTTGCAAGCGGACAATGACCGCATGCAAATGGAAATGGAGGATCTCGTAAGCAGCTTACGGAACTCCGGTCGCAGGTTGAGGCTGCTACAAGGCGGCAGAATGTGGTAGCGGAACCACCGCCTCGAGCGCCTACTCCACCTAGAGTAGACAACGAGGAGCTAGTGCGCTCTATCATGTGCCAGGTGGGCGGCATGATAAGCGCACGGTTCGATGGGCTAGAAGACAGGCTGCTCCCGTAGGTGCGTATGCGACCTCCGCTTGCAGCAGACAGAAGGCTGTCCAATGGCGTTGACGACTTTGAGGTTGCTGGCCCGTTTTTTGGGACCAGAACCTTCTGAGCCGCAGGTGAACAATGCTCCCTTGCCTCCAAATGGTAAGGCAGGTGGCAAAGGAGGACGGAAAGGGATTTCGCCCAGCACTCCCTCACAGCCGACGGTCAACGCTACGGGCCAGTCCTACAGCACCGTCACGAAGAAGGGGCTTAAGAAGAAAGCCAGCAAGGGGGCCCAAGGTCAGGCGGCTCCGAAGGTGAAGGCGAAGCCAAATCCGAGGAAGCTAAGCCCGCCCACCTCGTCAGCGGTGGTCCTCACGCTTCAGCCGGAGGCCGAATCTCTGGGTATTACCTACCCAAAGATAATTTCGGAGGCAAAAACCAAGATCAGCCTAACTGAACTTGGAATAACAGAGCGGCTTTCTTTTCAGGTATGCATTACTGGGGCACGCATGTTGTTAGTACCTGGAGCAGTAAGCGAAGCCAAAGCTGATGTTTTACCTAGAAAACTCAGCAAAGTGCTGGCTCCAGAAGTCGTTCGAGTGACCGGATCATGCAAGACAGCGGAAATCCGTGTCTCTGGCCTCGATGACTCCAGTTCGCCGGAGGAAATTGTTGCTGCTGTTGCGGAAGCAGGGATGTGCCCCCAACAGACAATAAATGTGGGACAATTATCTGGAACCCATCGAGAGAGGGCAATGTCTTCGTCCGCTGCCCCATTACGGCGGCCAAGACAATTTGTGAGAGTGGCAAACTAAAGCTGCCCCGGATCATGGCTCCGGTATAGCTACTAGAGCCCAGACCATTGCGCTGCTTTAGATGTTGGGAGAAAGGGCACGTGGCCGCGAAGTGCAACAGTGTAGTTGACCGCAGCCAGTTGTGCTTCCGTTGTAGCTCAAATGGGCATAAAGCGGCGCAATGCTCTGCGGAGCCCCACTGCAGTTTGTGCTGCAAGTGGGAAGAAAAAGACGGACCACATATCGGGTAGCAAGGCATGTCTTGCTCCTCTAAGAAGACAGCGTAATAGGCTGGCATTAAAACCAATCAAGCAACCGCCCGCAATTCCGGAAGCGGCAATGCAGGTTGATCTATCCTCCATTCCAGTGGATCAAGTGGCCACGTAGGAGGCATAACTTGCCGACCACCCCGACCTATGCCTGAGCGGTGGACTTGGGAAAGTCCATCGCTCCCTAAGGCTTGAGATGGCGCGGCGCTTGTTCCAGCGCGTCTCTCAGATGAACACCAAGGCTGAAGCCCGACCAACCGGGTAACCACTGCTGTGTGCGTGGCTAGACATGCTAGCGACCTCACGTACACAGCATCGTGTAACTGTGGATCGGAATACCGTGGGGTTTTAGTCAGTAGGAGTCTGACATAACCCACCGCTTTCCCCAGGCGGTGGGTATCCATAAGGATTTCCCCACGTTAAAAAAAAAAGGGTAGGTTAGGTTAGGTTGAGGGGGGAGGGGGAGGAGTTCCCTAAGTGGTCCCTGGCCTACGTTGACAGGGCCAGTGCGGACGAGGCAGCGATGGTGGAGGCTTGGTGTGCAGCCCCACCTGCCGCCTCGGGTGTGGAGGAGAGAGCGCGCCAGTTCCGCTCCGCGCTTCAGGCCGCGTGCCCCGGGCGAAACGACTGCTCGCCCGGAGGAAGGTGTACTGGTGGTCCGCAGAAGTTGCGGCCCTGTGGACCACCAGTAACGGTGCCCGCCGCGCCTACCAACACTGCAGGCGCAGGCGGCACACCGAGGAGGAGAGGAGAGACCGGGCCGTCAAAGAAGCCAAGGGGGCCCTTGTAATGTCCATTGCGAAGGCCAAGGATGAGGCACACATCTCATTCATGGCCACGCTGGACAGGGATCCGTGGGGCGGCCGTACAGGGTGGTGCGCAACAAAATGCGCACCGCCCCCCCCATGGACTCATTGGAGCCCCCCCTCCTCAAGAGGGTCATCGAGGGGCTGTTTCCGGCAGCCCCATCGATGACTCCCCCGGTGATGACCGAGCCACCGGGGGACTTGGAGAGGCCGCAGCGGGTGGTGGCCCTCCGAATCGCGAGGGCCTACAAGACGGTGGCCCACGCCGCGGCCTGCCTCCTCGCCTGCACCCCGCCCTGGGAGTTGGACGCAGAGGTCCACAATCACGGCGATGCCACATCTCCCTCGCGTCCACCTCCGTTTCCTTTTGAAAGGGATCTCCCATGTCCAGCCGCTCTAAGACCCTAAATGCCGTCGCAGACGTCCGACACCAGGATGGTCCGCTGAGCTGCCACCTCGAGATTGTCTTCAGCAGCCTGGAGTTCACAAGCCTCTCCTCGCGGGATCTCTCCTCGGCCGCCCGCAGTGTTCTTGCGTGGGCCCACTTCAGGGTCAGGTGCCGTCGCTCCTGGATCGCCCTTTCCCTTTGCAGCTCCGTCAAGTTGCGGGTCCTGGAGTCCGCCAGTTTTAAAACCATCTCATAAAGATGGTGCAGGGACACCACCATCACCTCCTTGACGGACCTTTTAAGGTTCCCGGACGACACCATCGCCGTTTTGGCTCGCTGGAGCACTGCGGGAGTTCGCAAAGAAGCCCCCCGCCCTCGATTTTAGTCGAGCATACGAAGTGATCGTCGAAACCGAGGGAGTCCGCCTCAGTTCCCACGTCCTCGGGGTCGCGGGCCTCACTCGCCGTCCTCGTCCTCTCTTTGAGGTCGGTTGCCCATGCGTCCCGCACCTGCGTCCTGATCCTGAGCAGCGCCGACTCTGCTTTTGCGGCTGGCTGCTCTCTGGGGCTCGACTGTACATCACTCCTGGCCGGGGTCGATGCCGCCACCGGCAACAACTCAGCGGCCTCCTCAACCGGTTCTTCCTGAAGAACAGGGGGAGGCGCACTAAGCGGCAGTTGCTCAGTGACCGTGTGCACCAGCATTGCTGCGGGTTGGACGGTCCCGGAGCTCGCGGTCACCCCCTCGGGCAGAAGATGAGCTATTACCGATAAAGCTGCTGCCTTTAAAGGTTTCGCCGCGCCGGTCCAGGGCGCCTGGCAATCGATGGCGGGCAATTTTGGAGGGGGGGGATATTTTTGGGGGGCATTTCCTACTTGAACACTCTTGAGTTTACTACTGAGAGATGTGCCGCGGAGGGTTACTGTGAGACAAGAAATATATACCTTCAAGGGGGGTGCGCCAAAGTTCATATAAAATTGCAACTCCGATTATTGGAACTCCGAAAATTTTTCTCATACCATTTTACATCATAATGATCACTCCTTATAATCTTCATAAAAAATGTTTATACTAATGATCGGAACTCATAATCATCTGAACTTATAACGCCAATATTCATGAAACCTCACACTTTTCAGAATTTCTTAAATATCTTACGTGTAGATAAAATTAGGTTAGGTTAGGTTAGATTTATAACAATCCTCAAAAAGAAACAGTTCTTAAAAAAAATCATTATAAGTTGCGATAAGTATGAGCAAAATTTTTCGAAGAAATGAAGTAAGTATGAGGAAAATTTTTCGAAGAAATGATGAGTATAGACACAAATCGTTATTTGTATAAAAAATCTAAAGGCGTTGTCTGCCTACCCTATATATAGATAAAAGGGCGGGAAGGGGGTACTCGTTAGACGCGGGGCAGCGAGTAGAAACCAAAGAAAATATAAAACACGATATGGCTCATACAAATTTTTTAATTACGAGCGAAAAAACTTTACTTAATTTATATTTTTAATTTTTTTGCAGGTTTTGTTTAGAAAAGTGTATTGAATGTACTATAAAACTACGTGGAAAATGCGGGAGCGCTGGGCTGAATCTAAAAAGGTAAGACACAAGTATCTAGAGACAAAATTGAAAAAAATTGTTAGCGGCTTCTATAGAAAATTTGATCGACCACTACACCTCGGTTCTATATATGAAAATTCAATATAATTTATAATCCAACTAGCCAGCGGGACGTGGGCGGTATCGTTAGACGCGGATTGGCGAGAAGAAGCTTACAGAATATAAAAGATATTTATTCAGTAAGTAGGCCGCACGGGCACTTTTACACGTCAAAAATCTACCAGCACTTCGCAAGAGACAACTGCTGAGAAGAAACGCCGCAAGAAACTCAACAGTCAGTAGTTTTTTAAAAATTGCTTATAAACTTAACCTAGCATTATATAAAACAATGAATGTAACAAAAAATATGTATATATAAATCATGCGTAGTTGAACAGGAAAATGTGTCAAAACTCAAAATTTCCACAAGAACTCATAAATAGTAAATATAAAAAATAAAAAATAAATAAAAATTATACTTACCTATGAAGGTTCAAAACAACCACATAACAAGTTTTGATACATTCTCCTACAGAAACTGTGTCCCCTAGACAATATACAATGTTTTACATATTATTTGTATGATTAAGTTATTATTAAGATATTTAGGTGTTTAATTTAGGCCAAGCATTTTTATCTGTTAGATAGTCTTCGACGCTATAGTAAGCTTTAGACATCAACGACTTTTTCAAGTAATTTTTAAGTACTGGAAATGGTAACTTTAAAACTTCGTCAGGTAATTTATTATAGAAATGAATGCATCGACCTACAAATGATTTATATACCTTACGGACTCGAAATGTTTTTAATAGCAATTTAATTTTTATTTCTTGTATTCAAATTATCTGTGTCAAAATTTATTCTTAATAAAAGAGTCTTGATTTTTAATGACATTAACAATATTCTCATAAATAAATTGTGATGCTACTGTCAAAATATTAATTTCTTTAAATAGTAATCTTAAGGAATCACGGGAGTTTAGGTTATATATAGAAAGAATGGCTCTTTTTTGTAACACGAAAATAGTCTGTATGTCAGCAGCTTTTCCCCAAACAAGAATACCGTACGACATAACACTATGAAAATAACTATAATAAACTAAGCGAGCTGTCTCAGTATTGGTAAGGTGTCCTCTGATATTTATTTTATTTTGTCTGATTTTCCTAACAGCATAAGCTGCCGAACTTAATTTACCTGCTAGTATTGCTATATGGGGACTCCATTGCAAGTTTTTGTCTATAGTTATTCCTAAGAAAAGTGCCTTATTCACCATTTCCAAACACTCATCATTTAGGAAAATATTAGATTCTACCGGTCTGACATTAGGCAAAGCGAACCTAACACATTTAGTTTTTTTAGCATTAAGTAGCAAATTGTTATTAGTAAACCAATTAAGTATTTTACCTAGCGTGGCGTTTATCCTACTATAATCGACGTATTTTCGGTCTACCTTGAAAATCAATGATGTATCATCAGCAAATAGCACAATATCGCAAAGGTTAACTACCGTGGGTAGTAAGTCATTTATATAAACGAGAAATAAGAAAGGACCTAATATAGAGCCCTGTGGCACACCTAATTTACCAGCTCCAATGGACTTTATTTGGTTTACAACAACCGTTTGTGATCTATCACTAAGATATGAAGACATAAGATTGAGAGAATTATTTGACAGACCATAACGTTCTAATTTTAATATAAGAGTCGCATGATCTACGCAATCGAAAGCTTTGGAAAGGTCACAAAAAATTCCTATTGCATCACAAGATGTCTCCCAAATATTGTTTATATATTTAATGAGTACAGATGCTGCATCAGTTGTGGATTGTCCTCTGGTGAAGCCGAACTGATTACTGTTAAGCAGTTTATTTCTATTGAAGTGACCTAACATATCTTTGAACATTAACCTCTCAAAAACTTAACTTAAAATAGGTAGAATAGAAATGGGTCGGAAATTCGTTAAATCACTCCTCTCGCCCGATTTAAAAAGTGGTAAGACTTTACTATATTTCATAAGATTTGGAAAGACCCCCTCTAAAACGCAATTATTGTAGATTAAAGCTAAGATAGGTGCAATTATATCTATGACATGATGAATGACTTTAACTGACGTTCCCCATAAATGCTCAGTATTTTTTAAACTGAGCGATTTAAATGAAATGAAAATGAAAATGAAATGAAAATGAAAATGAAATTTATTTATTTGCTGTAAATGTGGTACAAAGATGTCGTTTAAATTGTAGCAGATCGCACACTTTGCTGTGTTCAGCATGCAAAAATTGTATTACTTAAAACTATCTTACACTAAATTTAACATTTTAAATTACAATTAATTACATTTTACATTATACAACATTGGCAAAATCATTCAATTGTATTTATCTCAAAAAAATCCTTAATAGTATAGAGACATGCATCAACCAACCAAACATATAATTTTGATTTAAACATTTTTACTGGCAATTCCTTGATGGAAACAGGTATATGGTTGAAGACTTTAATGGCCATAGCATGACAATTGTTTTTATACAACGCACTTCTATATTTAGGCATTATCAGTTTTGTCGGATCTCTTGGTCTCAGTTGCGGATTTGCAGTAGATTTTATGAACAGATCGGGATTCATCTTTGCAAATATGCCTATCTCTAAAATATACATCGCAGTTAGGGTTAACATGTTCATTTTTTTAAATAGTGGCTTACATGGTTCTACAGGCCCGACACCACATATCGCTCTGATACATTTTTTTTGACACATGAAAACTCTATTTATGTCAGAAGAATTTCCCCAGACTATTAAGCCGTACCTAAGTACAGATGCCACATAGCCATGATAGGCCGTGACAGCGGTTTTTTCTCCAGCTACACGTTTTAATCTTCTCAATGCATACGTAAATTTTCCTAAGCGAGCACAAATGTTGTCTACATGAAGTTTCCAATTACAATGTCTATCTAATGTTAATCCCAAGAATTTAATTTCTCGGGTCTCTTCTAGCGTTTGATCTTTACATTTAATGTTTAATGTTTGTGTTCCAGTTTTGATGTTACAAAACTGTATATATTTAGTTTTTTGTGTATTTACGCTCAAATTGTTTTCTTTCAACCAATTACTTATTAATTCTACTGTGCCATTTATATTACTTATATATGTATTATTGTTTCTAATGTCATTTGGAATTACGATTGAGATGTCATCGGCAAACAGTACTGTTTTATAACTACACACGTTCGGAAGATCATTAATATATATTATAAACAATAACGGCCCTAGTACACTACCTTGGGGTACATCTGATTTATTTATCTCAAGAGATGATTTGTATTGATTCATTTCAAGTCTGTTATTGATTTTACTTATTTTTACGCATTGACTTCGACCAGAAAGATAATTTTTAAGCCAAGCTGAGGCATTTCCTCTGATTCCATATTTTTCGCATTTGGTTATAAGTAAATCATGATTCACGAAATCGAACGCTTTGCTCATGTCAAAGAAAATGCCAGTTAGTGGCATTTTTTTATCAATTTTTTCGGTGATGTCTTTCATTAGTGAGTAGCAGGCCAGAGATGTTGATTTTCCTTTCAGAAATCCATTTTGTTCCTTGGCTAAAATATTGTGTTTGTTTAAAAAATGTATCATCCTACAATGCATAGCCTTTTCATAGATTTTCGAGAAGATTGATATAAGGGTTATAGGACGATAGTTTCCTATATCCTGTAAATCTCCTTTTTTATAAAGAGGCTTTACAATGGACTTTTTTAATATTGCGGGAAATTTCCCTTGACTAAACGAGTCGTTTATTAGATGTGACAAAATCGGGGCTATGATATTTACGCTTAGTTTCAATATGTGAGTTGAGATACCATCAAAACCAACTGCTCGCGTGTTATTCAAAGATTTTATATGTTTAATTATCTCATCTGGAGTACAGGGTGTAAGGAAAATACTGGCACTTATAGATTTAACATGTGCAGTATTGGTTTTTTTTTCCATAGTACTGTTTGCTACGTTTATGTAGTGTCTGTTAAAAACCTCCGCTATTTGTTTTGGGTCATTTATTAACTTGCCATTTACATTTATTGTTTTAATACCATTTAAACTATTAATGGAGTCCGTTTTATTTTTGATAATGCTCCAGGTGGTCTTACATTTATTTTTGGAGTTTTGTATAGCTTTATTATGTAATACCCACTGAGATTTTGTGATACACGTTTTAAGGAATTTACTGTACATCTTGAAAGTTAATTTATTTTCTTGAGTTTTGTTTTTGTAATATCGGAACCGAAGTGTTCTTTTTTTGATACATGATTTCTTTAAGTTTTTTGATATCCATTTTGGTTTATTTTTGTTAGCACTTATCTTTATCCTTTGCTCAGGAAAGCAAAGATTATAAAGCAGACAAAACATATCATGAAAAACCTGAAAGGCTGAATCGCTTTCAGTTTCCCTGAGAACTTCTGACCATGATAAAGAGGATATATGTTTTAAGAATTTATCTATATTTTCTTGGTCATATTTTCTGTTCTTAATATACCAAAATTTCAGATGTTTGTCTCTGATATTTTCAGGTATTTTAAATTCTAATGTTTGGCATGTTTCGTGATCAGAAAGATACATATTGTGCACATCTCCAACCGCATGTTCAATGTTGCTAGCGATATGGTCAATACATGACAAGCCACGTGTAGGCTCCCTTATATGTAAGTAGAGGTTATAGTTGAGCATCATAAGTTTTAGGTCCCGAGAAGCAGAATCTAACTTGAGTGTATTTATATTCAGATCACCCGTAATGATAATGTCCCATTTATTATTTCTTGTTACCTTATACAATAATGCATCCAACGCCTTAAAAAATAAACTAAGTTGTTTTTTATCAGGGACACGGTAAATACAAAAGATATAACACTTTAGTTCTGGCAGTTCTACTCCACAACATTCAAATATTTTTTCTATAGATAGTTTGCTACACCATACTATCGGTTTACAATTAAAGTCCTTTCTGAGCAAAATGCAAGAGCCTCCTCGTTTCACATTTAATCTCGAAAAACATGATGCTACATTAAAACCTTTGAGACCAATATTTGTTTCACTCCCTCGTTTTATGAAGGTTTCAGTAAAACATAGGACATCAACGTTTTTGTTATTATTTTTCATTTCATCAAGGCACAATTCAATTTCGTCTAATTTACCTAGCAATCCTTGTATATTCTGATGTAATAAATAACACATAAATGCTTTAACAATAGAAATTGAATCTATGTGGCTTACATTACAATTAGTTACATTAGCACAAAGTAATTTTTGAGCTCCAATCGCAGATGATTGAAGACATTTCGTGGTATTAATGGCTATGGTGGAGAAATATCCTTCAAACGCTATGGCCACGTCTTTATTTGATGTGATTTGTTTGACACCCTTGATAAAAAAAAGATAAAAGACATTTATTCAGTAAGTAGGCCGCACGGGCACTTTTACACGTCAGGAGTCTACCAGCGCTTCCCAAGAGGAGACCACTGCCGAGAAGAAACGCCGCAAGAAACTCAGCAGTCAGTCATTTTTTAACCATATTTCTTACTACAATGATACTACTTAGTCTAGTATTATATAAAGCTATAAATATTAAATTAAATATTATATCAAATATCATGCGTAGTTCAGCAGGAAAAAATTACAAAAATATTAGGAGAGATATAATATAACATAACATAAACTCACGCCTTCATTCCCAGAGCGGGGTAGGCAGAGCCACAGACTCACCAACAACTCCCAAAACCTGTTGATAATTCTGTGACCACATTTTGCACAATCAGGCTAAGATGTTATCCAGTGTATTAGTGACAGGTTGCAAACACATCGCCTAATAGCACCACACAGCCTTTAGTCCCTTAGTCGTCTCTTACGACATCCACGGGAAGACATGGAGTGGCAACATTCTAAACCCGGTACCACACGGGCAATAATAGGACAGATATAGAGGGAGAAAAAGGCAAAAAACAAAAAAACAACAAGACGACCACATAAAAGCTTCGACATGTTTTCCTACATCAACGGTGTCCCCTAGACAAGATAAAGGTTTTACATTCAACTAAACAAATTGGGAGTTGGGTCGCCGGCTGAGGGACAGGGGTGGTGATCCTCGATCCGGTTCATTTCTTGTGCAGCAAATTTCATTGGCCATACAACGCGGTAACGCTGCCAGCGTGATGGGCACATTTATGCCATTTTCGAACCGGTTTGACTTATAATTGTATTTATGTGTTTTTACTTGTGTCATACCTACAGCCTATGTTGTTGCTTAAATTTAATTCTTTGACGAAGCTTGTGGCGGATTACATTTTTGTCAGTATCTTATAAGATTATTTGGATTGAATAAATAATTAATAAAGTCTAAACTAACCAACACTCAGAAAATATTTAAAAAACAAATTATTATTGACTAAGTTTCGAGTTTAGGCCATGCATTTTTGTCTGTAAGATAATCCTTGACCCTATAATAAGTAAGTAATTTTTAAGTGCTGAAAAGGGTAGCTTTAAAACTACGTCAGGTTATTTTTTATAGAAATCAATGCATTGGCCAACAAATGATTTACATACTTTACGGACACGGAATTTTCGAATAGCGATTTTATTTTTATTTCTAGTATTTAATTACTTTAAACATAAAACTTCCGTGAGACTCAGACATATTAAGGAGATCACACCGGGTTACTCACGTAAAAATTGTCGAAAAACGCTCGACATGTTTCGGGCTCGTCCGGAGTCCCTATTCATGAGCAGACGCGGCCGCAGCACGACGTACACTGCGGGCCAGCGCTCTGTCAGCCCGACTTCTCGGAGCAAACGGCGTGGCCGGCGAGAAACTACCCCCGTTTTCTTCATTATTATAATTCTCAAACGTAGTTACGAAATCAGTCGTCATCCGAATTATAACCGTGATGGTGGATGGTCGGTGCCACCGAGTTGGAAAACGGTTTTATGAAGTGCTCCGTTGGCAGGTGTGGACGTGCCTTTAGCAAGTGACGCTGTTAGTGTTGTGTGCGACCCTACGTTTGAGAATTATAATAATGAAGAAAACGGGGGTAATTTCTCGCCGGCCACGCCGTTCGCTCCACCGGTGTGAAGTTAGCGGCCAAAAGTTAGCGGCCGATTTGGACCAACATTTGGCCCCCAGTTTTTGGCCGCTAACTTCACACGGAAATTACCCTACCAAATTAAGAAGTTCTATAGAAAACTGTTTCAACGTAACAATAGTTCATTTTGCGACTGCAGTGAAAAATCTGAATCGATTTATAACAAGCTATCTGACTTGGGTTTATTATTAGTTTTAGTTCAAAAGATGTGTGTGTTTTTTCATTATTTAAGAAGAAAACCGAAATAAATTAAAAACTGGAACACATGACTCTGGAATGGCATAAAATCAATGCTATAGCACAAGAGCTTTCTGTAAAGGCATCCAGAACTTACGTACCTACATTACTTTTGACACTGTGCCTGTTTAAAAGTTAGCGGCCGATTGAATGAAATAACAAAATGCTCAATAAATCAAAAAAATAAAAAGAACGTTAATTGAGTGATATTAATTAAAAACACTGCTATATGAGCTTTCGACAAAAGCTTAAAAATTTAAATTTTACTTATTAGTTCAGAAGATGTGTGTGTTTGTTTTACAGCGGCCTAATTATGTTAGAAGAAAACAAAAATAAATTAAAAACTGGAATACATGACAGTCAGAAATGGCATAAAATCAATGCTATAGCACAAGAGCTTTCTGTAAAGGCATCCAGAACTCACGTACCTACATTACTTTTGACACTGTGCCTGTTTAAAAGTTAGCGGCCGATTGAATCAAATAACAAAATGCTCAATAAATCAAAAAAATAAAAAGAAAGTTTAATTGAGTCATGTTAATTAAAAACACTGCTAAATGAGCTTTCGACAAAAGCTTAAAATTTTTAATTTATGTTTATATCCTTATAGTTAACGTTGTTTTAGTCAATATAACTATCGTAAATAATTGGGAAGCCCAAAAAACTTCAAGAACACTAAAAACAGGCCGCTAGCAGCAGCGCTTGTCAACCGGCAACGGACATTTTCAAATTCATTAAGAAAACCTGGGGAGTATTTCTTCTAATTCTTTATTACACTGTTTTTTTTAACACTGTGTTTACATTCATACTTTTCTCTGCTCATTGCTGAAGCCGTGAGCGACGTCAAATACCAACATTGGCACCGTGCGATCTCTCTTTGCTTGACATAACAGTGGAAGTGGAGCTGAGACAAGTCACATTTGCCACAGACATTGCCCTACACGATACACTGTTCACCAACATCTATTCACACACAACCTTGCATAAAATAACCTGCTCATCAAACTCCCCCTCCACTTACTCACTAGTTTAATATCTTTCAGTGTGATTGTGGAGTAACTGTGAAACCATGGCCGCATCGAACATCAAATCGCGCAAAGCCACTACACGCCAGCTTGAGATACAACTTAAGGCTACCTTGAAAGAGCTGCAAGCTGCAAATACCTTAAATGACCAGTTACTTAGGGAAAGGGAAGATTGCGAGGAAGAGCAAAAGAAAATGTTGGCTAAAAACACAGTGCTAAGGAACGACCTTGTCGAATACGATTACAAACTTATCGATTCACAAGATAGGGTGGAGCAGTTGCAGACCCTGGTAGATAACTTTAACCAGTGCGCTTCTACCCATGAAGTAGCACTGAACCGTATAATTAACCTTGAAGAAGAACTTGGTGCTGCTAATGAAGAATTAAATTACCTACGGAGAGAACGTGAGTGTTATGAAAGTTCTATTACACAAAATTTGTATCAGGAGATGTTAGGTAATAAGGATAACAAGGACAGTAACATTAAGAACCTTATATTTTTTAACAGTAACAATAAGTTAAAGAAATATGTTAATATAAACAAATATATAAGGCGTACTCAAAAGTTAATTAAAACTCAGAGGTGTATTAAAAACTATTCTAAAATGAAATTAGAGTTAACGGTTATGAAAAATAGGGTTCAAAAATGCAATGAAAAATTCGATTCAGATATGACTGAACATGATTTAAGTATTCATAAACTAAATGCTGAGATAAGTAGATTAAGAAATAAACTTGAGGATATGTCATTAAAATACTCAACAGCTCAAAGCGAAATCAAGGAGCACATGCTGGCATTCACACAATTGTTGGAGAGTAGTAAATATAATGAGGAGCGTTTTAATTCTTTAATTAATAATGGCATTGGTAATTGTAATTGTTTAGGATCTTTACCAACAGCTGTGATTCAGCCAGATGTGGCTCTTGATACTTCTAAGCTATGTACCCCAAAAGTAGTTTTAAATGAGTCCCCTAGACAAATTAGTAACAATAAAACTATTATTTATTCTGATCAGATAGGGTCTGGAATGGGTTCTATGTTAAGTAATAAATTGAGACAAAATGTTACAAATTATTGTTATCATAATGCAAGTCTTATGCAATTATGTCATTTAATATCAAAGGGAAGTTATGACAGTTCTACTACTCTAGTGATTTTAGTAGGAAACAGTCTTGGTATAGATAAGTCTAGTGTAGATAGATTAATATCAACATTAAACCTTATCGAAGAAGCCGGAATAGGTAAAATTATAATTTGTGCATTACCATATTCACAAAATATGCCATATAATTATAATAATAAAGTAGCACACTTAAATTCTTTGATGTATAATGCTGTATGTTATAATAGCAAATATCATTTCTTCGACCTAAATAAATTCATCAAGCGCCTCACGCTAACATCTGAAAAAATTCATTTGCCAAAGAAATATATTTTGACTTTGGTAGAACTTTTGACTTTTAATATAGAGCCAAATAGATATAATAGTGGTACAAATGCAATTCCTAATCATTTAAACTAAATTATAGGACAGCGGAAACACCTTTGAGTATAAATATAATTCATCAAAATATTCAAGGGTTTTCCAGCAAAGAATTAGAAATAGGATTATTTTTAGATACTGAAAATGTACAAATTATGTGTATCACTGAACATTGGCTTAGACCTGATCAATTAATTTTTGATTTTGTTAATTTTGAATTAGTTAGTTTTTTTGCCAGAAAATCCGCCATTCATGGTGGTTCTTTAATAATTGTTAAAAGTACAGTAAAATCAAAAGAAAGGAAAGATATTGTTAGGCTATCGATAGAAAGGCTTGTAGAAATTTCTAGCGTAGAACTAGAAAATTACATAATTATTTGTGTTTACCGACCACCATCGGCTGATTTCAGCACATTTGAATCCAGTATGGAAAATGTGTTAAAATTAGCATCTAAAACCCAAAAGCATGTTATTGTTTGTGGAGACTTTAATGTTAACTTACTTGAATCGTCAAATAATACTATTAAAATCTTAAGTTTATTTAAATCTTTTAACTTAGATAATTTGTTCTTTGAACCTACACGGATAGGTGTTTCAAGTGCAACCTGTTTAGACAATATTTTTTGTAATTGCGAATGTTTGGATAAGGAAATATTTAATTGCTTTAATTCTGATCATAGTGGCCAAAAGGCTTCTTTTTTAAATGATGTTCATCAAGAACCACAGACAATAACATACAGACCCATAACCAGTAATCGTTTGGATTTATTTAAAAATAAAGTTCAGAGTAATATCTGTGGGTTATCCTTTTCACATAAGGATTCTAATAGTATTTATAATGATTTGTTCGGTGTAATTCTTCACCAGTTTAATAACAATTTCAAGATGAAAACTGTTTCTGGGTCAAAAACCAAGTTTAGTGAATGGGCTACTGTAGGCATTCATAGAAGTAGAAATAGGCTTTATGAACTATATAGAGAGAGAGAGGAGAACAAGAACGATGACTTCGTAGTTTACGTTAAGAATTATTCGAGGACCTTTAAGCAAGTTTGCTTAACTGCTAAGTCAAATTTCATAAGTCTTAAACTCAAAGCTTCTGACAATAAGGTAAAAACTGTGTGGAAAATTATAAATAGAGAAACGGGTAATACAAAAACTCGCGATAGTCAAATCACCCTAAACAAGGGTGACAAACAAATCACATCAAATAAAGACGTGGCCTTAGCGTTCGAAGATTTTTTCTCCACCATAGCCATTAATACCACGAAATGTCTTCAATCATCTGCGATTGGAGCTCAAAAATTACTTTGTGCTAATGTGACTAAATGTAATATAAGCTTTGATTTTACCCACGTAGATTCAGTTTCTATTATTAAGGCATTTAAATCGCTCAGTTTGAAAAAAACGGAGGATTTATGGGGAACGTCAGTTAAAGTCATCCACCATGTCATAGATATAATTGCACCTCACTTAGCTTTAATCTACAATAATTGCATTTTAGAGGGGGTCTTTCCAAATCTTATGAAATATAGTAAAGTCCTACCACTTTTTAAATCGGGCGAGAGGAGTGATTTAACGAATTTCCGACCCATTTCTATTCTACCTGTTTTAAGTAAAGTTTTTGAGAAGTTAATGTTAAAAGATATGTTAGGTCACTTCAATAGAAATAAACTGCTTAACAGTAATCAGTTCGGCTTCACCAGAGGACGATCCACAACTGATGCAGCATCTATACTCATTAAATATATATACAATATTTGGGAGACATCTTGTGATGCAATAGGAATTTTTTGTGACCTTTCCAAAGCTTTTGATTGTGTAGATCACGCGACTCTTATATTAAAATTAGAACATTATGGTCTGTCAAATAATTCTCTAAATCTTATGTCTTCATATCTTAGTGATAGAACACAAACGGTTGTTGTAAACCAAACAAAGTCCATTGGAGCGGCTGTTAAACTGGGTGTGCCACAGGGCTCTATATTAGGTCCTTTCTTATTTCTCGTTTATATAAATGACTTACCACCCGCGGTAGTTAACCTTTGCGATATTGTGCTATTTGCTGATGATACATCATTGATCTTCAAGGTAGACCGAAAATCCGTTGATTATAGTAGGTTAAACGCGACGCTAGGTAAAGTACTTAATTGGTTTACTAGTAACAATTTGCTACTTAATGCTAAGAAAACTAAATGTGTTAGGTTCGCTTTGCCTAATGTTAGACCGGTAGAATCTAGTATTTTTCTAAATGATGAGTGTTTGGAAATGGTGGATAAGGCACTTTTCTTAGGAATAACTATAGACAAAAACTTGCAATGGAGTCCCCATTTAGCAGTACTAGCAGGTAAATTAAGTTCGGCAGCTTATGCTGTTAGGAAAATTAGACAACTTACCAATGTTGAGACAGCTCGCTTAGTTTATTATAGTTATTTTCATAGTGTTATGTCGTACGGTATTCTTGTTTGGGGAAAAGCTGCTGACATACAAACTATTTTCGTGTTACAAAAAAGAGCCATTCGTTCTATATATAACCTAAACTCCCGTGATTCCTTAAGATTATTATTATTTAAAGAAATTAATATTTTGACAGTAGCATCACAATTTATTTATGAGAATATTATTTATGTCATTAAAAATCAAGACTCTTTTATTAAGAATTGTGACATACATAATTTGAATACAAGAAATAAGAATAAAATTGCTATTAAAAAATTTCGTGTCCGTAAGGTATATAAATCATTTGTAGGTCAATGCATTCATTTCTATAATAAATTACCTGACGAAGTTTTAAAGTTACCATTTCCAGTACTTAAAAATTACTTGAAAAAGTCGTTGATGTCTAAAGCTTACTATAGGGTCGAAGACTATCTAACAGATAAAAATGCTTGGCCTAAATTAAACACCTAAATATCTTAATAATAACCTAATCATACCAATATATAAACATTGTGTATTGTCTAGGGGACACGGTTTCTGTAGGGGAATGTATCGAAACTAATTATGTGTTGTTTTGCACCGTCATAGGTAAGTATAATTTTTAATTTTTATTTATTTCTTATATTTACTATTTATGAGTTCTTGTAGAAATTTTGAGTTTTGACACATTTTCCTGCTCAACTACGCATGATATATATAGACATATTTTTGTTACATTCATTGTTTTATATAATACTAGGTTAAGTTTTATTTTTCGTTGTATAATATCATATCATAAGAAATGTTTAAAAAACGACTGACTGTTGAGTTTCTTGCGGCGTTTCTTCTCAGCAGTGGTCTCTTGCGAAGCGCTGGTAGATTATTGACGTGTAAAAGTGCCCGTGCGGCCTACTTACTGAATAAACATCTTTTATCTTTTATCTTTATCTTTAATACATTAGGTCTTTTTCTCATTTAGTAATAAATTATTAACACTAAACCAATCTACTACTTTTGATATAGCATTGTTTACATCCACATTAAACTCCTGTTGTCGTTTGACTTTAAATACGAGTGAGGTATCATCAGCAAACAATACTATATCATGGTTGTCCTTTATAAGGTATGGTAAATCATTTATGTAAATGAGGAATAGAAATGGACCCAAAATTGAGCCCTGTGGCACGCCCATTGAGACCAAAGACCCAGGTGATCGTTTTCCATTCACGTCTACCCTTTGTATTCTCCCGAATAAGTACGTTTTAATTAAGTTTAGCGCAGTACTTCTAACTCCATAATGGTGTAGCTTCCTGACCAATGTGTCATGGTTAACGCAATCGAAGGCCTTGAACAAATCACAGAAAATACCTAAAGCATCATGTGACCCCTGCCAGGCATCAAAAATATGTTTAATTAGCTCAACACCAGCTTCGGTTGTCGAGCGACCCCGAGTAAAACCGAGTAAAATTGTTTATAATGTAATAAATTATTATCTTGAAAATGTTGCATTAACTGTGATAAAATTAATTTCTCAAAGATTTTACTGAAAGTGAGTAGTATCGATATCGGTCTAAAGTTAGTGGGGTCAGAAGTACTACCAGTTTTAAATAATGGAATTATCTTGCTATGTTCAATCGGCCGCTAACTTTTAAACAGGCACAGTGTCAAAAGTAATGTTGGTAAGTGACTTCTGAATGCCTTTACAGAAAGCTCTCGTGCTACTGCATTGACTGTATGCCATTCCAGTTTGTTGAGTATTCCAGTTTTTAATTTATATCGGTTTTTTCTCAAAATTATTAGGCCGCTGTAAAACAAACACACACATCTTTTGAACTAACTACTAAAATATTTATGTTTAAGCTTTTATCAAAAGCTCGTTTACCATTGTTTCTAATTAATATCACTGAATTAAAGCATCTTTTCATTTTTTTGATTTATTGAGAATTTCGTAATTTCATTCAATCGGCCGCTAACTTTTAAACAGGCACAGTGTCAAAAGTAAGGTTGGTAAGTGAGCTCTGAATGCCTTTACAGAAAGCTCTCGTGTTATACTGCATTGATTTTATGCCATTCTAGAGTGTTAAACAAGTATTCCAGATTTTCATTTATATCAGTTTATTCTCAAAATAATTAGGCTGCTGTAAAACAAACACAAACATCTTTTGAACTAATTACTAAAATATTTATGTTTAAGCTTTTTTTAAAAGCTCGTTTAACATTGTTTTTAATTAATATCACTCGATTAAAGTATCTTTTTTTTTATTGAGAATTTCATAATTTCATTCAATCGGCTGCTAACTTTTAAACAGGCGCAGTGTCAAAAGTAATGTTGGTAAGTGAGTTCTGAATATCTTTACAGAAAGCTCTCGTGCTATTGCATTGACTGTATGGCATTCCAGATTGTTAATTATTCCAGTTTTTCATTTATTTCGGTTTTTTCTCAAAAAAATTAGGCCGTTGTAAAACAAACACACACATCTTTTGAACTAATTTCTAAAATATTTATGTCAAATCTTTTATCTAAAGCTCGTTTATTATTGTTTTTAATTAATATCACTTAATAAAACTATCTTTTCATTTTTTGATTTATTGAGAAATTCGTTATTTCATTCAATCGGCCGCTTACTTTTAAACAGGCACAGTGTCAAAAGTAATGTTGGTAAGTGAGTTCTGAATGCCTTTACAGAAAGCTCTTGTGTTACTGCATTGATTTTATGCCTTTCTAGAGTGTTAAGTATTCCAGTTTTTCATTTATATCAGTTTATTCTCAAAATAATTAGGCTGCTGTAAAACAAACACAAACATCTTTTGAAATAATTTCTAAAATATTTATGTCAAAGCTTTTATCAAAAGCTCGTTTATCATTGTTTTTAATTAATATCACTAAATTAAACTATCTTTTATTTTTTTTGATTTATTGAGAATTTCGTAATTTCATTAAATCGGCCGCTAACTTTTAAACAGGCACAGTGTCAAAAGTAATGTTGGTAAGTGAGTTCTGAATGCCTTTACAGAAAGCTCTCGTGCTACTGCATTGATTTTATGCCATTCCAGTGTGTTAAGTTTTCTAGATTTTCATCAATATCGGTTTTTTCTCAAAATTATTAGGCCGCTGTAAAACAAACACACACATCTTTTGAACTAATTAAGTCCTTAAATATTTATGTTTCAGCTTGTATCAAAAGCTCGTTTATCGTTGTTTTTAATTAATATCACTCAATCGAAATATCTTTCATTTTTTTGATTTATTGAGAATTTAGTAATTTCATTCAATCGGCCGCTAACTTTTAAACAGGCACAGTGTCAAAAGTAATGTTGGTAAGTGAGTTCTGAATGCCTTAACTGAAAGCTCTTGTGCTACTGCATTGATTTTATGCCATTCCAGAGTGTTAAGTATTTCAGTTTTTCATTTATATCGGTTTTTTCTCAAAATAATTAGGCCGCTATTAAACAAACAAACACATCTTTTGAACTAAAACTAATGGAACCCAAGTCAGATAGATTTGAATAATTAGATCCAGTTTTTTCACTGCAGTCGCATAATGAATCGTTTGTTGTTATTTCAAAACAGTTTCTTATAGAACTTCTTTATTTGGTAGGGTAATTTCGGTGTGAATTTAGCGGCCAAAAGGTGGAGGCCAAATGTTGGCTCCAATCGGCCGCTAACTTTTGGCTGCTAACTTCACACCGGTTAATTTCTATTGCGCCTAAACCGTACTTCCATGTTTGTGCAGAACTTAAAAATGCAACAATTTGCTCAGGACCTTTAATACCCAAATTTAATACCTATATTTACATCCGACATAAACTTAAAACGTTGAAAAAAACACACGACATAAATCTATAACTTCGCAAAATCGTCCTTTCAATATTTATGTTATCTACCTAATATACTTAACAAAATAAAAAGACGCAAAAAAAATACAAGATAAAGATACATTTAAGATAATTTTGATAACTAAATAAAATTATACTGTGAGTTATATAATAGGATAAAACTGTTCAAAGATCAAAATATTATGAATTAAAACTAACGTTAATTAATAAATAACGTTCAAATAGTAAGTTGTTTTTATAAACGCCGTAAACTTTACAATTGCTGAAACAAACACAAATCACAATTAAAAGTATTGCTGAAACAAATCGTATCTTCGATGTTAAAGAGTCTAATTGATTCCCTTTAATAATCTTCACGAATTAACTCGCAAAGCTAACTTTTGCATAACCGTTACTTTTAGTTAACATTGCCATCAATAAATGTGCATAAAGCATAATATTATGTAACAAACTTGATTCAACAGTGTAGTTTAATATAAATACACAAATGAGATCAATGAAAAGGTTAAAACGAAGAATCGGGTGTTAAAGTACCTGTGAAAAATGCATTTAGTGCCAATAATCGTAAGTATTGGTGTGAAACTACAAAGCCTGGGGTGAATCATTGGCGCTGAATGCGTTACACGTGGCGCAAACCGGTACCGGGCTGCGAGGGAGCGCCCCGAGCACCGCACTCCCCTGTGATGCACAACCTCTTACGACTGCGTTTGCATCCCCACCACACACGCACCTCCAGCATTTCAGCGTCTCTGATACTTACGAGCTTTGATAATCTGAATCAAATTATAACCACGTTTTACTAAAATCATTCATTCAGCTTTCCTACCCTGTAAAAATACAGACTTTCAACCGATAGACCATAAGGATAGACCAACCGATAGATGTAAGGTACCTAAAATCTTAGAAACGTATAATTACAACAAAAATCATTGCTTCAGATTGTACATATTTAAGTTTAATACCTATATTTACAATAAAATCTACAATTTAAGTTAGAACATCTCAAATTTATTCCGTTTCTAGCACGCTAAGTGCAACGTTTCACTTCTCGCCTGCGCCCGCGCTACTTTTGCGCAGCAAGTAGGTAACGACGAGAGCTTAAACAAAAAAATACAGTGAATGAAAGACTTACTTAAATATGCATGATGCTGATTAAAAAGCGTCTTTACCAACCTCATGTCAAAATCATTATATCGTATCTGTTTTCTTCACTGTAAGGATAAGTTTTTGCCGACGCTATTCAGAAAGCTAGTGCTAAAACAAACAAATCAAACAAAATTATTGGGCTTAAGTATGTACTTATTTGTGTTATATATTTGACGACGTAATGGCCCGAAGCAATCCTTGTCTTAATTATCGTCTCCCGCTAATGGTCTCGGTCACTATAGAAACAAGCACTGAAACAAACAGTATAATGATTAAGATGTTGTCCTACCACAACTTATGTCAAGGATTTTAAAGTGTTTCATAGATTGGCTATACTGACCTTTGCGTTCACAAAATAACCCGCTAATTTATCTTTTGCACAACCATTACCTCCAGTTACCATTGAAAAACATAAACTCGCATAAAGCGTTATTAATAAACTTAAAGAAACGGTGTACCCACTCTAATAATATGTAGGTATATAGGTGGTAGGTAGGTAGGTAGGTGTAGGTGCAGGTTAAAGATAAGATAAAAGATAAAAGATGTTTATTCAGTAAGTAGGCCGCACGGGCACTTTTACACGTCAAAAATCTACCAGCGCTTCGCAAGAGACCACTGCTGAGAAGAAACGCCGCAAGAAACTCAACAGTCAGTCGTTTTTTAAACATTGCTTATGATATGATATTATACAACGAAAAAAAAACTTAACCTAGCATTATATAAAACAATGACTGTAACAAAAATATGTCTATATAATATATCATGCGTAGTTGAGTAGGAAAATGTGTCAAAAATCAAAATTTCTACAAGAACTCGTAAAATAGAAAATATATAAAATAAATAAAAAAATATACTAACTTACGACGGTGCAAAACAACACATAATTGGTTCGATACATTCTCCTACAAAAACCGTGTCCCCTAGACAATGCACAATGTTTACATATTTGTATAATTAACTTATTATTAAGATATTTAGATGTTTAATTTGGTTTTAATTTAGGCCAGGCATTTTTATCTGTTAGATAGTCTTCGACCCTATAGTAAGCTTTAGACATCAACGACTTTTTCAAGTAATTTTTAAGTACTGGAAATGGTAACTTTAAAACTTCGCCAGGTAATTTATTATAGAAATGAATGCATTGACCTACAAATGATTTATATACCTTACGGACACGACATTTTTTAATAGCAATTTTATTTTTATTTCTTGTATTTAAATTATGTATGTCACAATTCTTGATAAAAGAGTCTTGATTTTTAATGACATAAATAATATTCTCATAAATAAATTGTGATGCTACTGTTAAAATATTAATTTCTTTAAATAGTAATCTTAAGGAATCACGGGAGTTTAGGTTATATATAGAACGAATGGCTCTTTTTTGTAACACGAAAATAGTCTGTATGTCAGCAGCTTTTCCCCAAACAAGAATACCGTACGACATAACACTATGAAAATAACTATAATAAACTAAGCGAGCTGTCTCAACATTGGTAAGTTGTCTGATTTTTCTGACAGCATAAGCTGCCGAACTTAATTTACCTGCTAGTACTGCTATATAGGGACTCCATTGCAAGTTTTTGTCTATAGTTATTCCTAAGAAAAGCGCCTTATCCACCATTTCCAAACACTCATCATTTAGAAAAATACTAGATTCTACCGGTCTAACATTAGGCAAAGCGAACCTAACACATTTAGTTTTCTTAGCATTAAGTAGCAAATTGTTATTAGTAAACCAATTAAGTACTTTACCTAGCGTCGCGTTTATCTTACTATAATCAACGAATTTTCGGTCTACCTTGAAGATCAATGATGTATCATCAGCAAATAGCACAATATCGCAAAGGTTAACTATCGCGGGTGGTAAGTCATTTATATAAACGAGAAATAAGAAGGGACCTAATATTGAGCCCTGTGGCACACCTAATTTAACAGCTGCTCCAATGGACTTAGTTTGGTTTACAACAACCGTTTGTGTTCTATCACTAAGATATGAAGACATAAGATTTAGAGAATTATTTGACAGACCATAATGTTCTAATTTTAATATAAGAGTCGCATGATCTACGCAATCGAAAGCTTTGGAAAAGTCACAAAAAATTTCTATTGCATCACAAGATGTCTCCCAAATATTGTTTATATATTTAATGAGTACAGATGCTGCATCAGTTGTGGATTGTCCTCTGGTGAAGCCGAACTGATTACTGTTAAGCAGTTTATTTCTATATATAGTGACCTAACATATCTTTTAACATTAACTTCTCAAAAACTTTACTTAAAACAGGTAGAATAGAAATGGGTCGGAAATTCGTTAAATCACTCCTCTCGCCCGATTTAAAGAGTAGTAAGACTTTACTATATTTCATAAGATTTGGAAAGACCCCCTCTGAAATGCAATTATTGTAGATTAAAGCTAAGTGAGGTGCAATTATATCTATGACATGATGTATGACTTTAACTGACGTTCCCCATAAATCCTCAGTTTTTTTAAACTGAGCGATTTAAATGCCTTAATCATAGAAACTGAATCTATGTGGGTGAAATCAAAGCTTATATTACATTTAGACATATTAGCACAAAGTAATTTTTGAGCTCCAATCGCAGATGATTGAAGACATTTCGTGGTATTAATGGCTATGGTGGAGAAAAAATCTTCGAACGCTAAGGCCACGTCTTTATTTGATGTGATTTGTTTGTCACCCTTGTTTAGGGTGATTTGACTATCGCGAATTTTTGTATTACCTGTTTCTCTATTTATAATTTTCCACACAGTTTTTACCTTATTGTCAGAAGCTTTGAGTTTAAGACTTATGAAATTTGACTTAGCAGTTAAGCAAACTTGCTTAAAGGTCTTTGAATAATTCTTAACGTAAACTAAGAAGTCATCGTTCTTGTTCTCCTCTCTCTCTCTATATAGTTCATAAAGCCTATTTCTACTTCTATGAATGCCTACAGTAGCCCATTCACTAAACTTGGTTTTTGACCCAGAAACAGTTTTCATCTTGAAATTATTATTAAACTGGTGAAGAATTACACCGAACAAATCATTATAAACACTATTAGAATCCTTATGTGAAAAGGATAACCCACAGATACTACTCTGAACTTTATTTTTAAATAATTCCAAACGATTGCTGGTTATGGGTCTGTAAGTTATTGTCTGTGGTTCTTGATGACAATCATTTAAAAAAGAAGCCTTTTGGCCACTATGATCAGAATTAAAGCAATTAAATATTTCCTTATCCAAACATTCGCAATTACAAAAAATATTGTCTAAACAGGTTGCACTTGAAACACCTATCCGTGTAGGTTCAAAGAACAAATTATTTAAGTTAAAAGATTTAAATAAACTTAAGATCTTAATAGTATTATTTGACGATTCAAGTAAGTTAACATTAAAGTCTCCACAAACAATAACATGCTTTTGGGTTTTACATGCTAATTTTAACACATTTTCCATACTGGATTCAAATGTGCTGAAATCAGCCGATGGTGGTCTGTAAACACAAATAATTATGTAATTTTCTAGTTCTACGCTAGAAATTTCTACAAGCCTTTCTATGGATAGCCTAACAATATCTTTCCTTTCTTTTGATTATACTGTACCTTTAACAATTATTAAAGAACCACCATGAATAGCGGCTTTTCTGGCAAAAAAACTAACTAATTCAAAATTAACAAAATCAAAAATTAATTGATCAGGTCTAAGCCAATGTTCAGTAATGCACATAATTTGTACATTTTCAGTATCTAAAAATAATCCTACTTCTAATTCTTTGCTGGAAAACCCTTGAATATTTTGATGAATTATATTTATATTCAAAGGTGTTTCTGCTGTCCTATAATTTAGTTTAAATGATTAGGAATGGCATTTGTACCACAATTATATTTATTTGGTTCTATATTAAAAGTCAAAAGTTCTACCAAAGTCAAAATATATTTCTTTGGTAAATGAATTTTTTCAGATGTTAGCGTGAGGCGCTTGATGAATTTATTTAGGTCGAAGAAATGATATTTGCTATTATAACATATAGCATTATACATTAAAGAATTTAAGTGTGCTACTTTATTATTATAATTATATGGCATATTTTGTGAATATGGTAATGCACAAAGTATAATTTTACCTATTCCGGCCTCTTCGATAAGGTTTAATGTTGATATTAATCTATCTACACTAGACTTATCTATACCAAGACTGTTTCCTACTAAAATCACTAGAGTAGTAGAACTGTCATAACTTCCCTTTGATATTAAATGACATAATTGCATAAGACTTGCATTATGATAACAATAATTTGTAACATTTTGTCTCAATTTATTACTTAACATGGAACCCATTCCAGACCCTATCTGATCTGAATAAATAATAGTTTTATTGTTAGTAATTGGTCTAGGGGACTCACTTAAAACTACTTTTGGGGTAGATAGCTTAGAAGTAAAAAGAGCCACCTCTGGCTGAACCACAGCTGTTGGTAAAGATCCTAAACAATTACAATTACCAATGCCATTATTGATTAAATAATTAAAACGCTCCTCATTATATTTACTACTCTCCAACAATTGTGTGAATGCCAGCATGTGCTCCTTGATTTCGCTTTGAGCTGTTGAGTATTTTAATGACATATCCTCAAGTTTATTTCTTAATCTACTTATCTCAGCATTTAGTTTTTGAATACTTAAATCATGTTCAGTCATATCTGAATCGAATTTTTCATTGCATTTTTGAACCCTATTTTTCATAACCGTTAACTCTAATTTCATTTTAGAATAGTTTTTAATACACCTCTGACTTTTAATTAACTTTTGAGTACGCCTTATATATTTATTTATATTAACATATTTCTTTAACTTATTGTTACTATTAAAAAATATAAGGTTCTTAATGTTACTGTCCTTGTTATCCTTATTACCTAACATCTCCTGATACAAATTTTGTGTAATAGAACTTTCATAACACTCACGTTCTCTCCGTAGGTAATTTAATTCTTCATTAGCAGCACCAAGTTCTTCTTCAAGGTTAATTATACGGTTCAGTGCTACTTCATGGGTAGAAGCGCACTGGTTAAAGTTATCTACCAGGGTCTGCAACTGCTCCACCCTATCTTGTGAATCGATAAGTTTGTAATCGTATTCGACAAGGTCGTTCCTTAGCACTGTGTTTTTAGCTAACATTTTCTTTTGCTCTTCCTCGCAATCTTCCCTTTCCCTTAGTAACTGGTCATTTAAGGTGTTGGCAGCTTGCAGCTCTTTCAAGGTAGCCTTAAGTTGTATCTCAAGCTGGCGTGTAGTGGCTTTGCGCGATTTGATGTTCGATGCGGCCATGGTTTCACAGTTACTCCACAATCACACTGAAAGATATTAAACTAGTGAGTAAGTGGAGGGGAGTTTGATAAGCCGGTTATTTTATGCAAGGTTGTGTGTGAATAGATGTTGGTGAACAGTGTATCGTGTAGGGCAATGTCTGTGGCAAATGTGACTAGTCTCAACTTATACTTCCACTGTATGTCAAGTAAAGAGAGATCGCACGGTGCCAATGTATGTAATTGACGTCGCTCACGGCTTCAGCAATGAGCAGAGAAAAGTATGAATGTAAACACAGTGTTAAAAAAACAGTGTAATAAAGAATTAGAAGAAATACTCCCCAGGTTTTCTTAATGAATTTGAAAATGTCCGTTGCCGGTTGACAAGCGCTGCTGCTAGCGGCCTGTTTTTAGTGTCCTTGAAGTTTTATGGGCTAACCAATTATTTACGATAATTATATTGACTAAAACAATGTTAACTATAAGGATATAAACATAAATTAGTTCAATTTTAAATATTTCTTAATAAGAAAATAAGGAGGCTAAAAATTTGACGTCTGGAAGCTGTCAGTGTTGGTTTAGATGAAAACTTATAAATGGCCTGGGTTATAATACATTTTAAAATTTATTTAGTGACAAGAAGGCTGTTAGTTTTCCGAATATAAATAAAATGAAATATTATTTTTAAAAGACGGAGCCTATTATTCTGAGACATCTGCTGTTATAAGTTGGTTCCAGTTTAAATGACGAAAATGCACTTAACGCGGGATTTTACAACTTCTTTTGTTGCTAAATATGAAAGGAAAAGATAACAAAGGGACGACCGAAGTGTGGCACGTGCCTTGGAGTAGCTCAACCTTTCTTGATCATTGAAATAAAAGTTTTTTAAGCCGTCTATATTGTAATGCAAAAATATACTTAATAAATATTCCTATATTATGTAACATTCAATAAAAAAATAAATTGTCATTATTGATACATAATAAATCAACACAACACTAATACATATGGCATATTCTTATGGCTAACATAAAATAAAAAACTATCAAGATTGTTTGTTCACAATATACTTTAGCCATACCGACACACCTGCGTAATTGTTTTACAACCCTACTTGAAGATAACAATTGAACAATAGATTTGGGTTATGGTTGGTTTTAAGTGCATTTTCGTCATTTAAACTAAAACCAACTTATACACGTAGCGCTGCATTTTGATACATAATTTTTAAATGGGAAAACCCTGGAAAAAAAACACGAACTGTTGATAGTACAAAATATAAAAGTAAAGTTAAAAAAAACGCTGCGGGTACCTATACGTAAAATAATTAAATATATATTTAAAAAATATAATTCCTTAAATGTAGCATTATGTCTTGTCATTGCTGTAGGTACGTAAAATATTTTTCCAAGGCGGTTACAACCAATTACACTAATTTTTATAGGGAAACACTGGAAAAAATAAACGAACTGTTGATAGTACAAAATATAAAAGTAAAGTTAAAAAAAAGCTGCGGGTACCTATAAGTAAAACAATTATGTATATATATGAAAAAAATATGTCTTGTCATTGCTGTAGGTACGTAAAATATTTTGCAAGGCGGTTAATTATTTCATAACCTTAAGTATTCAGTCAGTAGGTCAGTGCTATTTTGTGTTTACCATGCACTGGTAGATCCTGTACTGAGTTACGGCTTGAGTGGCTACGGCAGGTCGTTTCCAACTCACGTGAATGAAATAAAACGAATGCAAATAAGATTCCTAAAATGTCTAGTCACTAAAAAAGTAAAAGACCAATGTAACGGAGATTATGAAAAGCTTTTCAAAATTTGTAAAATTATGTCTGTTGATAGGAAAGTTAAATTCTTGCTGGCAACTGAATATTTTAATAAATTGAATTCTAAATTAATAAAATTCCGGAGCTTCTCAAGTCGACCTAAAAACATTAAAACATATATCTTGCCTAAATTCACTAATTATTATGGTTGTAGAACAAGTAATAATTTGATTCCTCAAATATTCAATGAATTACCGAGTGAACTCATTAATGACTTAAACGGAATAAAGCCAAATGTATTTGTATGTAATGCTTAAAGTAAATAAATAAATAATGTATGTATGTACAACCAATTACACTAATTTTTAATAGGGAAACCCTGAAAAAAAAACAAGAACTGTTGATAGTACAAAATATAAAAGTAAAGTTAAAAAAAAGCTGCGGGTACCTATAAGTTAAATAATTATGTATATATGAAAAAAATATAATTCTTTAAATGTAGCACTATGTCTTATCATTGCTGTTGGTACGTAAAATATTTTGCAAGGCGGTTACAACCAATTACACTCATTTTTAATAGGGAACCCTGGAAAAAAAAACACGAACTGTTGATAGTACATAATATAAAAGTAAAGTAAAAAAAAAGCTGCGGGTACCTAGAGGTATAAGGAAAATAATTATGTATGTATATATGAAAAAAACATAATTCCTTAAATGTAGCACATGTCTTGTCATTGCTGTACGTAAAATATTTTGCAAGGCTGTTACCATCCAATTACACTAATTTAAATAGGGAAACACTGAAAAAAAAACCACAAACTGTTGATAAGTAGTACAAAATACAAAAAACTGCAATGTTTGAAAAAATATATACTTATTATAACACCTAAAGTAACATGTTAGTTAAGGGAGCACTGCGTTTTTTGCAAATTTTCGTCTTCACCACCACAATCACATTCAAGCTACGCGTATGTCATCGACCCGGCCGACCCATTAATTATATAATATCCAAATCAGAAGTTGTATGTACCCGTATACTAAAATATATTTATTCGACTTCCTTACCCTGGAATGATACCAAACATTAGCCATGAACACGCGTATAAGCTATAAACCTATAAATGTTTATTGAAGAAAAAACTATAAGTTCAAATTCAAATTCAAATAATTTATTGCATTTTTCGTTGAAAGTACATAAGGTGTTAAAGTAAGTAAGTCTAGCGTCAACGTACACCCCGGAGGGGCAAAGTAATTGTAGTAGAACATGCGCAATTTTATAATTTAGGTTGGTAGAGTCGTAACTATTAAACTATATAATATCAACTTAGAAATAACAAGTAAAAATCAACAAACTCAAAAAAAAAATCATTTTTACTAAACCTTGTATCCATTATCAGTATTATCACCCTTTGTCTTGAGTGCAGCTGTAATTAATACTAAGTTATAATAACCAACATTATAGTTAAGGGGGCACCGCACTTTGCTGTGCTGCTCGATTGCAACACTATTTTTTGACTCCTCTGCTAGAGTCACGTAATACTATGCATATTTCAACGTTTCGGCGATTGACATGCACCGATGCTTATACATATTTAGCTTTTTACCCTGTAAAATCTGAATAATGAGAAGTTTAAGGGGGATCATCAACGGGTCCTGTGCATTGCTTATAACGACCCATTAGTTAGTAAAATATGCTAAAGTAACCCTTGGGTTAGTTTTTAAACCTAAAGTAGAGTTCTTAAAAAAACCTCTTAAAATAAATTGATCCAAAGGCGAATTGTCAATAGAAATATGGTATGGTTTGTGTTATGTTATGTATTATATTAGCATAAACCGTTAATGGGAGAACCCCAGATCAAAGTATCAAGTAGTAGAAATTAACCTGGAAGTGGTACATGATATTTAAGCAAAATATTTATATTCCTTACTTAAGTTAACAACATTAATAGCCTAAACATTACGTTTTCTAAAATAATCCTTGCATAATTCGCAAGTTTTATTAAGTTCACAATTTTTTTGGGTCACACTCATTTTATTCAGTTCCTCAGTTGTTAATATACACTTGCTGTGTATTTTCCTATAACATACATGACACTTAAAATATATCAGTTTCAAAGACATGTCGCGAACAAAAAAAACAATTGTTAAACATTGCGTCACTCTTTTCAAGCAGCATTAATTTAATAGTAGTTCTATATTGGTCAAAATCCATGCTATCACCATTTAGAGACTCTTCATTGACAAGACAAGACAAGAAATATATGATTATCGGGCCACAATTGTAGCCGTCTTTTTGCAAATAGTGCTTCGGCGTGTATACTTTCTCTATCTTAGTATTTAATTTTAACCTCTGTAGTAATTCGTTAAGTTTTTTCGTGTAACTTGCTTTCTTCCTGCTCATTAAGAAATTTGAAAATTGTATTTGTGTCATGCTTAGCTGACAACATAGTAAGAACTGAAAAGATTCTTTCAGTAATGGGTACTTCAATCACACCAGCATATAAATAGATCCTTTTGAAGTGTTTATCTTTGTTGGGTGGCCTACAAACTCCTCCTGTAGCATCTAAATGCAATAAAGGCAAGGGGCCCGTTTCACGAAGCTACAAGTTACAAATTACAAGGGGAAGTCTCTTTCTAACTCGTACTGCTAGAAAGAGAGTTCCGCTTGTAATTTGTAACTTGTAGCTTCGTGAAACGGGCCAAAGGTGGTAGATTTTAGAACGTTAATTTGCTCTTCGCTAAAAAGTTTTATGTTAAAAGGAAAACATATTTCTTGTACATAATTCGGGTGATCTTTTTGGTAAAGATATAAATCTAACACGTCATTTTTTGACCTGTCATTAACAGCAAGTGCCTCCGATCTTATTTTTCTAAGAGTGGTATCAGATTTAACTGATTTAAGGTTTTTAGTTTTGTGTAGCATATGCTCTTTAACTCGTAATAGACTTTCCTTTTTTAAAGAAAGTGGCTTTGTTTGAAGTGATTGATTCCTTATTATCGTCCTTTCGACTCCTCTAACTTGGTGTGTAAGAAGCTGCTTGTGGGAAAAATTGATATGGGAACTTAACATTCTGACGGTACAGTCTTGTAAATAAATTTTAAATTTCTTGCAACCTTTATGTTTGCATTGAGCACTAATCAAAACCTTTTGGTTAGTCAGATATTTTTTGTACTTAAAAATAATCAAACAGGTATTATTAATATGTCTCTCAATTGTGGTTCTAAGAACACATTTCCTCCATCTTAAAAGATCCGTCATTAACAGAGCATTTCCTAGCTCCTAAAGAAATCACATTTTCGGTTCCTAAGGGGAGTAAAACGGCGGAAGGTTCTGTGCTAGAAATATTTAGGATAATTTTTGGAACTTTTTGTATATCAGGGGATACATCGACTTTAATTGTCTGTTGCACATTACAACCGTTATTATCCTGAAAAGAATATGAGTCAGATAATGATTTATCGCTATCATCAGCTTTACTTTGGTTAAGCATTACATCTAATTGATCAGTTTGCTTATTATCATTAGAAGATTCTGTGTTTTCACATAGTTCATATTCAGGCGAAGAAGTACGACAATATTTATAGTTGCCTGTTTCTGTGGTTTGCTTATCATTGTAATTATCCTCGCAAGAATCAGAGTCCGCCGGCCTATCGCCAGCATAAGCTTTACTATCAACAAACGCATCATTACATTGAACAGTTTGTTTATTGTCATTGAACGATTTAGTGCTTTTACAAGCTTCATAGACTGGTGAAGAATGTGTGGCAATGTGCATTTCTTCGTGAAATTTGAATACTTTTAACCATATTGTGTAGATTTTCGTGCGGTTTTTTTTATTATTCGATATACCTAAATAGTTAGTAATAATCTCGTACCCAAATAATTTTCTGGGCGAGATTGGTTTTAGAGGTAGTTTGAGTGTATTTAACGCTCTTTTTATGTTATATTCTGACAGTCTTCCTTCTTGATTGGTGTTATCCTTTTTACCAAAGTGAACATTTCGAAATCTCTTATTATTGTTAATAAGCTTATATAAATGGCTTGAGTAAGTGTATCTATACGTAGTTTATGTTTAATTTTGTGCGATTATTTGGCAATCGTCTATAGACAATACATCATGTTCTTGAAAAAACGGTAAAAGTTTGTAAATTTCTGCTGAAATCAGCTGGTATGACTTGAGTTTGTGTACATTCATTGTTGTTTATTAAATATTGTACTCTCCACTCAAACAAAAACTCCGAAGCTCTCGTTATGGTGTCCCAAAGATTTCGTAATAATTATATGAACCTACATATGTATTAAGTAAAATCCCGCTTAAACCTAAAAGCTTAAACGGGACTAAAAATTGCACAGTCATGATCACACTTATAATAAATAAAACATACTTAAAATTACTTACTTTGTCAAATATTCAACCCGTAAAATATTAAACACACACAGACTCTAATAATTGCACTTAGTATAACTAATTATTCACTTATTAATATAACTTAATTAAAAAGACGGTGTAACTTATTTTAAATATCTTAAACACTTTAAAACGACATATGTTTAAAATATTAAATAATAACGACTTAATATTATAATAAATAGATTTCTATAAAATAAAGAAAACTGTGTCATAAAATTTAAAATAATTTAACGTATTATATAGAAACTTAAAACCTAACTAGGTAGGTAAGTCCGAGTAATAGTCCAAAATGGCAGAGTGATCGACGTTCTCTCACTTGGTGCCATAATGCAACTGACCTATATCGCAGAATACATTTTGCAAAGTTTTGAGAAGATAGAGCGGGAGAGATATCTAATAGAGCGGTTTCTTACGTAGCACTGCGACGGTCATTGTTTATCGCGGAGTCGATTGTTCTCGAGGAACGCTGCCGATAAGATTCAACTAGGCGGCGGCGGCGAGCCTAATCCCTTTATTATTTGCAAGTCTTTGTCGGCGGATTAGTTTTTGGAGTTTTTACCTTCTGTTTCAATAAACAGATTTACAGAGCCGAGGCCGACCGTACGCCGAATGTACAGTGATGCTCTCAGTACTATTATTGTTTTCTAATAAACTAAAGTTAGTCTTGGAATTGAAGACGGTTTTTTTGTTGCATAAATAATTACCAGGGATCGGAAATTCTGATAGATATTTACCTAAAGTTGGAAAAATCCCGGAAAAAGATAGGCGAACATGGCGTCAGTTTCTTAAAAATAATATTTTAATAATATAAGTTCCGGGATTCCGGGATTCTACAAAACGTTAATAATTATTATTTTACATGTAGGACAAAACGTTCCATTTTGCTCCCATAAATTTGTTAGATCAATGAGTTACAGGTAAATTAAATAACATTTGGTAAATCTATACATGGAAAATAACTTCAAATAGTTAATATAAATACTTAATTATGAATTTATGGGGGCTTAAATTATTTATTTAGAAATTCCGGGAATTTCATTGATAAATTATATGATTGAGTCCGCCTCCATACAACTGAACAACAACGCCGCGATAAATATTATCTTTCCGAATATCCGATCCCTGAATTAATTACATAATTTATAGTATTTGATAATCTTTGTATCTTTTAAACTACTCAACGGATTTTAAAGCAGTTTTTCAGCAATAGATAGAGTGATTCATGAAGAAGGTTTAATAAATTCTGGATTATGTACGAGTGAAACAGAAATCTCTTATGAACCGAAGCGAAGCGAGGGCGGGTCGCTAGTATGATATAATTTAATAACCTTTACCTTCGTGTAGTCAACTTAACGGAAAAAGCTGTTCACTTTTTTCCGTTTAGTTACTCACTCATAGGTTAAAATTGTTATTAAGTCATATCATATACTCTATAAATTGTTTATTCATTGTATAACGAATACACCAATCTCAGATTTCAAGCAAATACCTACTAAAGTTTATTTGAAAACACAATACTCGTAATAGTAGTGAGGGCGCCACGCCACTGAACGGCCGGCGTTTGCTCGGTGTATTATTTACTTTACCTACGTTCAGCCCGGTAACCCTTCGTATTACAACTTATTTTATTATCATTAAATACAAATTAATTAATTAAAGTAAGTACTTTGTATTTTGTATTTTCTACTTGTATTTAGAACCCTTATGTGGTGAGCCTGATTGTTAGTGTCCGAGTCATATATGTTTAATATTGAACTGGTCTGCGTGTCTATGGATTTTATTCTTTTCCTTTAGTTATTGTAAAAAAAAATGTTATTATTAGTTCTGAGGGCCCTGCCAAGATGCACTACGCTAACTAGCGTTTCTATTCGTATCGTTTTTAAACCAATCGCGTCACTAGTAGATGACGTGATACGAAAAGTCACGTGATCTACCAGTGACGCGATTGGTTTACAAACGAAACGACCCTCTGGTGTGATGAGTTGCTAACCTTTGTGCCTAGGTATGGGTACCCTACATAACTCCGAGGCGTCATAATTGATCAGAATCCCGAATTTTCATAATTCCGAATGCAATTCCTTCATTTTTTGATAATGACCTTACCTTATAGTAGTTATATAAATTTAATCCAGCATATCCAACGTTTCGAAAACAATAAAATTTTGATGACTGAATATTCGGAAAAAAGAAACGGAATTTCTGGGTGTACCCTTTGTACCTACTTCAATCAAGTTTTTAATTTATTTATGTCTGGATGTGTGTATTTCGCATCATAGATTTTAAAATAATTGTCTACCATTGATCTGTGAAAAAATCCATAGGTATTCAATTAGGTCGTTAAGTTAATCTAATCAGTGACCGGAGTAAGAGGTAGGAGTATTTAGTGAACTTTTATTGGATTTCATGATCATGAAAAAAGTAAAGTCTGTACCAATTACAAATACGCTAAGGCCTGGTAAAAATATCGTCACAATCATTATCTAGCGGCCAAATAAAAATGTTACTTAAAGATTACTACAAAATGCACTGTTTCGGCATAACAAAGACGACGACACCTAGGCATAAGAGTTTTAAAGGTTTTGTAAGAATGGGATAATAATAATAAAATAATTTCGAAGTTAATTATAGGTAGTAGCTAAAATGTAATAGCCATTACAGCATTGTCGTCACCTGACAGTTTTTAAGTCAGTATGTTTGATCAGCTTAAGTAAATTGACTAGCTTAGACCGTATTTTGCATTCAAAAACCATTCTGAGGAATAGGTTTACTCACCCAAATTCAATCGTCAGCTTTTTAGTTACTACCTATTTGACTTTTCGTAAAATTATTCGCGATTTTTAAGGTTTAGTACCAAAAGACATCAACGGGCTAATGCATAATAAGTTCGTAAAATATTTGCTACGAAAGAATAAGGTCATTGCAATGCGAAATAGATGAAATTCATTTCTTAAATGGCCTATTACATTATGGCAAAACCGTTGCACTGACGTATGATAGTATTTAACCTAGGGTTGGCGAAGGCAATAGTAATAGTAATGGTTTAAAGTATTGTAATAATTATGTTGTTGAATATCTAACATTACACTTTTTACGTAACCGATTATTATATTTGTTTTTTTTATCGTTTTATTTTATTATTACACTACGAACTAACGAAACATTGAAAAAAAAAATTAATAAAAGAACTTAACAAATCTTTTAATAAGTTTTGGATGGGATACAATACACCTAAAAAACTGCTCTCGTTAATATACCTCAATATACGACAAGACTTTATTCCGTTAGTCGTCTCTTATGACTTCCACAGTAAGACATGAAGTGACACTATTCTAAGCCGGCAACTACACAGCCTTTAATAAGTATCTAATTAAAAGTTTTATTGTTATTTAAAAAATAATTTTACTAATTATAAATGCAATAATTTGGATGTTTGTTACACAATCACGCTAGAATGATTATTTTAATGTTTTATTTTAAAACCACAATAAAGTTGATATAGCGCAATTCGGGCTGCAAGATAGGTAGTTATTAATTTTAATATAATTAATTAATTGTAACATACTTTTAAAATCTAAGCCTATGCCTTGAAATGGTTTTAACATTTTCATAGATTGTTAAAAACCAACTGACGTCTACATATTTTATGGACTGCCTATAAGGCATCTGTCAATGCAAATTTATGTTATAAGTAAGTTAGAAAATGTAGTAAGTACTTATTGCATTTTTTTAACAATAAATATAAACAATAACTTCACATACAGTGCGACCAAAAAGAGTAGAAATTAAATAAAATGGAACTAAAAAAATTCCATACTAAATTGTTGCCATGTTCAAGCATTTTACGTCAAAAATGTGACAGTTACGTAGAAAGTGGCGCCCTCATTTAATTTCTACTCTTTTTTGTCGCACTATAAATATTCATCTAGTAATCTTACAATACATTAATACCTAACTTTATTTTTATTTCTAAATGGTTTTTTTCGAGTATTCCGCCGACAAAGACTTGCAAATAATAAAGGGATTAGGCTCGCCGCCGCCGCCTAGTTGAATTTTATCGGCAGCGTTCCTCGAGAACATCGACTCCGCGATAAACAATGACCTGTCCGAAGCCGCTATAGTTAAACATTGCTCCTACCAACGGTACGTCATTTCAACTATTTCGCTTAGTGCCTGCTATACGGTCTCATCTCAAAAAAAAAATTTTTTGAGATTATTGCAGATTCGTGGTCAGAACGGTTTAATTTACAACCTTAACTCAAAAAAATAAGGAAAACTATCATCTAAAGCCTCTTAATGCACTTGTGGCCTTATGCGAATTTCCAAAAATCGACTATCCCTTTCCTGCAATACGGCCGCTCGCCAGTCCGCCGCTTGGGCCCGCGACGATCGCACGCGGAACTACCATGCTGCCCGGACTCTTCGGAGTTGCGGCCGTCTAGCATAAACGTTCGGAACAAGGTTGTGAGTTACGTCTACATCGCACAACAGTAAATGGGACCGTGATTACAATGAATGCGTCAAAATATAAACGAAATAAAAATCACTTGATGATAAGACAACAAGTAAGTAAGTGCCTTTATATAATAGTTATAATTACCTATGATTAATATACGTAAGATTTGTAATATAACATTTAGTAAGTAATGAAGGCTCTGCTACTTGATACGTGTTTATAATTTACTTAGTATTTTACATGTTACTGCTATAGTCAGTGAATCAATATTTCAATATAAGGGTCAATCAACTTTTTTACGCACAGATTTCTGTCTGTTGCCCACTGCTCAGATTTTAATTGATATTTATTTAAGGTTATTATTATTGTTCATATATTTATTTAATTTTCTTTACATTAGGTTTTTTATAATAAAAATTCAAATATAAAAGTAAAAAAACAATACTAATACAAAAAATATACATCGCTCACTTAATAATAAACCGGCTTAACTCAAAATTTGGAAAAAATGAGTTTTAGTCATAAAACGCCATTAATCCAATAGGACTATCATGTCTCTTTCTTAGAACGGCCAAAATCGAGCGAGAAAAAGAGATAGCCTTAGTTAACGCGTTTCATTTTTAACATATTCGCTAAGTTTGTTTTGTGCTAAAGCGGCTTACTTCAGACATGAACCAGTCGCCGTGGAAGGGGGAAGGCGCTTGCGAGTGGCAATCGGAGTTATATCGATATTTCAATAAAGATAATGTAAGATTTTCGAATATTTTTTGTGAAGTATGCGCACATTTTGAGTTAATTCGTTTTACTGTACAAAATTTTCCAGACTTTGCGAAGCAATCATACTTAGCGCGTTACATTTTTAAAATCTATTTCACGTTCGTTGTATCATCTTGACAAACGCTAGTTTATTTTTATGTAATGAGACATTTTGTTGTGGCTATTTTGTAATATGTCAATTTATTAGTTACATTATGTTATATTCAGTGATCGGAAATAGGTGAGCTAATTTACCTAAACTTGATGCATGTTCATTCAATAATGTATTCCCATCTCACTCACGCATGAATGAATATGCGTCAAGTTTAGGTAAATTAGCTCACCTATTTCCGATCACTTTATATTCTATAGTTTCATTGTAACATCAGCTTTTATTAAATGAAATTTATCGTATTCTTCGTGACATATTTGTGTTTATTTCGTTTCTCTAATAACGCAACTACACAAAATAAAGCATTATTTAATTTAAACATGGGTAAGGTATCATGCGGCAAGCAGGTGCTACCATTCAAGATTCCACAAAACAGATAAATGCGTTAGAAAATCTTACGCAGGTAAATCACGAGATAATGGTACACGCGTTTACAATACCAAAACGAAGATTTGAGATACTTAGGAGAATAAACTTATATCAGCTTATTCATAATATCTTTACCTAATTGTATCTTAATATCTTATATATATTTTTTTGGTCTTGACATAATATAATTGATATTTACTACGTTCTTAATTTTGAAATACCTCCATTCTGGCATATCTTACGTGTGTTTCATCAAATCATTTTGTCTATGCGTAATATTCAAAAGATTATCAACAAAATCATGTTTTTTTCCCCGTACAATTAGGTTTTTGCGGTTATCATGTTGTTCTACAGGGATAATATTATAATAAATATTATTATTATTGGGGGGGTTTGTATGGGCCTTGTGTGTCACTTCGACCATTGCTGATCTTTTGTAACAGCCCTTTGTTTAAAGTTCACTGCAAAGGCCCGTTGCGTCTAAGAATTTCCAGATGCTTTGGGCCGTGAGAAGTTGTATCTCCTGTGGGTCCACAATGTGTCGCCCTAGGTGGATACTTCTGTTACGCATTAGTGGTCCGCAAGAACAGAGGATGTGCATTGCTGTCTCCTCCGTTTCCTGACAGAACCTGCATGTCGGTTCTTGTTTCATACCCATTAGAAACAGATGTTTGTTCAATTTGCAGTGGCCAGTTAGAATTCTAGTCACTGCGCAAGTCTTTTCTCTTTTGAGTTGTAGAAACTCTTTGGAGAAGTTGCTTTTGAACCCTGTAATTAATGATTTCGAGTGCTTTTGTCCTTTCGTGGACTTCCACAGCTCGATCGCCCTAGATTTATATAGGTCGTTTAGCAGTGAATAGGATTTCCTTTTTGTGATACCACAAAAAGGCTCCGGGCCAACCAGGGGGTTGTCAGCACCTTTCCTAGCCAGTTCATCTGCTATTTCATTTCCATCAATGTTGGAGTGCCCTGGTACCCATCTAAGTATTACTTTGTTGGAGTTTCCTAGGGCATTCAGGTTTTCTTTGCAGTTTTGGACTAGTTTAGAGTTTAACTCCAATGCGTCTAGTGCCAAAAGGGCAGCTTGGCTGTCCGAGTTGATGTAGATGTGCTGGTGTCTACGGTTCTTCTCAAGGTTGATTTCCGCGCATTTGTTGATGGCGAAGACTTCCGCTTGGAAGATTGAGGCCTCCGTGCCCATGCTGACGCTAACTTTGAGTCTTGGTCTCTCACCGTAGATGCCGCACCCCACATCGTTCCCTTTTTTGGAACCATCTGTATACCAAATGTGGCACCCCTCTTTGTAGTCCAGTTGGCCTTTCAGCCATTTGTCCCTGGAGGGTATCTCCACTGAGTATAGTTTTTTGTAGTTATATTCAATATGCATGTCATCGGTCGGCATGCATAAGGTTTTGTGTTCAAACACCGATGCCATACGCTTGGTCAGTGCTTGAGAGCTCCATTTCGTCCTTGTCGTGGTGCAGATTCTGTATATACACTGTTCAGCCTCTTTTTGCACTTGTAGGTGCAATGGTGTTAGGTCTAGCAGTGCATCCAGAGCTGCTCCCTGTGTTGAGGATAAAGCTCCTGTTGCGATAACGCAGGCTGTGCGTTGCAGACTGTTTAGGGTGTTTATTGTTGTCTTTTGGTTGGTTTTTGTGCACCAGACAGCGGAGGCATATGTAATTATAGGCCTTACCACTGCCGTGTACAGCCAGAGGGCAATTTTGGGTTTTAGGCCCCATCTTGACCCCGCCATTCGACAACTAGTCCACATTGCCATTTTGGCTTTTTGGATTATGTTTTTTATGTGCGAGTTCCAAGTTAACTTTTGGTCTAAGGTGACCCCTAGATACTTTACTTCACTTGAGATTGGGATTATTTGTTCGTTAAGCTTAAGATTTAGTAGCTTTTCGAGCTTCCTTTTCTTAGTGAAGGGAACTATCACAGTTTTGCTTGCGTTTATGGACAATTCGTTTTCTTTACACCATTTATTTATGGTGTTGAGAGCTCCTTGCATTAGACATGAGATTGTGTGGAGGCTGGGGCCTTTGATTATGACTACAAGGTCGTCGGCATATCCCTGTGTGTCATAGTCTTGGTCCGTCATTAATGCAAGTAGTTGATCCACTGCTAGGGTCCACAAAAGTGGAGAAAGGACACCTCCTTGTGGACAACCTCGAGTGGTGTGGAATTCATGCGAAATTGCATTGAGGGTCAGGGATGCCACCCTGTTAGAGAGCATATTCTTGACCCAGTTGATGGTGGTGCCGTCTATCCCCTTTGATACCATTCCGTTTAAAATGGTATTTGTGGGTGTGTTGTCGAATGCACCTTCTACATCAAGGAAAGCACATAAGGCCGTTTGCTTATCCTCTAAGGTTTTCTGCACTTTGTCGACCAGATCGAGGAGGGCAGTTTCCGTGGATTTCCCTTTTTGGTAAGCGTGTTGATTTAAGCTGAGGGGTTTAGCTATTAAGTATCTGGCTCTAATGTGCTGGTCTATTATCCTTTCCATAGCCTTGAGTAGGAAGGATGTGAGACTGATCGGTCTGAAGGATTTAGGCTGAGAGTAGTCCTTTTTCCCTGCTTTTGGTATGAAGCGTACCTTGACTCTGGTCCACGGTTCTGGTATTATACCCCAGGCAAAGCTTGCCCGAAAAATTCTTACCAGATGCGGGAGGAGGATGGTATCTCCCTTTTGAAGAAGGGCTGGAAAGATCCCATCTTCTCCCGCTGATTTAAATGGGTGGAATTTCTCAATGGCCCATTTAACATTGTTAGGCCTAAAGATGTTTGTGGCCTTGTTCCAATCCGCTCTATGCGCCCTGTGATCTGGGTGATTTCTTGGGGTACATCGCTGGGTATCATCGGGGGTGTACGATCCTGGAAAGTGGGTTACTCTGAGAAGTTCCAGAGTTTCCCTCTCTGTGGTCGTAAAGGTATTATCTGGTCGTTTGAGTAGGCCGAGATAATTTGTGGGTGTCTTGGCGAGTATTTTGTGAATTCTCGCTCCTTTGTGTGTTAGGGCTATATCTTCACAAAATCGTCTCCAAGACGCTCTTTTGGCTTTTCTGATTTCTTTGTTATATTCCGTCAAAGCTCTACCGTACTTTTCCCAATCTTGCGGCCTAGAGCAGTGATTGAATATACGCCGTGTGGAGCTGCGAAGCCTTTCCAGCTTTTTGTTCCACCACGTCGTTGTGTTGTTTGTTTTAGATTCTTTTAACGGGCAGCTCATCTCGTAGGCTTTGTTAATTCCTTCTGAGAGTTTCATTACTGCGCAGTTGAGAGAATCTGGAGTTTTAACATATTTTGGGAGGTCTGTTAGGTATTTTTCGAGGTGTTCTTTGTAGGTGTGCCAGCAAGTGTTTCTTGGGTTCCTAAGTTTTTGTGGTTCTTTACCTAACGAACCTGTTACCTCGAATAGGATATGTTTGTGGTCCGACATTGAGTTTTCGGAACTGACATGCCAGTTGGCTAGACATTTGGCTACTTTTTCAGTTGCGAATGTTATATCGAGTACTTCCTGCCTAGCTCTAGTAACGAAGGTTGGTGTGTTGCCCTTATTTAGCAAGTATAGGCAGTTAGTAAAGATAAATTCAGAGAGTAACTCACCTCTTCTGTTGATTCCAGTGCTGCCCCAGATGGTATGGTGGGCATTCGCGTCGCATCCCACGATCAGTTCCGACTTTTGTCGTTGTGCGTAGTCCACGACTTTAGTCAGTTCTTCAGTGGGGTTCTGTTTCTCTCCGGGCAAGTAGGCCGAGCAGACTAGGACCTTCGATGTTCCACGCCCTTTGAGATCCACGTAGGCGACGACTAAATCTTCACTGCAGAGTTCTAAAATAGGCAAAAAGCTGATGTTTTTGTTAAACACGATACAGGCCCTTGGTTTTGAGCCTTTTTCATGTACCAGAATCTTACCTGCATTACTCATACCTGCTACCATGGAGTTGGCGTTGATCCATGGTTCTTGTATGAGGGCGATGTCCAGGCCATTTTCGCCAAAGATTCTTTCTACGACCGCTGAGGCCGCGGTAGCGTGGTGGAGATTGGCCTGTAGGAACACCGCCCCCTTGGTCCGTGGTGCGTCAGTGATGAGGCTGGCGGTGGGCACCGGGGTGCCTTTGCCGGCCTCTTTGTGTCCCCCTGGAGCGGTTGGCGCCCCTGTTTGTCCCCCTGTTAAGGGGAAACCGCTGTCGGCCCTCTGCTGGTCCACTGGTTGTTGGGTGGGGATGGGTGAAGGGGACTGCTCTCTTTGATCCCCTCGGGATCTTGCGGTTGGGCGTGGGGGCCAGCGCGACCAATGTGTCAGGCCTGGAAGGCCCTGGCTGGTCTTGTGGGGCGTGGGGACCATGTGTGGTGGCCGTCGGTGTTGGGGTGGGAGGAGGGTCCAGTGGTGACTGTTGGGCACCTGTGGCCGGGCCCTTTAGTCTAAACTGGACCTCTCGGAGGCCAAGACTGGCCTTTAGGTTCGACCTCCGAAGGGTCTCCACAGATAGGTCGTCTAGGGAAAGGGTTAGTGTCACCCCTCCCTTTTCGACCTTTGTGTGGAGCACCTTCCAGTACTCAGTGTGCAGCCCCTGGTTCTGCACACTAAGCAGAGATAGTGTTTGCCGGGTCTTGGTGGCATCTATCTCAGGGATATATACCATCCCTATGTTTGGCCTCGGAAGTTCGCTCTCACGTAATACGGTGAGGTTCGCTTCCGGCCATGGTTTTAGGGATGGTATAATTCCCTCAAGCCAGGTTTTGGACCTTTGGTCGCTGCAGGTTACGAGCAACCATCCTGGCTTGAACGAGTAGCCCTTAAATTTTGGCCCCTCGCCTTTCACCAAGCCGGTTATCTTCTGCACGATGGTGTCGCAGACTAACCCCAGTTGCGTGTCCGTCATCGGAGTGGGGTTGATGATACCGACTCGGATCATGGCTAGGACCTCGTTAAAGGCTAAGGGCGTAGAGGTCGGAGTAGGTGGTATGGGTGGTATGGGAGGGGTCTCACTTACCTTTGGGGCTTTGGGTATATGCCCCTGCGGTGATTCCTCTTCCGAGCGGGGCCGTTTTACCGGCTTTTGCTGCGGTTTGGAGTGTGAGGACCCGAATTTGTACCCCAACCTCTTAAGTTCCGCAAAGCTCTTTTGGGCCAGTTCTACCGCCTCGGAAGGTGGTATTCCTAGTCCCTTCAGAGCCTTGTAGCGGCCCTTTGCTGAACCTGCCAATTTCTTGGCAGGTTGGTCGTTGGCGGAGTGAGGCTCCCCAGACAGTGAGTTTGGGCCGTTGCCGGCCCTTTCCACCGTGTTGGTGAGCTCCACCACCTCCATTAGTTGCTCCTGCGTTTGGGCAGATTGCTCCGCGCCTACCGTCAGGGGCAGTAGTTCCTGGCATAGGTCTTCCAGGGTACCTTCAGTTAAATTGTTTTTTTGCTTCTCCATATATATATCCCACGAGTGAATATTCCTAAGCCGAGCCTTGCTATGGAGGTTCTAAGTTTAAGTCGGAATATTTCAAAGTTTCTAATCTTGCTGTCAAAAAGCCATGTTTGTTTTGTAGCAAGTTGGACCATGCTATATACATGTGTCCCAAGTTTAAAACCGCCTCTATAGGTGAAAGATTAAGCTTTGCTAAGTCACAAGAACTATGCAGAGTGTGCATTAATAAACACAGTGACAAATGTCGATACAATTTCAAGTGCAAATTCTGTGATAAAAAGCATAATACCCTGCTGCACGAGGAGGATTCCAACAGTACCCCTCCAGATGAAAAAGTTAACTGTCACTCAAATACTAAAGCTTGTAAAAATGTGTTATTGCCTTCTATAAAGGTAAAAGTTATTGATAGTGAAGGTCATGAACATTTTGTAAGGGCCCTGCTCGATAGTGGGAGCCAAGCCTCACTTATAACCAAATCCCTGGCCAACAAATTAAAATTGAACCCCCAAACCGTCCAAACTAACATTATTGGGATAGGAAACAATAATAATAAAAAAAATAACTCTGTTGAGTTAAACATATATTCATGTTTACATAATGTAAAATATAATATCAACTGCTATGTAGTTGAAAATATCACATCTTGCTTACCACAGCATCGTGTGGATGTGTCAAATATAAAAATACCTGATAATGTAAACCTGTCAGATGTACAGTTCTATAAACCATCTGAAATTGAAATCCTTCTTGGTGCTGACATCTACTTTGACGCATTGCTAGATGGGCATATAAAAATTAAAAATGGGCCAACAACATATCCAAAAACAGTGTTTTGTAATAACAAAACACTGTTTTTGGATATGTTGTTGGAGGTAAAGTGGACTGTGTCGATTTGTGTTGTGTTTCAAACACCACCATAGTGTCAAATTTCATAACCTGTAAAAATAATAATGACAAATTAGAAAATATTATGGAACAATTTTGGCTCACGGAAAAAAATCCTGAAGAGCAAACTAAGATAAATCAAACATCTGAATTCAAAAAAGCTGAAGAAATTTTTCAAACAAGTGTAAAATTAATAGACAATCATTTTGAAGTGGACCTACCTTTAAAGGCTCCTTTAGAACAACTTCAGCTGGGAGATTCCTTTTCAGCTGCTCTGCAAAGGTTTCTCTCCCTAGAAAAAAAGTTTAAAGACTTTCCACATTACTTTCAACAGTATAAAAAGTTTATTGATGAATATCTAGAATTGGGACATGCTAAAATCGTCGATATTAGTCAGTATGACATCTATGGTGGTTCAGTTTACTTTTTGGCACACCATGCGGTACTAAATGAGAATAGTAAAACCACTAAATTGAGAGTGGTATTTAATGGTAGTATGAATACAAGAAACAACAAATCATTGAATGATGTTATGTTGAATGGGCCGGTAGTCCAAAATGAATTATTTGACATACTGGTATTATTTCGTACATACTTATACACAATTATATCTGACATAGAGAAAATGTTTCGTAACATATATATAAACAACAAACAAAAATATTTACAAAATATACTTTGGCGTGAAAATCCTGATATGCCTATTAATTGCTTGCAGCTACAAACAGTCACTTATGGCTTAAAAGCTTCCACATATTTAAGCACACGCTGCTTAGTAGAACTAGCATCTAGGTACAAAGAAGATTATCCGCTAACCTGTGAGGCTATTATGCATAATACTTACGTTGATGATGTCCTTAGTGGCTCTGATAATGTAGAGATGCTAAAAGACCTGAAAAAAGAACTTATAAATCTATTACAAATAGGAGGTTTTAAGCTTCACAAGTGGGCCTCCAATGAAGACGACGTACTTGCTGACATCCCTGAAAAAGAAAAATATTTTAATCAAATAGATTTGAATAAAGACACTGTTATTAAAACCTTAGGGGTCCAATATGATATAAATACTGATTCATTTACATTTATTAGTCCAAAAGGGGATGAAAAGAGAAAAATCCTAAGTTTTATTGGTAAAATTTTTGACCCTCTAGGTCTAATAGGTCCAGTTATTGTTGTAGCAAAAATTTTCATGCAGGAACTATGGAGTTTGAAAATAGATTGGGATATTAACTTACCTGATGAGCAGCTAGAAGTCTGGATGCGTTACCTGAAAAAATTAAATACCATGGATAAAATAGTCATAAAAAGATGTTTAAATGTTAAAAATATAGATAAAGCTGAATTGATAGGATACTCTGATGCTTCATTTAAAGCATTTGGCTGTTGCATTTATTTAAAAACCATTGATAAAAACAATGGGAGTAACCATTCCTTAGGAATGGTTACTCCTAATTATAGCCATTTTATCATCATTAAATCTTTATTAATATTATTCTACAAGATGATTTTGCTTGCTATCCGCTACAATTAAATAGGCTTTTGGAATAATTTCACTTATCATCCACCGTCGCATTTTCATAAAAGATTATCATTTTTAAATACTCATTTTACTTATTTCATTCGCTATTATTGTAAACTCCGTGTCTGATTGTGACCGACCACGGCAACACTACTACACTAATTAGTACTTTCCTTAAGTCTTTGCCGTGGACGCTCACATACCTTCTGGACGCTGTAATTAACGCCTTTGCTTAATGGCGCGTTCCAGGGTCCAAGGTTCGGGTTTCTTGTACCCTGCCTTCTGAAAACCTGCTTCGCTTCCGCGCTGTCTGCGTAATCGGGCTCGCAGCGAGCAGCCCTACGTACTTCCTGGAGAGCGTCCCTATAAGCGCCCGGCGTCCACCTGGAGAGCGTCCCTATAAGCGCCCGGCGTCCACCTGGAGAGCGTCCCTACGAGCGCCCGGCGTCCACCTAAGATTCCAGGATAGTACTTTAACCGGGAAGAATAAGTAATTGCCAGTGCTTACGTATTGCCCGAACCACAACCTTTTTTTGTTCAGCTTTCTGAGTTGGCCTTTGGCCTCATTAAATATTTTGCGTCCCCGCCATCCTCGGTAATCACATCGGTGACAATTGAGCTTCGATCACAGAGGTGCACGGGGGGCGGAATATCAGATGGCAATGCAGCCTGATTCTCCTCTCCTTGCGGAACCTTAGTGCTTACATTGTCGGCAGAATCCTTAGTATTTCGGGACTCGATGTTCTTAGTCTTCCGTTTAGGTTTTGGCTTACGACCTATTTTGTCACTATCTGATACATTTGTCGAATCAGTGCACTTACAAGGAGTTGATGATGCTAATTCCAGTTTGATTAATTTCTCGTTAACTGACTCGACCTTTTTAACACATTCTGTAAGTGCAGTCTGGTATTGTGTGATGGTTCATACAGCGTCCGCCAGTTGCTCAGACAACATGCTCATCTGGTCACGCATTTGTTGCATTTCAAACGCCATGGAACTCAACTCGTTCGAGGACTGAGAAGGCAGGGGTGCTGCTGCTGATTCACTTTTGTTACGACTTACGATATTTTTAACCGTAACTGGGGTTCCAATAGGGGTCTCGTAGTTACGTCCCCCTTTTTTAAGTTCGTTGCAACATTCCGGGCACACCCAAGAGTCCTTTTCCTCATGAGTAAGCGTCTTATACGTGCATGTGTAGTGATACAACTTACCACAGGTTTCAGGTCCAACCATGCACTGCAAAAATTCCTCACCCACAGCAAGTTCCCCATTACACGCGTGACAAATCATCTCCCCACTGTCTGCCCTAATCATTGCGTAAGCGTTTAAACGCTGCCGGCGCCTCAGTACAACTCCTCTTTGTCCCAGCTGCGACGTAGCACAGCGATGCCTGTGGCGTAGCGATGGGTCCTGTAGTACGAAGATGACGTCACTCCCGTAGCGCGTAGCACAGGCAGGTCTGGCAAAGTCCGCTCGAGGTCGGATAGGTAGCTCGAGTGAACGAGAGGCAAATTATGAAGATGATCTCTTTTCTCCCGAGGTGTAGTGCGGAGCCGCAAGCTCGAGCTGCTCGCTGAGCGCGTAAAGTCCGAAATAAAATACAATTGCGATGATACCGGGTGAACACGACTATACAATTAAATGACCTATAAATAGAGGCGAGAATCGGTTCTCAAGCTCACGTATTCAAGGAAAAAAAAAGATAAACACGTCCGCTTTCAACTGTGTCTCGGACGAAGAGGTATACATACCAACTCACATAGGATTTCGGTGTGTGGCACCTTTGTAGTTTTCCATAGGTTAAGTTTTTTGAGACGTACAGCGGTCGAGGCTGCCTCCTGTTTGATAAAGAGGTGTAGGGGCGGCAGGTCAAGTATGACTTCTAGCGATGCTGTCGGTGTTGTCCGCATGCATCATGTAGCTGCCATGCCGGCTAACCTCTGTTTGGTGCGTGGCGACCAGACCACCGCGCCGTAGCTTATGATGGGTCTTATAACTGACGTGTATAGCCATAGAGTAATCTGGGGGGTAAGTCCCCAGGTTTTACCTATCATTCTGCGGCATTGCCAGAATGCTATCATGGCTTTGTCAATTTTTTTATTCAGGTGATTGCTCCAGTTCAGTTTGTTGTCCAGTATTACTCCCAGATACTTTACCTCGGTTGAGAGTTGCAGCTCCGTGCCGAATATCTTAGGGAGTTTGTAGTTGCCTAGGTTGCGTTTGTTTGTGAAAATTACCATCTCCGTCTTTTTTGGGTTGACGGATAGCTCGTTGCGTAATCCTTTCGCCACGAGTGCTTGCTGGGTCTTATCCGCTTCTAGCCTGATAATTCTTTTGCTGAGCATGTTACCTATCCACTAGTTCATGACTGCGTTTACCCCGTGCCTTTCCAGTGCTGCTATTATACTACTGAAGTTGGTCTTGTCGAATGCTCCTTCTATATCGATGAAAACGCCCAGACATAGTGATTTACTCTTGATGGCTTCCTCGAGCCTGGAGACCACTGCATGCAGGGCAGAGTCTGTGGATTTACTTTGACTGTAGGCATGTTGATTTTGGTGTATTGGTGTGTTGACCAGGTCCCCTTCACGCAGGTGCCTGTCGCACATTCTCTCCAGAGTTTTGAGTAAAAACGAGGTGTGGCTGATAGGTCTGTATGATTTGGGGTCCGAGTTGTCACCTCTATGTGGCTTGGGTATATATGTTACTTTGACCTCCCTCCAGCGCCATGGCACGTATCTGTGCGCAAGGCAGGCTGCTAGGATCACCGTGAGCAGATGTGTCAGGTTTTTGCCACCCCACTTTAGTAGGGCTGGGAATATCCCGTTCAGTCCTGGTGATTTGAAGGAGTCAAAGCTGTTGATGGCCCATTTATTTTCGTGGGACCGGTTACCTTGTGTGCAGATTCCCAGTCAGCTTCCGTGTGGACGATCTCCTCCCGCGTCTAGCTTAACGGTTCTGATATTACACATCCAGGGATGTGAGTTCGTAACAGAATATTCTCTGCTTCCTCTGACGAGCCGGTCAGGGTGTTGTCTGGCTTTCGTAAGGAGCCCATGGTGTGCGTTGTCTGGTTGGAGAGAACTTTCCTGACCTTGTTAGCCTGTGTGCATGTTTTATAATGCTGCTGCAGAAGTTGCGCCATGAGTTCGTACTTCGGTACCTAAGGTGTTTTTTGTACTTAGACTTGGACGCTTTATAGTTGTCCCAGTCTTGATCTGCGCCTGTATTCATCACCCTGTTTAATTGCCGCCTCATTTTTTTCCTGAGTCACCCCAGCTCCGGGCCCCACCATTTCACGTGCTCGTTGTGATTGCTAGGTGGGTTAGATAAGGGACATGGTTGGTGGTAACATTCCACTATTGATTTCGTTAGGAAGTTTATCTGTTTTTCAATCTCGTCGCAGCCCACTGTAACAATGCAGTTGTTACGCTCCTTACCTGTGTGCATTTTATAGACAAAATAGCCTTAATATCACTTCATTTTCACTTAAATTCACTATAATACAACAGATCTTATATTTGTTGTTTACTAATAACTGATAACTGTCAAGACAGCCATAGTTTTTTTTTTTTAATTGTGGCTTTCACATTAGGGTGGATTAATAAATTAGTCAGCTCCTAGCGCTTGCCTTTTACTTACGTAGCACTGGCGACGAGTACGGTTTTTATTTAATCACGCGTGTTTATAGTGTTGTGAAAATGCCTATTGGTAAATTAGAACCCTTTAATTAAGGTTGTAAACAGTGGCCGACATATATACGGCGAGTAAAACAGTTTATACTACTTAACGAGATAAAGGATGAGTTGCGTGTTCCGATGTTGATTACCGTGGTCGGTGAGGCGACCTACGCACTCATGTGCGACTTGTGTTCGCCTTCTAACCCCGAAGATAAGACATTCGAGCAGCTGGTTAAGCTAGTGGAGGACCACCTGGAACCGCAGCGCTCGGAGATCGCGGAGCGACACGTGTTTCGGTTGCGCAGGCACCTAGGAGGCGAATCTCTTACAACGTATCTACAAGACCTGAAACATCTCGCAACGACGTGTAATTTTGGGAGCGCACTGGAAGAAAATTTAAGTGATCAGTTCGTATCCGGCCTGGCGAACGAGATGATGCGTTCACGAATTTTTGCTGAAAAAAATATACAGTATAAGGAGGCCGTGGAACTGGCACTGGCTCTAGAGGCTGCGGAGAGACACGCGGAGGTGAGCGGCGCCTCTACGGCGGCGACTACGACCTCAGGTGGTGTCGGCGAGGCAGCCGACGGCTTGCACCAGGCGAGCGCGAGGCGCGCGCCGCCCCGACCCGGCCCCAGCGGCGCGCCGCGTCGCGGCGGCGGCACGGGCAGCGGCGGCGCAGGCGGCGCAGGCGGAGCGGGCATCCAGTGCTGGCGGTGCGGCAGGGCGCACCGGCCGGATCGATGTCGTTTTGCCCAATACAATTGCGACGAGTGTAACCAACGCGGACACTTACGGGTGATGTGTACTAAGCAAGGATACCGGACGCGCATCGGGACGTCAACATTTTGTGATTGAGGAGGACCCCGAAGAGGATGATTTTTTTAATATCGGCTTAAGGTAACAAACCTTATTTTATTAGAGTGGACATTGACGGAAATTCTGTTGAATGTGAAGTGGATACCGGCAGCCGTATTTCGGCTATAAGTGAAGACTTCTACCGTCGTTTATTTACACATAAAAACATTGTACCTGATAACTTAATATTACGCAGTTATGCCGAATCGAGTCACTGGGGTCGATAGCGGTCTATGTGTCCCTCGGACAGCTCATGGCTAAAGGGTTATGGTTACACGTTATTAGGAATGGGGGACGCCCACTACTGGGCAGAGAGTGGATACGCGCTTTAAATGTAAAACAAATAAATTTTAATAACATTCTTGAGGATGCATTCGTGAGTCGGCTAACGGCCGAATTTCCCGAAGTTTTTACTGATAACTTAGGAACATGTAAAAAAACCTTTCAACTACAGCTGACTGACAAAGATCTGATTTATGCGCGAGCACGGCCGGTGCCCATCGCATTGCGCGCGCGCGTCGAGCGCGAGCTGCGCCGTCTCGAGCAGGAGGGCACGATTTATCGCATCGATCACTCGGACTACGGAACCCCAATCGTGCCGGTTATTAAGAAATGCGGCGATATACGAATTTGTGGCGATTACAGGATCACAGTGAATCCCAAACTTAAGCGGGATTTTTATCCGTTACCGCGTATTGAGGAGTTGTTTGCCACATTAAGTGGAGGTGAAGAATTCTCTAAAATTGATTTAAAACACTCTTACCAACAAGTATTGTTAACAGAGGAATATCAACCTTATACCGCGATAACGACCCACTTGGGGACTTTCGCGTACCGCGCACACCTTTCGGATTATCCTGTATACCGGAAAAATTCCAGAAATTAATGGAGGAAATGCTTCGGGGGGTTCTGGGTACGGTCGTGTTTTTAGATGACATATGCGTGACGGGAACGACACGTCAGGAACATTTATGCAATTTAAAAGCTGTACTTGAACGGTTACGAGACATAGGTTTCACGATTAAGTTAAGTAAATGTAGTTTTCTACAAAAAAGTGTAAAATATTTGGGATTTATCATAGATACATTTGGGTTACACCCAGATCCATTAAAATTAAGGGCTATCGCTGAGGCCCCCACTCCCACCGACGTTTCGCAATTAAAGAGTTTCTTAGGAATGTTAAATTATTACGGAAAGTTCATACCCAACTTAAGTATTCTGTTACATCCTTTACACAGTTTGTTAAAAAAAGAAACTCGTTGGGAGTGGGATCCCGACTGTGAGAATGCTTTTGTCGATGCGAAACGCGCTCTGTTGAGCGAGCGCGTACTCGCCCACTATGAGGAAGGGCGGCCGCTCGTGCTCGCGGTCGACAGCAGCGCCTACGGACTCGGCGCCGTGCTGGCGCAACGCTACCCCGACGGCGCCGAGCGGCCGGTCAGCTGCGTGTCTCGAACTTTGAACTCGGCTGAGAAAGGGTACAGTCAGCTCAATAAGGAGGCGCTAGCGATATTTTTCGGAATAACGCGGCATCACCAATACCTATACGGGAGAAAGTTCGTGCTACGCACAGACCATCAGCCGCTAAGTTACATCTTTGGCGCCAAGGGAGGCATACCGCAGACAGCCGCGAGCCGTTTACAGCACTAGGCTGCGCGACTGGCGGCGTATACTTTCACAGTAGAATTTGTAAGGTCGAAGGACAACGGGCCCGCAGACGCGCTGTCGCGCTTACCATTGCCGCACGAGGGCCGTCCCACGTCAGAAGCATTCAGTTATATAAATCTAATTCAGGAGTCATTACCAGTAAATTTTACGGATGTATCGAGGGAGACTAAAAAGGACCGGGTGTTAAATAGACTTGTCGGTTTTATTATGTTTGGTTGGCCGTCGGTACCGACTTGCGAGGACGAAAGGGTGTATTTTGCTAGAAAAGACGATTTAAGTATAGACCAAGGGTGTTTAGTGTACCGGTTTAGAATAGTAATTCCCCCTAGCTTAAGAGCAATGGTTTTAAAAGAAATTCACGAAAGACACTTGGGGGTCATTAAAATGAAAAATGTTTATCGAAGCTATCTGTATTGGCCGAGTCTTGATAAAGACATCGAGGCGGTGTGCCGTGACTGCGAGGTGTGCCGCGCCGTGCGCGACGCGCCACCGCGCGCGGCGCTGCACCCCTAAGAGTTCCCGCTGGCCCCATGGCTTCGAATGCGCGCGGATTTCGCCGAATGTGGGGGTAAGAAATACCTAATTGTAATAGACGCGCACTCGAAGTGAATCGAGGTCGTTATGATGGGTCGCACCTATGCCGACACTACGGTTACCGCGTTCCGGTCGATTTTCGCGAGATTCGGTTTGCCCTCGCAACTCGTCACCGATAACGGCCCACCATTTATGTCTACAGAATTTAAAAAATATTGTGAATGTAATAATATTAGGCACGTGACTTCAGCACCGTATCGACCACGGGGCGACGGAGCTGCGGAGAACGCGGTAAAGACAATTAAAAAAGTTATTAAGAGGGCGCTACTCGAGGGCGAGAGCGTACCGACTACGTTGAATAAATGTTCATTCCAATACCGAAATTGTGAGCATGCTACAACCGGTGTTTTCCCGGCCGTAGCCCTGGTGGGACACAGACTGCGCGGACGCCTGGACGCGCTGCGCCCGGACCGGGCGGCCGCGGCCCGCGCCGCGCAGCAGCGCCAGGCGGCCGCGGCAGGCGGCCGCGGCAGGCGGCGCGCCTCCGCGCGACCTTAGTACCGGGGACAAGGTTCTCGCCCGCGACTACACGGGGAGACACCCGAAGGGCGCGTGGTTAATAGAACGGGGCCGGTATCGTACAAGGTGGAGATGGGGAACGGCGTGGAATGGCGGAGGCACCAGGACCAGATCATTCCGATCAGTCAAAAGCAACGCTATTCACTGACGCGAACCAACTACGGGCCCGACCCCGGCTACAATAGTGAATCGGTCGAGAGCGATGCCGATGATAAGTTTGAAGACGCGTCCGGCGGCCAGGAGCCAGACCACAAAGAGGGAATGGCAACGCCGCCCCCTACGGCGTCGCCACGGCCGGCTTCCGCGGCCAGTCCGGACTCCCTGCCGCAGGACGCATCGGCCCGGGCCCTGCGGGCCCACCAACGGGCTAAGCGTCGAAACTAGTTTTGTACTGTTATACATATAATTAACGGGGGAATGTGTAGGGTAGCTCATAAGTTTAGAGATAAATAATGAGGGTGGATTAATAAATCAGTCAGTTCCTAGCGCTTGCCTTTTACTTACGTAGCATGTGGTAGATGTATTTTGCCAATGTCTGAGTAGACTTTGGTCACGTCCAGAGAGTTGGGTTCAATAGATAATATTGACGCTATGTAGGAGGGTCGGACCAGCCATAGATTGTTGAAGATGTTGTCATAAATAGACTTTTGTCAAATGTTAGCGGCAGTAAGCCGACAGATGGCGTTACTAGCCATTCTTTATTAGCTTCACTAATGTTTACATATTTTAATAATTAACAGTCAACTTTAAGGTAAATAATCTTCTAATAATTAATTCATTGTAATCGTAAATAAATATCGTATTTAATTATTTTCATTCAGCGCATGAGAAAATAATTGAGGGTATGTTGGTGTCTCACGTACACGACTCAGTTATTTTCCACTCGTGACGCGAGTTGCTATCTAGCATTTCTTTGTTCGCCCTACTCATATTCAAAATTAACAGAAAGAGGTGAAAGATTATAAATAGGCCACGCACCTTTCATTCGGCCTCTTTGCCGCCTCAACTACTACTGTGAAACAACTTGACGTGTTAACGTAATAGGTACTAAATACCTAAGTACTTAATAAAATCGGTGCATTTCCCCAAATCGGGTAAGTTCAGTGCAACGAACTAATTATCTATCCTATTTCTATTTTGCTGTGTATTGTATTCGTGTTTTATACTTTCTTTTTGTGTTCTTCTAGATTCTTTTAAATTGTTCTTTTAACCTTTTCATTTCGCATAATCGACCGTTACTTCATAACGGTCGTTAGTAACTATTAATTGTTCTTTTGATTTAGCTTCTTTCTTATAATTGTAACTCTGTTCCGATAGTTCTTGCCACCGCCAATAATTAATTAAAGCGCTATTCCCTCGGGACTTCACCCCTCAACGGTGGCTGGCATGGACTATCCCAATGCTGGACGCCAGGCTCACACAGCCAATGCTTGGGTTTTCCAGGGTCCACCGCTAGGAGCATTCCACGGCTTGGAGCAATCCACCGCTAGGAGCACTCCACGGCTTGGAGCATTTCACCGCACCGCTAGGAGCACTACCGCTTGGACAACACTACTCGCTTCGTGGGGTCGGGCTCTAAACCCTGTCCACTTCTCTTCTTGGCCGGAGCGGCCTCTAACCTCGGTGACTAGGATCGTCGAGTGGGTTCCGGTGCTACACACCGGGTGCTACCCGCGGCGCCAGGATCCTGTCATCAAACACCGTCGGGCTGCCGACGGTTTCTTCACTGCCGCTCCACGTCACCAACTGCGAGGGAAGTGCAAGCTCGCTTCGCAGAACCAGACCTACGAACCTACCTACCCTGTTCTGATCACACTACCGGCGTTCTTTTTAAATAAACTATTTAAACTTCTCTTGAGTTTTTTACTTGCCACCCGGTAGGACGTGACACCACTAGCCGGTGCAGAGTCCTTGCTGGCGGCAGGGCTAGGTTCAGTAGCTCCGCGTATTGCGTGCGGTTGGTCCTGCGTGGGTTTCGTCTAGGGGCTTGATTGTGTTTACCTGAATGTCGAATCGTATCCATCTGTGATCCGAGCACGACATCTCACTTGATACGTGCCAGTTCGAGATATGGTTCGAGGCTTCCTCAGTTGCTAGGGTCAAGTCAATGATTGTTTTACTGCGTTTGTTTACAAAAGTGGGTTCTGACCCCCTGTTAAGGATGTTGAGGTTGGTTGTTATTAGGTATTCAACGAGAAGCTTACCTCTCTCGTTGCCTGTCTTCATGCCCCAGATGGGGTGATATGTGTTCGAGTCCGTAGCTATGATCAGTTGCAGCTTGGCCTCTCGCAGTAGGTTATGAGCCTGGACATGTCGTGCGGCGGCAGGTCTTCTGCCTCTGGCATGTATACCGAAGCTAGTACGACTTCCGGCAGGCTGGAGTCTTGCGCCCCGCGTACCTTGACGGCACACAGGTCTCTGGAGCAGAAACTGGTTAAGGGTTGCGCATGTATATTTCGAGTTGTGTATGTATGCATGTATGTAAACGCTTTATTGTACAAAAGAAAAACCAATTAACAATACAGGGGGCGGGTCCAAATCAGCAATAGTTTGCGACCGGTCGCCAGGTGATATGGGTCCGTCCCTATGTCAATCTACTTGGCCAGTAGTTGGCATGGCTAACAGCCGAGGGTGGAGCTCACAGTTGCGCAGATACCCTAGGCAAGACTGGTTGTATTCCTTCCCGAGGTTGCTGCCTGTCAACTACTCGGTTTCCCCGGATTAAACGAGTAGAACCAAAACAACCAGTCGAACTCCTGACGTCCTACAACACCCTCCCACACATCCTAGACTCCTACCCAATCAGCTGCAAGCGATGATGTGGCATGTCGCAGCGGGCCACCTATCCCAAATATAGGGATGAGTAGCAGTAAAATGCCACCTGCGTATTTGTGCCGTGCGCGGGGACCCGTACGGATGGAGAACGAGATCCTGGCAGGCTGAGTTAGAAGGGGACGGACAGTAGTTACCCTCTGATAACAACACGCCGCTTTGGCTCGGGATTCATCTCACACGGGAGGTTCTGGCCCAGCCAGCCAGAATCAATCGGCTGTCGCGTTTACAGTAGGCTGGCCGCGGGCGAGGGTTCTGGGGTGATGAGGCTGGTAGTCGGCGGAGTACGGCCCCGAGTCGCCGTAGTGGTGACGGAGGGCTTGACATCGTGCGGACTCACTCAGCAGCTCACCCTGGAAACCTATATCCGACCCGTATTCCTGGTGCGTCATAGCATCCCCAGGTGGGGCTCCGTGGTGGGTGGGGAGCGGGTCGGACGAAATAGATAAGAGTTTGTTATGGAGAACCAAAAACTAATCACCAATAAAAAAGAGATGGAGAGGGGGGCAGAAGTAGGAGGAAAGCCGAGCACCAATAAGACGGTGCAAGGGGGACCTCCACGGATGCCGGAGGGAGAAGTGGAGAGGAGAGAAGAAGGTGGGGCAGAAGTGAGTGGAAGGCCGAGCACCAACAAGACGGTGCGAGGGGACCACCGCGGATGCCGCACATAGATCTGGAGAATCTGTCCTTAGAGGACGAGGAACTTCTGCTGAACCCGACGCAGACTCTGAAGGAGGAAACCGCCACGGCGGCAACCACGACTGAGGGCGACGGTTTCAGCAAAAGGCTCACCAAGGCGGAGAGAGAGGAAGGGCTGAAAGGAGGAAATTAAAGATGAAAGAGAGAGCGGCGGGAGAGAATCCTAGCCGTAGCCAGGCGATGGGGAGGCCCCCGCCGCCAGAGAGGGCGCCGAAAACGAAACGGCAAGCAACTGACCCGGACGAAGGAACCTCGACACGGCCTCCAGCTAAGCGACCGAACCGCGGCGACTCGCTGACGGGCAACCGTGCGACCGCAAGGGAAGCACGGGAGTTCGCAGTGGCGATTAGCCGCGAGGATGGTGTACCGCTAGATGAGTCGCTAGGAACCGAAGTCAGGAGAATTGTTAGCCGGTTCATTACGGAGGCCATAAAAGAGCAGGGCATTCGTGGGAAGCCGCTTCAATTCGCAATGTCAGGGCTGGTGTCGGAAGGATTCTTCCTTGTGACACCATCCACGGCAGAAGCGAGGGAGTGGCTTCTCGGGAAGGACCTGGGGGAGCCACAGGGACACAGACTGAAGGCCCGAATGCTTAACAGCTCGAGGGTCAACATCTGGATCCCTGGCTCGCCGGATGAATTGACGGAGGATCCGCTCCTCTACCTTAGGGCCCAAAACTGGGATAGGGAAGAGGAGCTGAAAATCCAAGAATGGATGCAGGTGAGCAGGGAGGATCTCGTCACGGGTATCCGGGTGTGCTACTCGGTGCCCAAGAGCGTGGAGGATGCGTGGGGTGAGGAGGCCAGCCAGTGGCTGTTCTTCCAAGCCACGCGCATCCGGGCGCGGTTGACGAGGTCTTCTCCTCACAGAATGAAAGAGGCGACGGAGACCCCGGTAGGGAAGGGGAACAGCAGCTGCAGGTGCAGCTGTGGTGACCCAGCGCTGCAGCCCGGGAACCAGGCTGAGGCGGCCCAGGTCGGCAACCATCCACCACAGATGGAAACCGAAGGGGGCTCCGCAGACTAGGGAGACGGAAGGCAGTCTACACAGAACAAATACACAACCAGCAATGGACAACACAGACAAACAACACACACTACACAGCAACACAGACAGATACAAAAAAATAAGAATATGTCCTCCAGCACTGTAAGGATGCTATGTCCGAACTGTGCCAATACATAGTGAGGAAGAAAATTGACATTGTCCTGATGCAAGAGCCGTACGCATGGAAAAACCAGGTAACAGGACTGGGTAGCCTAGGGGGCGACCTCCACTTTGTAAGAAATGGTGAACTGCCTCCTAGGGCATGTATATACGCAAGTAGAGACTTAAGAAATATGGGATGCCTCATGACCATATGTTTCAGAGACCTAGTGGTGGTAGAATTCATCCTCGTGACCAGGACCGGAGTGCGAGTTAAAGTAGCGATGGTATCCTGCTACATCCCAGGTGAAAGCAACGTGCCAACCAGAGAACTGGAGGAAGCAATCAGAAGATATAAAGGTAAGAGAACACCCATTCTTGTAGGTTGCGATGCGAACTCACACCATGAGGTGTGGGGGAGCAGCGACACCAACAAGAAGGGGGAAGCACTACTAGAATTTATTGTAAGTAATGACCTTGACATACATAATACAGGTACAACCCCAACCTTTATAACCAGGGCAAGAGAGGAAGTACTAGATATAACGTTAACCTCAGGGGAGATAGGCAAACATGTAAAAGACTGGAGAGTAGACCAGGAAGACAGCATGTCGGACCACAGGAGACTACTGTACGGAATGGACTACTACACGGAAAGAACAAAGATAAGAAACCCAAGGAAAACGGACTGGGAGAAATACAACAGCATATTGAGCGAGTGGACACCGAGCCACAGGAACTCAAGAACTAGCGAAGAACTGGACAGAGCCACTGAGGACCTGAATAGGGCCATAGCAGAAGCCTATCAGACAGCATGTCCAGAGAGAACGTGCAACGGAGATAAAGGACAGCCATGGTGGAATAAAGAGATACAGAAACTAAGGAAAAGAACTCGTAAGGCGCTTAGACTAGCTAAAAAAGGGCAATGACCAAGGCTGGAACGAATATAGAAGTATTAGGAACAAATACACTGATACAAGGGAGAGGCTAAGAGCACAAGGTTGGAAGACCTTTACGGGAGAAATATACCTTATAGTTAACTTTGTTTTAGTCAATATATAGTTGTTACTAACTGTGAAGCCCATAAAACTTCAAGAAGACTAAAAACAGGCCGCTCGCAGCAGCGTCTGTCAACCGTCAACGGATATTTTCAAATTCATTAAGAAAACCTGGGGAGTATTTCTTTTAATTCTTTTTCACACTGATTTTTAACACTGTGTTTACATTCATACTTTTCACTGCTCATTGCTGAAGCCGTGAGCGACGTCAATTACATACATTGGCACCGTGCGATCTCTCTTTGCTTGACATACAGTGGAAGTATAAGTTGAGACTAGTCACATTTGCCACAGACATTGCCCTACACGATACACTGTTCACCAACATCTATTCACACATATCCTTGCATAAAATAACCTGCTCATCAAACTCCCCCTCCACTTACTACTAGTTTAATATCTTTCAGTGTAATTGTGGAGTAACTGTGACACCATGGCCGCATCGAACATCAAATCGCGCAAAGCCACTACACGCCAGCTTGAGATGCAACTTAAGGCTACCTTGAAAGAGCTGCAAGCTGCCAATATCTTGAACGACCAGCTACTAAGGGAAAGGGAAGATTGCGAGGAAGAGCAAAAGAAAATGTTGGCTAAAAACACAGTGTTAAGGAACGACCTTGTAGAGTATGATTATAAACTGTTAGACACACAAGATAAGGTGGAGCAGTTGCAGACCCTGGTAGATAACTTTAACCAGTGTGCTTCTACCCATGAAGTGGCACTGAACCGTATAATTAACCTCGAAGAAGAACTTGGTGCTGCTAATGAAGAGTTAAATTACCTACGGAGAGAACGTGAGTGTTATGACAGTTCAATTACACAAAATTTGTATCAGGAGATGTTAGGTAATAAGAATAATAAGGACAGTAACATAAATAACTTAATATTTTTTAATAGTAACAATAAGTTAAAGAAATATGTTAATATAAACAAGTACATAAGGCGTACTCAGAAGCTAATTAAAAGTCAGAGGTGTATTAAAAATTATTCTAAAATGAAATTAGAGTTATCTGTTATGAAAAATAGGGTACAAAAATGCAATGAAAAATTAGATTCAGATATGACTGAACATGGTTTAAGTGTTCAGAAATTAAATGCTGAGATTAGTAGATTAAGAAGTAAGCTTGAGGATATGTCATCAAAATACTAACGGCTCAAAGTGAAATCAAGGAGCACATGCTGGCATTCACACAATTGCTGGAAAGTAGTAGATATAATGAAGAGAGTTTTAATTCCTTAATTAATAATAGCATTTGCAATTGTAATTGTTTAGGATCTGCACCAACAGCTGTGGTTCAGCCAGAGGTGCCTCTTGATACTTCTGCCCCAAAAATAGTTTTAGATAAGTCCCCTAGACAAATTAGTAATAATAGAACCGTTTTTCCCCCAAAGGGAATAAAAACGGATATTTTGGGTCTAGCCAAGGCTTGACCCTCCGAGATTACACATGTATATTTCTATGAGTAAATACGCGCAAAGCAGTCCATTCACAGGTACAAACCGTCCCGCGAACAGCCCGCGCCGCTTCGAGAGCGCGCGGGGGGGGCGGGGAGGTGCGACGGCAAGCGCGCGCGAGTGCGGTCCTCAGTACGTCTCGGAGCCGAAAAGAAAAGTGGACGGCAAGCTCATAAAACTTGGGTCAAGCCTTGGCTAGACCCAAAATATCCGTTTTTATTCCCTTTGGGGGAAAAACGGTTCTATTTTAGGTCTGAGCCTGCGGCTTGACCCTCCGAGACGTGTTTGGTTTCTGCCGGCCTACAAGCAACAGCGTACTGTGACCTGAGAATGGACTATAATGTTATCTTAGTAAAAAGCTCTTAGATGGTTCTTGTAAATAAAAAGTCTACTTATAATCATATAGGTTTATTTAGCAACACAATTAATTAATCAAATTAAAAACATAAACGGCAACAAGCCTAACGAAAAATATTCATTTTCTTTGAGATCGTATATCACATACTGTCATCAATAATTATTTTAATAATAAACAATTTCAAATCCAAGTAAGCTTAACTTGAGTAATAATAATTGTATTTTATTTTAAATAACAGTTTATACATTATAATCTAATAACAAGTTCTCATATAGCAGTAAAAGAGCAACTTATACTGTTTCGTACTTCACCAAGATTAGCTGATTCAATGGTTTTAAAATAGTGCCTAAAAAAGGTAGATTCGCTTCGCCAATTACCCTTACTCAGGACCTCATCCAACGGTAACAGTTCGTAATTCCTTGAAGCTACGGCCGAGCGAATACTTCCCGCAGCAGCGGTGATACCTAGCTGCTCTAATACGGCCCGCATCCACCCAGCAATCACGCATCGCGAAGCTGCCTTGACAACACCTCGAGTTGTAATGAACAGGTTTGTCAGATCTGGTCGACATGCGTCGTTCTTTTGAAATATTAATCAACCTATCGACCCAAAAAGGAATATTTAGGTTTATAAGGTCATTATGTTTGAATTCCCATCCCGATTGGCGGTACGAAGAAGAATCAGTCTTGGACCCAAATCTGGGCCAGAAGATTAGAGAGTTCTCAGTAGTATGCATGTCGTTGTGGGATATATGTAGCAGTGTCAAGTCATGGACACGACGACCTGTGCTCAATAACAACAAGAGTGCTACATGTCTTGATAGTTGGAAGATACTGGCTTCCGGGGGGTTCATGGAAAGCCAGTGAATAAGCTTAGAAACGTCCCTAATTGATTTTGATACAGGCGGTGGTTTTTGTGACTCTATACCTTTCAAAATTCTGCTTACTAGGGGATCAGAGTTCAGTTTGTGACTAATGGTAGGATTTGAAAAAGTGCAAACTACTGATTTGTGCAAACGAATGTTTCTGGCAGATAACCCAACTTTTTTGTGAAGATAGCTTAAAAAAAGTGCTAGGGTTTGTGGTGTAGCACGAGAACTCTGTACTCCCTTTGCATCGCACCATTGCCGCCATCTATTCCAAGCTGCTTTGTAAGTTTTAAGGGTGGACTTTCTCCATGAACTCTCTACAAGAGCGATCTCATCTGCTGACCAGCCCTTTACAAGCTCACTCCACCCCGAACCTTTCAGGCCTCCAACTTCAACAGCTTCACATTCGGTGGTGGGGCTTGGGTTTCTAGATCTCGAAGGTGGTGTATGAGGTTCCGTATTTGAAAGGGAGGTTCTACTGCTCTTTTTCGTAAATCCGCTCTCCAAAAGGTCTTTTCCCACTTCGGGACTATTAAAATGAATAAGCCTCTCGCGTTGTTCAGATGCTGTAAAACCCGCGGAATCAAAGTTGGGGGGGGGAATATCCATGCCAACTCGTAATCCCAGTCTTGACTGAAAGCGTTTATATACAGAGCGGTCTTGTCTCTGCAGTCGAGACTGACATAATTCCTCACCACTGCTGAAGCTTGTGAGGCAAACAGGTCTACTTGAGGTACACCCCACCTTGCAAATATTTTTTGAGTGATCGTCTCCGACAAACTCCATTCTGGGACAGCTCGGTTTCTTGACAGGCTGTCTGCTATCAAGTTGTATTTGCCTGGTACATACTGCGGAAGAAGCGTTATATCGTACTGATCGCACGTGTTCAAAATGTCCCAAGTCATTGCAAACAGGGTTTTTGATTTTGTGCCTCCTTGTCTTTTTAAGTAAGCGAGGACGGTCCTGTTGTCCGATTGAATCACCACCGCTCGCTCCCTGAGGGTTTCGAGGTTGAGGTTTATCATGGCTTTGACTGCAAATAACTCCTTCAGGTTGATGTGCCATGATATCTGTTCCGGAGTCCATGGCTTCGATATTGCTGTCTCGTTCATATTCGCTCCCCAGCCCCACTCGGACGCGTCTGTCGATATAAAAGCTGATGGGTTCACAGGAAAGATCCTGGAGTGATTTTCTATATGTATCTCCCACCAAACTAGCTCGTTCATCACAGCTTTCGGAATATGTCTCCTTTGTTCCGGGAGCCACATGTTCAGTCTGTTGGCCGCTATTTGAATGGGGCGACAGTGAAGTAGGCCCAATGGAATCACAAAGCTTGCGAACCCCAGAATCCCCAACAAGGATTTTGCTTCTATCCATGACCAGCTCCCTTTCCGTATAGTCTTTTTTAGGGACTTCTTTATCTTTATCGTCTTGGTGCAATTTAGGAACTTTACGTCCTTTTTTGTGTCCCAACTTACTCCCAGATATTCTTGCACTTGCGAGGGGATTGTTTTTGATTTTTCCACGTTTATTATCCAACCCAACTTTGTCAGGAACTCCACCACCAGTTTTGTTTGTTCCAACAATGTTGCGTAATCTTGACTGGCCAGTAGAAAGTCGTCCAGGTAAGCAATTATACGAACTCCTCGGGATCTTAAAGTTGCTGCGATCCAGTTGGTCACTCGAGCAAACATTAATGGAGCCACCGACAGTCCGAACGGCAAGGCGGTCATTTGATAGCACCGGTTTTTGAAGGAAATTGCAAGAAACCTTCGATGAGGCTGTTTTATTGGGAGGTGCAGGTAAGCACTCGATAGATCTAATTTGACCATGTAATCGTTCTTTTGTAAGAATCCCGGAACTTTTTGATGGTTTATTAGCCTGAATGGCTTGGGGCTCAAAAATTTGTTTAAAGGTTTCAGATTTAGAACCGGTCTTAACCCTCCGTCTGATTTTGGGACCAGAAACATTCGAGATAGGAAGATTGTATTGCTCCTGCAGATCTCTAAGGCTCCCATTCGGAGCAAATTGTCTATTTCTATCTGCATATCGGGAGATTCCGGCGTCTTTAAGCGAGTTAAGTTTAAGGGGGTATTTGCAATTAGGCGTGGTGTTTTGACAAAGGGTATAGATATTCCGTTTAGGAGTTTTAAGATGTAAGGTGGAGCTGAGTAGTCCTCCCAAATGTCTACAAATAGCCCCAGTCTTCCAGCTAGTAGCGTACATTGATTGTCAATACTGTTTACGTGAATGCTTTCCTGAGGATGTCGATGGCTTGGAGTTATTGTGGTAAGTGGGCCTGCGCTTACTATTTTGGCTTTTCTTATGTGGCGGTCTTCTGTACTGTTTCGGAGATGCGGTAGCTCTGGTAGACGGCTTGCTAACATTGATTCGGTTGACGTTTTGAAAGGTTTTACCAGTGCCCGAACGAAAGGGCTTGTTGAATCGTTCTGTGGCTCCTTTAGAAGAGGGAAAAAATTTGAAATATCCACCATTTTGTTTAAATGTTTCTGACAAAGCAGCTTCATCAAAGAGATGTGAGGTAGATGGAGGAACCTGATGCAGAGTTTTGTGCATATATGGGGATGGAGGTTTATAACATGCTCGACGAAGCTCTATAACCTCCGCTCTTCGTCCACATGCGTACTGTAACATATCATCGTTATTGACTCGAAAAGCGGTGTCTGGGCCGGACAGATGTTTTTTCAATGATGTTTTTAGGTCATCTATTGATTTGGTCTCATTAGTAATAGCCTTGAGCGCATCTTGCATGATTGTCCTTTCCTTCAAAATGGCATGAGTTAAGGCGCCCAGGGTCTGATCAAATTTTACCGCTACATCGTAAGAGACCCAGTTCGGTGTCTTCAAAGAGAGCTGTGTGTTCACGGATAAGGACGTGAATGCCGGCGTCGCTTGCAACTTCTTTTGAGCCTCTGCATACTTAATATTATTCCAGGTTTGTTTACCGAATCTTTGACAGGATATAGCCGTATTGACATAATCTACCTGTGCCACGGGTATTTTAGGCTCGGCTTCCTTGACAGTTGGAGTAAAGTCAAATTCAGAAGAACTATCATTATTGTCAGAAGGGTCGATATTCTCCTTTTCAAGCGGTTCATTCCAGTCAGATACCGAATGATCTGAAAAACAGCCATCTTGAAGCTCATTTTCTGAGATATATGCTGATACCCCATCATCGCTCTCCTCGAAACGAGCAGGTTCCGCGGCAGCCGAATTCAACTGTCTTTGTTGACATAATACTTTTTCTAGCATAGCATGCAGGGAAGCGGTTTGCTCTTTAAGAAATTTAACATCTTCTTCAGTCTTAGATTTCTTCGATTTGCCGCTCTCCTGAGACAGCTTTCTCTTTCTTGACGTCTGAGTCTCACCCACAAGAAGTTGGATCGTGTCTTCCCTGGATAATAAAGATTTTTTCAAGGAGTCATCCAAGGATGCCCAAATCATTTCAAACTGGGCCATTGACCCGTGTATCTTGGCCGCGACTGCTTTAGGACGAACAACAAGAGCCCGGCAAAATGGCCATTGAAGTAAGTTAAGTTTGAGCTGTTTGTACGCTTTCTCCGACAACTGCACAGAGGTAGAATCATGTGCTTTAACGATTGAGATCGTAGGTATAGCAAAGCGTAGTTTGTTAAGCTGCTGACTGTCCACTTTCCGTCCTACTAAGTCCTCCTTGCTACAGTTTCTCACCCGCCATTCACGCCAGTTGACAGGAAACAGCTCGTTCACGGCCTCTATCAGGCGGTTCAAGACCAGCTGATCATCTTCGTTGTCAGCAGGTAACAGCGCCAACTCTGCCAATGTTGTAAAACTTCTTGTCAATGCCATCTCGCACCCTGAAAGATAGCGTTAGGTCAGAATTTATGACACATAAGTATACGCCGCCGGGCCCAAATCTTCGGGACGACGGCTGAGTCAGCAAGATCGAGCCGACGGGCCCTAACTACAGAGCCGTTAGGTCAATAAAATGGGTCGACGGCTCGTACGCCCTGGGCCGACGGGTGACGGAAACGGGCCGACTGGCCGTTCGGCCGAGCCGTCGGACTGGAAGTCCGGCGACGGGCGATCATGACTGGGCCGACGAGCCATCAGGTCTGGGCCGACGGGCCACGAGACCATTTCGTTTGTAATGCGACAGCATACAAGCATATTTGTTCAAAGAACAATGGGATCACCGACAAAATAATATGGTTCGCCGCAGGGCGGAACCAAAAATAAAAACATAAAATCTCGCTACCGCGAAATTAAATGTTAATGCAGTAACAAAACTAAATTACTGAGGAAAAACGATAAAACAAAGGAACAAAAATACACAAGAACCATCGTTATTAAGAGCTTAGACAACATACCTTAATAGAGTCGAGTCCATGAAACACACTTTGAACTCTCGAACAGTGCACACTGTTTTGCGAACGCACGTATTCACTCACGGAAAAAATACAGCGTACTGAGGACCGCACTCGCGCGCGCTTGCCGTCGCACCTCCCCGCCCCCCCCGCGCGCTCTCGAAGCGGCGCGGGCTGTTCGCGGGACGGTTTGTACCTGTGAATGGACTGCTTTGCGCGTATTTACTCATAGAAATATACATGTGTAATCTCGGAGGGTCAAGCCGCAGGCTCAGACCTAAAATAAAACTATTATTTATTCAGATCAAATAGGGTCTGGAATAGGTTCCATGTTAAGGAATAAATTGACACAAAATGTAACAAACTATTGTTATCATAATGCAAGTCTTATGCAATTATGTCAATTAATATCAAAGGGAAGTTATGATAGTTCTACTACTGTAGTGATTTTAGTAGGAAACATTCTTGGTATAGATAAGTCTAGTGTAGAAAGATTAATGACAACATTAAACCTCATTGAAGAGGCCGGAATAGGTAAAATTATACTTTGTGCATTACCATATTCACAAAATATGCCATATAATTATAATAATAAAATAGGATACTTCAATTCTTTAATGTATAATTCTGTATGCTATAATAGCAAATATCACTTCTTTGATGTAAATAAATTTATAAAGCGCCTCACGCTAACATCTGAAAAAATTCATTTGCCAAAGAAATATATTTTAACTTTGGTAGAACTTTTGGCTTTTAATATAGAACCAAATAGATATAAACAAATACAAACAACTAACAAATACCAATCAACAAATATAAATGCCAATCCTGATCATTTAAACTAAAGTATAGGACAGCGAAAACACCTTTGAGTATAAATATAATTCATCAAAATATTCAAGGGTTTTCCAGCAAAGAATTAGAAGTAGGATTATTTTTAGATACTGAAAATGTACAGATTATGTGTATTACTGAACATTGGCTTAGACCACATCAATTAATTTTTGATTTTGTTAATTTTAAATTAGTTAGTTTTTTTGCCAGAAAATCCTCCATTAATGGTGGTTCTTTAATAATTGTTAAAAGTACTGTAAAATCAAAAGAAAGGAAACATATAGTTAGGCTATCCATAGAGAGGCTTGTAGAAATTTCTAGCATAGAACTAGAAAATTACATAATCATTTGTGTTTACAGACCACCATCGGCTGATTTCAGCACATTTGAATCCAGTATGCAAAATGTGTTAAAATTAGCATGTAAAACCCAAAAGCATGTTATTGTTTGTGGAGAATTTAATGTTAACTTACTTGAATCGTCAAATAATACTATTAAGATCTTAAGTTTATTTAAATCTTTTAACTTAAATAATTTGTTCTTTGAACCTACACGGATAGGTGTTTCAAGTGCAACCTGTTTAGACAATATTTTTTGTAATTGCGAATGTTTGGATAAGGAAATATTTAATTGCTTTAATTCTGATCATAGTGGCCGAAAGGCTTCTTTTTTAAATGATTTTCATCAAGAACCACAGACAATAACATACAGACCCATAACTAGCAATCGTTTGGAATTATTCAAAAATAAAGTTCAGAGTAATATCAGTGGGTTATCCTTTTCACATAATGATTCTAATAGTATTTATAATGATTTGTTCGGTGTAGTTCTTCACCAATTTAATAAAAATTTCAAAATGAAAACTGTTTCTGGGTCTAAAACCAAGTTTAGTGGATGGGCTACTGTAGGCATTCATAGAAGTAGAAATAGGCTTTATGAACTATATAGAGAGAGGAAGGTGAACAAGACTGGTGACTTCTTAGTTTATATTAAGAATTATTCGAGGACCTTCAAGCAAGTTTGCTTAACTGCTAAGTCAAATTTCTTAAGTCTTAAACTCAAAGCTTCTGACAATAAGGTAAAAACTGTGTGGAAAATTATAAATAGAGAAACAGGTAAAACTAAAACTCGCGATAATCAAATCACCTTAAACAAGGGTGACAAACAAATCACGTCAAATAAAGACGTGGCCTTAGCGTTCGAAGATTATTTCTCCACCATAGCCATTAATACCACGAAATGTCTTCAATCATCTGCGATTGGAGCTCAAAAATTACTTTGTGCTAATGTTACTAATTGTAATGTAAACTTTGATTTTACCCACGTAGATTCAGTTTCTATTGTTAAGGCATTTAAATCGCTCAGTTTAAAAAATACTAAGGATTTATGGGGAACGTCAGTAAAAGTCATTCATCATGTCATAGATATAATTGCACCTCACTTAGCTTTAATCTACAATAATTGCATTTTAGAGGGGGTCTTTCCAAATCTTATGAAATATAGTAAAGTCTTACCATTTTTTAAATCGGGCGAGAGGAGTGATTTAACGAATTTCCGACCCATTTCTATTCTACCTGTTTCAAGTAAAGTTTTTGAGAAGTTAATGTTAAAAGATATGTTAGGTCACTTCAATAGAAATAAACTGCTTAACAGTAATCAGTTCGGCTTCACCAGAGGACGATCCACAATTGATGCAGCATCTGTACTCATTAAATATATATACAATATTTGGGAGACATCTTGTGATGCAATAGGAATTTTTTGTGACCTTTCAAAAGCTTTCGATTGCGTAGATCATGCGACTCTTATATTAAAATTAGAACATTATGGTCTGTCAAATAATTCTCTAAATCTTATGTCTTCATATCTTAGTGATAGAACACAAACAGTTGTTGTAAACCAAACAAAGTCCATTGGAGCAGCTGTTAAATTAGGTGTGCCACAGGGCTCTATATTAGGTCCTTTCTTATTTCTCGTTTATATAAATGACTTACCACCCGCGGTAGTTAACTTTTGCGATATTGTGCTACTTGCTGATGATACATCATTGATTTTCAAGGTAGACCGAAAATCCGTCGATTATAGTAGGATAAACGCGACGCTAGGTAAAGTACTTAATTGGTTTACTAGTAACAATTTGCTACTTAATGCTAAGAAAACTAAATGTGTTAGGTTCGCTTTGCCTAATGTTAGACCGGTAGAATCTAGTATTTTTCTAAATGATGAGTGTTTGGAAATGGTGGACAAGGCGCTTTTCTTAGGAATAACTATAGACAAAAACTTGCAATGGAGTCCCCATATAGCAGTACTAGCAGGCAAATTAAGTTCGGCAGCTTATGCTGTTAGGAAAATCAGACAACTTACCAATGTTGAGACAGCTCGCTCGCTCGATAGTTATTTTCATAGTGTTATGTCGTACGGTATTCTTGTTTGGGGAAAAGCTGCTGACATACAAACTATTTTCGTGTTACAAAAAAGAGCCATTCGTTCTATATATAACCTAAACTCCCGTGATTCCTTAAGATTACTATTTAAAGAAATTAATATTTTGACAGTAGCATCACAATTTATTTATGAGAATATTATTTATGTCATTAAAAATCAAGACTCTTTTATTAAGAATTGTGACATACATAATTTGAATACAAGAAATAAAAATAAAATAGCTATAAAAAAAATTCGTGTCCGTAAGGTATATAAATAATTTGTAGGTCAATGCATTCATTTCTATAATAAATTACCTGACGAAGTTTTAAAGTTACCATTTCCAGTACTTAAAAATTACTTGAAAAAGTCGTTGATGTCTAAAGCTTACTATAGGGTCGAAGAATATCTAACAGATAAAAATGCTTGGCCTAAATTAAACACCTAAATATCTTAATAATAACTTAATCATACAAATATGTAAAACATTGTGTATTGTCTAGGGGACACGGTTTCTGTAGGAGAATGTATCGAAACTTTTTATGTGTTTTTGCACCGTCATAGGTAAGTATAATTTTTATTTATTTTTTATATTTACTACTTATGAGTTCTTGTAGAAATTTTGAGTTTTGACACATTTTCCTGCTCAACTACGCAGGATATATATATATTCATATTTTTTGTTACATTCATTGCTTTGCATAATGCTAGGTTAAGTTTTTTTTCGTTGTATAATATCATTTATCATAAGCAATATTTAAAAAAGGACTGACTGTTGAGTTTCTTGCGGCGTTTCTTCTCAGCAGTGGTCTCTTGCGAAGCGCTGGTAGATTTTTGACGTGTAAAAGTGCCCGTGCGGCCTACTGACTGAATAAACATCTTTTATCTTTTTTTTTTTTATAGTCTTAATTTCATATTATACAAAATAATTTTGAGAAGGTACTGTAATGAATAGGCTAAGTAAAGTTTTTGGAAGAGATGCAAACTATATTTTTTTTCGATAGTCGTCATCCTGAAGATCAAGGAACTGCGGCTGTTTTATTTTTATTTCCTCTAATATTTTAGAAATATTTTTTTTAGTTATGAAGTTGACATTTGTAAACTTTAATGACCGACAAGCTTGTTGCCTTCGTACTTAATGAAAAAGAAAAAAAACTGTCGCTTCTATACCTATCTGTCATGACATCATCACGACAGATGGCGCTGTCATCACGTAAACATTAGCTCCGTATTTTATTTGGTTAAAAAATAGCAATAATAGTTTTATTTACATAAGTCACAGTGCGTCGTGTGGATACGGCTTCAATTATCATAATAAAACGTTATTAGAATAAACACCAGTGAATTAAACAAAATAACAGTGTTAAATGTGTGGAACTAAAAAACAAGTGAATCACAGTTTTTAATGATCTGCAAAGGATATTATTGGTACGATATTATTTGAGTGATAATCCTTTCTTAAAAAAAAAAACAAAAAAAAATACGTTTTATCAGTGAAGAATAACATTTAAAAACACTCAGTGACCGTTTCACCATTCAAAACAAGTGAACTTTGAACCCTACGCGCGATAAGCGAGTTATTCCACCCCAAGTTGAATGAAGGACGTCAGATGTCACCGTGTTAATTTTAGCGCCCTCTGCCGTACGATTGCTAAACTATTAACTTCTATCCGCTACTTAGTTACTGCGATCAAACACCAAAGCGCATTAGATAGATCTGATCAAACTGAGAGATGGCACCAATATGTATAAAATGTAAAGATGCAATCATAAATCGAGCTTTCTTAATTTGTGCACTATGTGACAATCATTATCATCTGAAATGCACCTGCATATCAGAAAAAATATTTGATCTTATGTCACCACAGGGAAAATCGGACTTTACATGCCTCCCTTGCCGAAAAGAAGTAGAAAAAAAGCCTTATCAAAATACACCTCCAACAAGGCGTAGAAGTTCTTCTCCACATTGCTCCCAGGATTATGTAACTAGGAGGAAACAAAATTTTGTGGTTAATATACCAACGGAGAACTCGTTTGAAGGACTGTATGAAACTGACAATGATTCAGAGTCTAGCCTAACTAAGTATGAGCAAATCAGGAGCTATACAGAATTACGGCTAAACAACAGTTTTGTCATAGACGATCTCAAGGAAAAAATAAACATATTGACTGTAAAACTAGACTCGGCTGATATGGAGATAGCTACCTTACTGGCGGAAAATTATACCCTAGCTAAACGTCTTACTGACTGTGAAGTAAAAGTAAAACTATTAACGAGCATTTGCAAGACTTCAAGTGTGCCAGCCAAATCATCAGCAAAAAACAAACGCAGATCTGTCAACCGCACTAAATTGGACTTCTCGAGGGAACCAGATGAGCTAACCAAGTCATGTGCAACATCAAGAAAAACTACGCCCAAGACTGCCCCAGCTGTCCCAAAACAGGGCACGGCAGATGACCACGTTATCTCGAATTTGACACACGCGGGTCCGGAACGTGTCAATACATCACCAGCAATCATTCTTCCCCAGCCAAAACAACAGACAAAAAACACATTGATAGCCGCGACAGCACCTAACCTGCCTTTGTACCAGGAACGCACGAGCAGAAAAAAATATAAAAGAACCCATTCAGATTCAACCACTGGTCCAAAAATTATAATAATAGGTGACCAACAAGCAACCGACTTGCCCTCGTACCTGATAGATTCACGAGTAAACTCCTGGAACAGCTACAAAATAGAAGGTTTTATGCAACCCGGAGCTCCGTGTTCAGAAGTTATCAAGAGGTGTCCGCCTTTGGAAACCGTCACTAACAAGGATAAAATTATTCTATCGATTGGATCCAATGACACAAACCCTACAAAATTACTAAGTGAAATAAGTATCTTGCTTAATCAATATAGGAATGTAAACGTTTACATACTACAGGTTATATATAATGCTCACCTGAATGTTAAACTGTTGAACTATCACTTAAAAACACTTGCACTAAACTTTCCAAACTGTAAGTTCATTCGCAATACGCATAGTGATACGGTAACGAAACATGAAATACTGTCGGTTTTTTGTAAAAACATTAACTTTGAAATTGATTGCATAGATTACAACACCAAATATCTTAATTTGGTCCACAAACGAAGCGGAACCCTAAACATAAGTTCAAAATGTATTACGAAAGGGACTATACCATATTTATTTGATAAAATGAATCAAAATAATGAAAAAACTCGACAGCTACGTGCCAATGATTCTAACTCATTAGCAAAGGGTACAATTCCATATTATTTTAAGCAAATGTCAAATAATACGAAAAAAACGGGTAGTGTAACATTTTTTCGAGGTGAACAGTAAACAGATAATTATTTTGCATCAAAATATAGCTGGTATCATCAACAAGAAAGACATTTTTGAACTGACCTTGGACAATCTTTATAATGAAATAGGGTCTGTCGACATAATTTGTCTAAGCGAATCATTTATTAAAAAAGGGACAGAATCAAACTTAAGTATTCAGAATTATAGCCTGGCATCTAGTTACTGCAGAGCGAATGAAAAAAGAGGTGGAACTTGTATAATGATTAAGAACAACATGGATTTTGTACCACTAGATTTAAGTGAATTTTCTTGTAAATATGATTTTGAATGCTGTGGTGCCGAAATACCGTACCAAAACTTAATAATAGTCTGCATCTACAGAACGCCAGCGTCTAATTTAAATATATTTTTTGACACATTGATCAATACTTTAAATAAAATAACCAAACGTAGAAAAATAAACATAATTTTGTGCGGTGATTGGAACATCGATGTTTTAAAAAATAATAATCAGTCGAAGGAACTGACTAGTATTTTACACAACTATAACCTGAAAAATCACATAACCTTACCAACAAGAAATGCAGCATGTATTGACCTAATCGCTAGTAACATAGACAATGTCCAGCCTAGGACTCACTTACTGGGGCTATCTGATCATGAAACTGGACAATCTATGACTTGTAAACTTGAAATTAATACAAATTGTAATAAGAAACCGACATTACTATTTGAACGGAAAAGGGACTATAGTGAGGAAAATGTAACAAAGTTTGTACAATACATGTCCTCGTTATCTTTCACTGAGGTTTATGAAATACAAGACCCAAATGAAGCATTTAATACATTTCATGACCTTCTGTCTTTACTATATAATTTATGTTTTCCGATTATAACTGTTAAAAATGTAAATAAAGAAATGAAAAAAAATTGGATAACAAAAGGGCTCAAAAAATGCTGTATTAATAAAAGACGTCTTTATTTAAAATATAAGAATTCAAAATCAAATAAAAAAGAAAATTTAGAACATTACGTCCATTATGCCAAAATCCTTAAAACATGCATGTTAAAATCTCATCAAAACACAAATCTTAAACAAATACAGGAAGCCAAAAACTCGTGTAAAGCCTCATGGAATATCATCAAAAACAATTCCATGTTCCAAAACAAGGAGAAAGATATTAACGAAATTGAATACCAGGGAACATTTTATAGAAATCCCGGAAGTATAGCAGAGAAAATTAATGAATACCTGATTAACACAACAAATGAACACAGACAAGGCAATAGATATACGATACCGGTCTCAGTCACTCAAAACCAAAATAGTATTTTCCTATCACCAGATGGTTCCGAGGACATTGTAAAAGTAATCAATAACCTTAAAAATACCCCTTCAACTGGGTATGATGACATAAACACCACTATACTAAAAAAATGTGTAAAGAGTATCTCGGCTCCTCTAAACCACGTAATTAATCTTTGTTATGAAAAAGGAACATTTCCAGATCGTTTGAAATATTCAATTGTCAAGCCGTTATTTAAAAAAGGAGTTAAATCGGACATATCAAACTACCGTCCCATAACGCTCATTCCAGTTCTCTCTAAGGTATTAGAAAAACTCATGTACAAAAAAATATATGCCTTTTTAACTAAACATAATATGCTGAACCCAAACCAGTTTGGATTTCAGAGAAATAAATCGACGACTTTAGCATGTTTTGAACTAATGCGAATAGTAACGCAAAGCCTAGATAGTAAGATACCGGTAGTAGCGCTACTATTGGATATGAGTAAAGCCTTCGATGTCGTTAGTCATGTCATTCTTTTAAAAAAGCTGTACGCCTACGGCATAAGAGGTCTTGCTTATAGCTGGTTCGAAAGTTATCTTAGTAATAGGAAACAATGTGTAGAAATTACAAGTACAGTTAAAAACTATAAAGCCGTGTACAGATCACCGTATAGAGTAAATAAGTATGGCGTACCTCAAGGTAGTATATTAGGACCACTGTTATTTCTGCTCTATATTAATGACCTCCCAAGTATTACCCACCATAAGAGTATCCTTTTTGCAGATGATACAACAATAGTATTTAAAAATGATAATTTGACTCCATTTAACAACGAAATTAACTCTACTCTAAATGACATCATAAATTGGCTAGAAAATAATAATTTGAATATTAATTTAAGTAAAACACAGATTGTAAATTTTCAGACTTACAAAGGTAATCCCACAAAGACCAAAATATCTTATAAAGGTACACATATAAATGAAAGTGACTCAGCATTATTCTTAGGAGTTACTATAGATAAGTTTTGCACTTGGAAACCTCATGTTCAAAATCTTTGCGTTAAGCTTGACAGATTTGTATATGTCCTTAGTCGACTACGCTCTGTTGTTTCTGAAGCTGCAGCAACTGCAGCATACCATGGTTATGTCTCATCAATATTACGATATGGATTGATTTTATGGGGTAATTCTGTGGATGCTATTCGTATCTTTAAAGCCCAAAAGAAGTGTATTCGGTCCTTATGTCAGGCTCACTTTTTAGACAGTTGCAAACCTTTATTTAAGAGGAAAAACATACTGCCCCTGCCGTCATTGTATATTTTTGAAATGTGTGTATTTGTGAAAAAACATCTATACTTATTTAAAGTGTTACCTAATAAGCGGAAAAAAAATGTTATAGTAGCTCCCTCTCAAAGACTCGCGTTATTCCGAAACAATGCCTACTGCATGGCTATTAGGTTATACAATAAGTTACCAGGTGACTTTAAGGAACATGCAACCAAAAAATTCCAAAGACTGTTATTTAAATATTTAATTGATAATTGTTTCTACACTGTAAATGACTTCCTTAATAATGAGTGTAAATTTGAATGATTTTACTTATTTTTGTGTGTTGCTGCTATAATAATTTTAATTTACTATGATTTAAATGTATAATAATTTGATAATTTTTTTTTTGAAAAATTTGAGGACATGATTGGCTCCTATACTATTGTAACATCTGTTCTGACCCATGTTTTATGCAAATAAAGATTCTATTCTATTCTATTCTATTCTGTCACTGTCAAGTCAAATCAAAGTAAACAAACGATTGAATTCAACGGCTCTTTTCTTTCTGTTTGCTTGCGTTTCATGTGATCAGTGTTTTTAGAAATATTTTTAACGACCTCAGAACGAACTCCGGACTTTCAATTTTGCCGCTTTGCTCTACGATCTTTGCACGATATTTGGACAACGATTTATTTTCGACCCCTTTGGCACTGCTTCTTGGACACCGATTTCTTCCTTTCACGACGACGCTTGTCTTTAAATTTGGACTTCGTTTCCACCACAAAATGAGTGAATTCGTGCGGGCAGATTCTAAAAACCTGCCAAACATGGATATTATCATTATTCTAGAACATTTTCACGCTAGCGACAAGCACAATGTTGCTGAAATTAGAGGTGTGAAAACACTCATGTAAGTCCTACCAATGATACCTAATCCTTATGATAATTATTACATACCTTACATTACTTTATTTATCCATTGTTTTTAGGGCATCGAGGGGTGGTTATGTTGAGAGTGCAGTAGGCTATGAGGTGCTTAAAAGAGGGAACACTGAATGCATTATCAGGGCCAAAGTTGTTCCAGAGCACAAAATAACCAAAAAGTACTATCTTGTCACTATCCACTTGGATGAAGAAAATAATAATGTTATTGATGCAACATGTGATGGTTGTCATGCGTCGGCTGGTAAATACTTTAATAATAATAGGGTATTATGGCAAAACAATGTTCATCAACTACATATTAGGTATATGTAGTTGATAAACATTGTTTTGCCATAATTATGTATGTATACTGTTCTTTACAGGTGGATGTAAACACACATTGGTATTCTTGTATTGGCTTCAGAAGAAAGCTTCTGAACCATCTTCTACTTCTGTGGAATGTTATTGGAATAAACCTCGTTTAGCGAGTGTAGAAACGCAACCAATATCTTCCAAAGATATTTTTCCATCGAAAAAGATGGCAATAGAACTAGGAACAAGAGATCCAGAGAAGCTGAAATAATTCTATGAAGAATGCAAGAAACACAATATTGGAGACTCTTTGATTGTGTCCTTTTTACCGGAGCATGACAATGGTTTGGCAAAATATAGTATATTTGATATGATATTGGAATTTACCACCAAAACTGATAATTTAACTGGCTGGTACTTTGACTCAAAATGTGCGAAATGAAATAGAGATGAGCACAAAAAAGCAGGCAGAGTCAAAGTTATGGCATAGTCTAACACAAGGGAGAATAAATGCGTCAAAGATCTATGATGTTTGTCATTGTGATACACCTGATGGGTCACTTGTAGAGCAAATTCTTGGTGGGTATAAAATCTACGATACAAAAGCCATGAAGAGGGGTAAAGCACTTGAAAAACCTGTCATAAGAGAAATGGAAAGAAAATTGGGGGTTGATTTTAAAGATTGTGGGTATAAGTTAATTAACTTGTTTAGTGGAGCTTCACCTGATGGTGTAGCAAATGATTTTATTGTAGAAGTGAAATGCCCAACTACAGTTAAAACCACCAAAAATTACATTAATAATAATAAAATTAAAGAAAAGTTTTTCGCAATCAAATTCAAATGTTAGTCACTGGATATAGTAAATGTGCTTTTTGTATTGCTGATCCAGGTTTTGAAGAAAATAAAAAACTACAAATATTTTGGGTTAAGTACGATGCGGCTTATGCAGATAATTTATTAAATAAATCTAAACAGTTTTGGAAAGCCACAATCTACCCAAAAATTTTACGTAATGCATTGTCTTAAATTTGTTGCATGGACTGATGCACTAGTGAAGCTACAAAGAACTGCATGTATCGCTATATCATACCACACCAAAGGCAGCATTAGAAGTTCTGTTAGATCTACTGTCATTATTTCACATAGTGATAAAGTTGGAATATAAATGCCAATTTCAATGACTTGTGGTAGAGTAAGTAGTATACTTACATGTAACTGTTTTCTGTTAAGCTACCTAATGCCAAGATTGCCCACGACTCCGTCCGTGTAGATGACGTATCCCGTTGCGTTATAAGTTTCATACAAATTTCAGCTTCATAGGTATATTTGTTTGTTTTTCAAGAATTTTATATTTATTTATCCTGTCACTATAGGGAGTATAGGGTATAGTTAATAATTTACGCATTTATAAAATAAAGCTAAAGCAAATACTATTGTATTTTTATTATGTTACCTTGCAAATTAACTAGAGCACATGCTATCATAACTGCTTTATCCACATATTTGACATGGTTATGGTTTATAACCGAGTGAGGTTTCAAAAAAGTGAATTCTCTCAACCTTCGAATGACACGTTCAACATGAATTCTCAAACTTGCTATTATTTTTGTTTGAATCACTTCCTTTTTAGTAGGTGTTTCCTTTGAGGAAACACTTGGTGGCCGAAGAAGTTTTGCATGTCTCGCAGTTAAGAGAGATTCAATTCCTTTGAAGCCTCGATCAGCTAAAACCACAGCCCCTGGAGGAAGGATATCCACAAAACCACTGCATTCTGTAATAGCTTTATCGGAAATCCTTCCCCCATAACCATTCGAAATAAAGCATATAAACCCGTTCGGGCAACATGCAACTAAATATTTCAATGTGTTGCATGACTTGTATTGAGACCAAGTCCTTGCTTGCATAACAGGGTTTGATGGTTTCTCAATTTGGATCTCGAAACAATCGAGTAAGCACTGCACATTAGCATACCTCACTTTAAATACAGGAGGCAGTGTCTTTTTTATTATAATGGGTTCTGGCAGGTATATAAACATTTGTAAGTAAGTTGCCATATGAGGTATACAAATCCTTACAATCTTCTGCAATGTAACCTCACTTAAATTAAAATTATGACTCATTCTTTGAAAAGTGTCATTTTTTTTAAATTTAAATAAGGTAATGATAATATGCAGCGAGCGTAATTTGCACTTTTCAGCTAAAAAATCTATTAACCAATAATATTGTTTTGGTATGCGAAGATACATCTTGGGGTTTTCTTTAATAATTTTTAATAAATAGGCACGTGCCGCCGTGTTTTTCTCTCTCGCCAAGTCCTTGGTTGTGCTCGACGATGAAGGACTAGAAGAGGGTTCGTACTGAGATAGGCTTGACGAAGGACTTGCGGTGGAAGACGAAGGCTGGCTGGGCATTACTTTTTCGGTAATATGTGTGACTCTAATATTTGCCACACAACCTACACTTTTTACAGCTGGTTTCATCAAAACAGTTTTGTTTGCAAATTTCACATGGGTCTGAGTTGAAAAATCACACTGAAACAAACAATAAAATTAAATTCACACACCTTTTAAAAGTTTTAGGTAAGTACTTTTAAATTTTATAAGACAAGCAAGTGTATGTATACCTAACTCATATTGTTTCTGTTTATAAAGCGTAGAAACAAAAATCAAATCTATACTAATACCTTGGGGTCCATGGTGCTATTGTATTTTTATATTATCACTGAATCTCTCTATATCTCAAGATTTATTGAGGATTAAATCAGTTAGAATACTTGGCATTATGCAGGTTTTACAGCATGAATGAAATCACATTCATGTATTTTCTTTACAATAATTATAATGACACGCAGAACTGAACATTCCATAAGTGTACTGGTAGTATTAGTAGGCAAAAAAATGTGGAGAAACATATTTGAAAATTTATTATTAGTTTTAGTAGTAAAATGTTTGCCTAAAACATACTTGTTATTATGGATCTTTTTGAAGTGCTATAATATCAATAATTTAGAGTGATTTGATTTATGTAGATTGAAAGAAGATGTAGTGACAAAGATCGAAAAGGGTATGCTAAGATGGTTTGGTCATTTAGAAGCAAGGGGTATGGCTATGGCAAGCAAGAGTGACTGAAGATGTTAGTAGGAGCTGTCCTAGACGCACATACAGTGATCAAATTCGCGATGTATTGAGTAAGGAACAAATTGAAATCACCCAAAACTGAGGCACATGCATGAAGAGAAGTATGTTTGGACCGGTGCGGCTGGCATTCCATAGTCTCTGCCTACCCCATTGGGAGACGGGTGTGAAATTAAGTAAGTAAGTAAGTTGACCAAAAATGAGAATTGCAAAATTTAAAAGGCAAAAGTTGGTTTGATGAAACAAAATAGCAGTAAACTACCATATTGGACAAAACTTCTAACAGTAATACTTATAATAGGTATGTCTAGGACATTATACACTCTAGAAAAAATTGATTTTTTTTATTTGAACTGAATAATGACGAGTATTCAACTGGGTCTATCTAGACATCTAGACACGCGGTAGCGTGTCAAGCCAAGTTCAAGTAACAGAACTGGCGAGCAGCACCGTGTGTAATATTACACGAACCATTTGGAGCCACTTTTGACCCCCTCATAACTCAAAAACTATTTCAGATAAACGTGTCAAATTTGGCTCATATATTAAGACTTGCGAGATACATAAGTGCTCCAAATTTCATTAACACATCTCAAACGGTTATTTAGATATTGACGTCCAAAAATCGTCATTTTTATCACTGACCTATAGATCAAAACTCTAACCCAGTTCCAGATGACCTAGAAAGTTCAAATTTGGCAAGCAGTTAGGTAATTAGGTGAATACAAAGGAATAAATCAGAAACTGGTAAATTTTTATCATTTTATTAAAATGTTCACTTAATCGATTCTATTAGGAACACTTAACTTATACTTAATTGTAGGAAAATACAGTAGTTTAACAAAAAACATTTGGTATTAATTTTGTTATAAATAAGTACCTACTAATAATTTATGTACAAAAAGTAATGATATCCCATCAAAAACATAAATGTGAAATGAGAGCCAAGTTCAATATTATGATATATGCCTTGGTTGTTGACTTCAACGACAAAAGAAGTGAGATCTAAATGGGTGCCAAGTTCAATGGTCAGTCCTCAAATTTATTTATAACAACATATAATATCATTTCTTCTTATAACTTAGGATAATATATTGTAGCCTAAGGTCTGACTTGGCTAGTTTTCATTATACGAATTATATTATAGCCTTCCCAAGTTCTAATCCTGTTACTTGTCGGTTCTTATTTTATTATTCCGAAAATTTGGCTTACAGGTAGAAACTAGCCATCGAACATAATAATTCGTATATGAGGAATAGCCAAGTCAGACTTAGGCTACAATATATTATCCTAAGTTATAAGAAGAAATGATATTATATGTTGTTATAAATAAATTTGAGGACTGACCATTGAACTTGGCACCCATTTAGATCTCACTTCTTTTGTCGTTGAAGTCAACAACCAAGGCATATATCATAATATTGAACTTGGCTCTCATTTCACATTTATGTTTTTGATGGGATTCTAGTTTACATCATTTGTTTTCTTTTTCTCATACTATACATATAAAAAGAGATAATTATACCTTTGAAGATGGCATGCTTCCATATTGCAAAAACTGCATTGATGTACTAGGCAGATCTTTTGAGCTGTCCAGAGCATCTTCTGTTACATTGCTTTTATCAGACTGCATTTCCTGAAAGTAAGCAAAATGTTAAAAATCTTCGCTGATCAAAAATTATAGTCAATGCATATTATAATCATAAAAAAAACAGATAGGTCCCTACTTTTATATGATAAAATAGTACTATTTATATGATAAAAAAGGCTAACTTGTAAAATTAAATGTTGTTAAACAAATATAGTTATCAACTTGTTTAACTTATTGCAATAAAAGAAAGGTTACATCTTTAACTCGACAACTACTTATACAGAAAAAGAGAGAATGATCTGTAATAACCTTCATGTCATGTCTAAATCAATAGATTAATTTTCTATTAATTGGGTACATTTAGAAAACCTCAAGATAAATAAAAATAAATTGATATAAACTTACATTTTCATCATATGTTTTAGTTAATATCAAGCTTGCAGTCTTTTTCAGTTGTAACTTGCCAGATTTGTTTTTATAGCAATCCTCCGCAATCTGAAAACATAAATTAAACATTTTACTTTTGATTGTATACTACAATCTTAAGTTTCTAAATTAAAGCTGTCTTAGTCGTTCTTCTGTATATAAATATTCCGAATGTAATTTATAACAAAATAATTGTTCAGGAATATGTACTAAAGTTATGTGCTAAAGCGAATTATAGTTGTATCTTACTGATACATGGTGTATATTGTAAATTCTGGACATGTCACTCATAGTGGCAAAAAAAAGAGAAATGCTCTTAAATAAAAAAAAACACAAAATTAGTGGCCAGTATTCTTATTTTAGCAAAGAAAAGTTTGACATCATTAGGTACTCTATCTGGAATTCTAGAGCACAAATTTAATATGAAATAATCGACTCAATTGCGGAAAACTGAAGTTATTTTTTTATTCTAATATTTAAATAAAACAATATTTACTGTTTTTAAAATCTCTATTAAATGGGCATGTTTTTAAGCTCATGGGCTACCTTATGGTAGTGTATTTTTTTTTCACTGCAACAGCTCAAAGTTTGGTAAATGTTCGATCGAAGATGCAAAATTCAAGTTTGCGTTTTTTTTTTTAAATTAAAGCACGGTATTGACGCCATATTGGTAATGTTTATCTGATAGCACCACTATTAAAAATTACTAAGGTAAAAAGAAAATTAAAAAAAATATCTTCGTACACTAACCACGACCAAAAAGTCGAGTAAGGGTGTCAATTTTCAAAAAAAAAACAAAAAAGTCCAAAAATCTCGAAAACCATGCGACTTTTACTTAACCTATTTTAACTTTTTCATAACGTCCTAAGTGCCCTCTATGGGTGCGCCAAAGTTCATATAAAATTGCAACTCCGATTATTGGAACTCCGAAAATTTTTCTCATACCATTTTACATCATAATGATCACTCCTCATACTCGTCATAATATTTTTTAATACTAATGATCGGAACTCATACTCATCTAAACTTATAATGCCAATATTCATGGAACCATACACTTTTCCGAATTTCTTAAATATCTGACGTGTAGATAAAATTAGGTTAGGTTAGGTTAGATTTATAACAATCCTCAAAAAGTAACAGTTTCTTAAATAAATGCATTATGAGTTGCGATAAAATGGACCCTATTGGCTCATATAAAATGGGTCTTTAGAATTTTTATACAAATAACGATTTGTGTCTATACTCATCATTTCTTCGAAAAATTTTGCTCATACTTTCTTGTTCATACTTTTTTAAGTCATAATTATCGCAACTCATAATGCATTTATTTAAGAAACTGTTACTTTTTGAGGATTGTTATAAATCTAACCTAACCTAACCTAATTTTATCTACATTATATACCGGATTATTATACCGGAGGAATAACGCGGCTGGTTTATGTCACTCACCTGCGAGAGCGATATCGTAGATCGGGCGCCAGACGTGGCCGCAGCCGAGACTAGCAGCTAGCAGTGATAAAGAGTAAATTAATCTACTCTTACGTAATTTTTGTAACAACCTCAATCGTTTTAATTTTTATTTGATTTGGTTAGTTTTAAAGATACCCTATAAAACTACTTTTAAAACCTATGTGACGTTTATTTTAGTTTTAATCACAAATTTCTCCAGTAAACACTAATGTTTGTCTCAATGTTCCTTTTTATCTAATAAACGCCTTAGTAGTAAAGTTTTGAGTAGTGCAAATGTTTCAAAACATAACGCTTTATCTTGTAGGGGCGAGGCAGTCGGTAAAGTTAGTTACATGACAAAACATACTAGTAACATATTGGCATTTTCAGTGCACTTAATGAAGAATGTCAGTAGGTACGCCAAATCGCTTGAAACTTTGTAACAGTAATGTTTATAAATAAACAAACATACTACTTTTTATTTCATTCAAATAGACCCAGCAGTTTTGATTCTACAAACGTTTGAAATTTGGGTCAATAATATTAAAGCGCGTGGGGGCCATCTTGCTGGAGTGACGTCATTGTTTAACAGCGGTACGCGCTCTTATATGAACGAGTAAGTTTACAGGGCTATATATTTTTAACCGTAATAAGTAGCCAGTTGAAATTTTCACAGAATACGTGTTATTATAAAATCTATCGTTTAAAATTATAAAATGAACAATAAATCAAATCCCAAGAGGGGTCCCCATACAAGAAACATGAAAAAAAAACTTTTTCTTTAGCATTTTTATACGGATTGTATTTTTATAATGGCTTATTATTTTGATGCTATTTTAAGCTTAAATTGTAGTCTAATTTTCATTGTTTACGACTAAATAGCAATCTTAAGTAAAACTTTTACAAATATGTGACAAAACTGATTTTATCAACACGACGGTTTAGGCGGTCACCCATCCTGTTTTAGACTACGCGTGTAGTTGCTTAACTTTGGAAGACGAAGTACGGGTTGTATTTGTATGATAGCTTTTTATTTCGGAGTCGCCTAGTCGGTGCTTAAATAATAATCTCAACTCTATACTAACATTACATAGTTTACGACCAAACAGTAAACTGTAGTCAATCTCTTGCAAATATGTTTAAAAGTACCTAGTTTAAATCAACACGATGTTTAGGAAAGCGGTGGTTGCTTAACTTTGGTGGTAGGCGGTGGTAGGTAGGTAGGGTAATTAAAATCGCTACCTTATAAAAGAACGAACAATAAAACATGAATTTTTGATTGACCTAGTAGTAGTTCTGATACTTCGTGTATTAATTACATCGATTTCAAATCGCGCGCGGGCGCCAAGTCGCTCACTCGCAATTAGATAGGTACCTACATACCTACAACTACAAAATAGATAGGTACAGAAATCAATCTACATACAAAGTGCGCTCGAGCAACGCACACATAGACACTGCTCACGGACACGATATCTTGGACCGGTTAGGACCAGTGCGAGCGCGAGTGCCATCCGCTTGAGACACGCGTCTGTGAACTTTTTTGTGCAATAATGGAGCAATTTTTTTTTTATTATAACTTTTCAGTGGACGGTTGTTTAAATTCGACATTAAACGGTGTAAGATCGATTTATATAGGTAATAGTTTCCTATTTTGAATCAGTATAAACAAAGTACTTAACAAAATTTTTGTAAGGTAGGTAAATTCACGCGCCCCCTTAGGTAAGTTGAAAACATGTTTTTTTGTTTGTGTAGATATTGTGTTGTTTTTAGTGTCATTTGACAGGTTAATGTCTAAAACGGATAGGGCAATAGAAATTGTGTAACTAGGGTAATCCGTTTAGAAGTTATTAGGGATTTTCGATAGTCAAATTGTAATAACATAACAATGACATTAAATAAAAATAAAAATATTTTAGTTATTATTAATTTATATTTCCATTCTTCCCGTTTAATTCTCAGCAATAAATCAAACAACTAGGTACATACCTACGAGTGCCACTACCACGATCATTTTTTGTGCATAAGCCATAGTTGACAACCATAGAGCGAACGCCGAGCGTAGGTATGAAAAGTGAAGTACATACATGTGATTGACTTCTGTACCTATCTATTTTGTGCTACAACACTCTCGCTTCGCTAGGTCTAGGCATTAGCGGCCGCCACGCCAACTGTAGGTAGTAGCAAGTAGGTAGGTAGTGTTGAACTGTTTTTGAGTATTATTACATTTATTTATTACCGTGTTATTTCGTGTAGGTATGCAAGGTAGTGTGTGTATTCGTTTTTTTTTGTGGGACCAACGCCCGTTTATACACTTTGATACAATAGAGGACAATCTTGACTTCCGCGGCTCCGACATTTTAAACAAGTAAGATTCCTTAAAACTACGGGTACGCTGTACACGACCGCGCCCGCGTAGCGAATCATAATTATTGAATAGTACAGTCGAGTACAAAGATATGTATACACTTTTTCACCTTATTCCATTGAAATAAGGGCCGGGCCACAAATGTATACATATTATGTTTGTACTCGACGGTAGGTACCTACCGCTGCGGGCTCTGCCGCCTGCGTCCCGCGTCTCGCACTTGGTTTTTAATTTTTGGCATGTTTCACCTTGGCTATCAACATACTTTTTTGGTATTTTCATGTAAAAAACGGTGAACCCAAAATTAAAAGTGCTTGATTATTTTTCTAATTTTATTTAACCAACTTATTCGACAAACATTACAAACAGAAAAGCCGGTCAGTGACAGACAGTTTGTTTAGTTAAACTGTATGTAATACAAAACAATAGATAACCATAACTACCATAGTAACATCAAAACGAATTCGTAAAAATAATTACGAGTACCTATTATGACTTACAAAGTTAAGCAACTACAAGCGTAGTCTAAAACAGGATGGGTGACCGACTAAACCATCGTGTTGATAATAAGTTTTGTCACATATTTGTAGAAGTTTTACTTAAGATTGCTATTTAGTCGTAAACAATGAAAATTAGACTACAATTTAAGCTTAAAATAGCATCAAAATACAATCCGTATAAAATTGCTAAAAAAAAGGTTTTATTTCATGTTTCTTGTATGGGGACCCCTCTTGGGATTTGATTTATTGTTCATTTTATAATTTTAAACGATAGATTTTATAAATTCAAAATTCAAATTCAAATGATTTATTTGTAAATATAGGTGTTATATAGGTGTTACAAATTTTGCAATAAGTATCACTATATTTTGCCGCTAGGCATACAAATATGTCAGGTCATGATAGCGCATGCACATGATAAAATTATAATAATTCGTACAATAAGTATAGGACGGCACGAAGGTAGTATAATAACACGTATTCTGTGAAAATTTCAACTGGCTACTTATTACGGTTAAAAATATATAGCCCTGTAAACTTACTCGTTCATATAAGAGCGCGTACCGCTGTTAAACGATGACGTCATCATCCGTGAGCGCTAGCCGCCGAGTTTCGAGCGCCGCATACAAAGTTTAAAATTCAATATCTCGAAAACTATTTGACGTATCAAAATGATTTTTTTACAACTATTTTTTGTTTTTAATGAAGAATTCGGTAAGCCAAAAATCTAAACCAGCTGACATTCTCTATTCTGAAATATCATATTCTCTACAGCCAAAACCGACTAACTGACTCGTGACTGTAATATAAACTAAGATAACTGCATAATTAATCACAATTCTCAATATTTTTCTAGTACAAAGAGTAATTTATATAAGTAAGAAAGTTTAACTTTGAATTAATACTGCCTAAACCTATTAGTTTAAAAGATACAAAAAAATTGACTCTACAGAGAAAACCGCTTATCTGCACCACCTTTTTTACAAAACCCTGAATTTAATCCATTTGTTTTAAGAATATACTAATTTGTTACTTACAGTTTTGATTACTAACAACCTCTCGTAATAAAATCCCAAATATAATTTACTTAGAATTGAGTTTAACTATAAATTTAAACACTCAAACCTTTAAATGCGTTTTTCTCAAAACTATACTTCATGCAGTTAGACGGTTCTAGAAGTAAAGGGACGATATATTATGTTAGTCTTTTAATTTATCAACATTATACTTTTGAATATCGTGTTTTGTTTATTAGCATGTGATATGTGATGAACCTACCTAATCAAATGGTATATTTTTGATTGCAGCTTAGTGAAGAAGAGTGTGGACGTATTTCAAATTATTAAGGACGAAGAAAAATGCACATCTGAGCAACCAACTTGGCAAACCTCAAAAACAATATCATCGTTTGCTAGCCGGGTGTCTTCGGGTACTTCTCGACGCTTTACGATCACGTCAGGCGATTTTTTAATCGATCTGAAGATTTATAAGACCGAAGACCTACAAACAACGGATGCCTTGGAACGCTACAAAAAGGCGTTAGTGGCTGTCAAATTGCAGTGCGAGGAGAAGTCGTCAGAGTGGGAGCAAATCCAGAAATTCATAGGTACGGCCTACAAAATTTTCAAAGATAGTGAGCCCACTTTCTTTTCCAATTCTTATAAAAAATAGTTTCTGTTTAATAATAATGTTTGTTATAATTTTCAAGTTCATCGCTCAATAGGTACGGTTAAATTAATCAAAGATAGTGAGCTCACTTTCTTTCCCAATCCTTATAAAAAAAATAGGTATAAGTGTTTGCTATAATTTTTAAATTCATCGTTCATATTTACAAAGATTGGTTATATTCTTCCCCATTTCTTCCAAAATAGACCCTTACTAATAGTGTTTGTTATAATATTTTAGCTACCTAGTCATAATGCCTTTTTGCGTTTCGTGTAGCATATCTGTAGAAAAAAAATCATGGATAGGACATCTTCGAAACAACACACATGAAACAAAAAAATCCTTAACTAAGACAATTCATGACGGTACTGAAATGGTGCAATCTGCATTCCGTAATCGTAACGCAACATATAGGATTTCACCCTCAAATAATTCTTGTTCGGGATCTGTTGATATGTTCATGAACTCTATCAGTGATAAAATAAAGATGCTTTTAAATGAATCTATTCAAAAGCATTTATGTATAAAAGTTAATTTTGAATTATATGGAATTTTTGTACTGTTTAAAAATAACAGCCAATCAATTAAATCTTTTGGTACTAAAAATAAGATTTTATACCAAAATTACGATTTTGAGTTACTGTTTCGTAAAGTTTTAGATTGCTTAAAAAGAAAAGTTGAGGAATTCCAAGAGCGTGATAGCGGTTGGGCTTTTTTAAATAATACTCATTTGGAAATTAATATCAATAAATTTCAACAACCTTTAAGTGGGTCAAGCTTTTTTTTTTGGTAATCGCCTCAAGGGCCAAAGACAAAAGGCCTTGCTTTTGTTTGCTGTTTTTAATTCATTACTTTGAGAAAAAGAAAAAGGGCAGAGGTGAAAATCCCTTCCGGAGACCTAGGAATGGAGGGCCCAGGTACTGCCGGGCTCGCACCGGCTAAAAACACCAATTACCAACTAGAATTTAGACTCCCGCGGATACTACCCCAGCCAGTGCTGAAAGGCCATAGGAGAAAGTCCTTCCTCCGTTTACTTATCCGCGGGGTTTTTCCAAAAAGGGGGGATAGGAGTAGGGGTTGGGATGGGGGGGAGACTTATATCTATGTGAGTCGCGGAGTGGGAATCCTGACGCATGCCTGCTTACAGACTACGGGCTTCCTTTCTTTTGCCCGACAATGGAAGGGTTGGGTCGGAGATCTTTTTTGGACCGCTTGTGTGGCTGTGGACACCATCTTTATGGGTGGGGCTACCCTTTTTTGAGGCTTGGTCTTTTGCCTGGAGATACGCCGAAACGCGGGCAATCGCAGACAACGTGCCAGATGTCCTCATTAAGGGTCGGGTCGCAGACACACGAGGATGTGTCTTTGATCTTAAAACGGTGGAGATAGGCGGCGAAGCCTCCGTGACCAGTAAACGCTTGAACCAAGAAGTTTGTGAGTTTGAGTTTATTTAAGATGCTGTTCGCATCTCTCACAGTTGTAAAAAACTTCTTAGTTGTCGCACCTCTCCCGGATGCCTCGTAGCGAACCTGCCACTGTTCGACGGTGCTTTGTCTTATCGACCTCTTGGCGTAGGACACCGGCATCATGTCGTATTGGGGGGGTCTTCTTCCTAAGGGCTGCTTGCTTTGCCAGGTCATCTGCTTTCTCATTTCCTGGCGCTCCAACGTGAGCTCGCAGCCAATAGAACCTGAGATCGGTCCCCATTGCTCTTGTTTGGCTTGTGGCGTTTTTGATCTCTTGGACCAAGGGGTGTGTCGTGTCCGGTGATTTAAGGAGCTCCAGTGAGGACCTTGAGTCACTGAGGATGCTGACGCTCCGCGCCTTGTGTTTCCCTGTGATCTGTACTGCCCTGAGTAGGGCGTACAGTTCAGTTTGAAACACGGTGTTATAGGGCGCTAGCTTGAAGGTTGAGTGGCGGATTTCTCTTCCATTCTCCCACCATTACCACGCGGCAATTATCACGCCGGTTTACAAGAGTGGTGATAGAGACAACGTTAGTAACTACAGGCCAATCTCAGTACTTACAGGAATTTCCAAAATCGTTGAAAAACTGCTTAATGTAAGGCTTCTAAATTATCTAAACAAATTTAATATAATATCATCTTCCCAATTTGGATTCAGACAGGGGACTTCGACTGAGGACGCTGTTACTGGCCTTTGCTCTCTGGTAGTAGAACAACTCGACAAACGTGAGAAGTGCATGACGGTCTTTTTAGATTTAAAAAAAGCATTTGACACTGTCTCTCTCCCCATCCTTGTTCACAAACTGGAAAAACTCGGTGTAAGAGGAACGCCACTTACCCTATTCAAAGACTACCTCAATAACAGAACTCAAAAAACTAAATTAGAAAACTGCATTAGTGGATCCAAAGAAGTGTCGTGCGGCGTTCCGCAAGGAAGTGTACTTGGACCGACACTTTTCCTTATATACATTAATGACCTGTGTGATATGGCAATCAAAGACGCAAAAAATTACTCATACGCCGATGACACAGCTGTGTCTTTTACCGGTAAATCGTGGGATGATGTTAAGGTAAAAGCTGAGCAAGGATTAAAGCAGATAGATGAATGGCTAAAAAATAATATACTCACGCTCAATACTGAAAAATCTAATTATATTTGCTTTGGTATCTATAATGACTCCCAACCAAATGAGGACTTCACCATTAAAATTCACAGCTGCAGCATTGGAAACTGTACCTGTCCAGTTATCAAGAAGGTTGCACACACAAAATATCTGGGTGTCCTCGTAGACCAGCGCCTCTCCTGGTATCCACACCTCGAACATGTTTCTTTAAGACTAAGAAAATTGACCTGGATCTTTAAAACATTAAGAGATGTGGTGCCCAGAACAGGCTCTGAATCAAATAGCTCTGATAGGGATCTCCTAAAGGATGTCTATGTATCCTTAGTTCAGTCCGTTTGATATACTGCATTCCTATCTGGGGTGGAGCAGCTAAAACCAAATATCTGCAGGTAGAACGCGCACAACGAGGCTTACTTAAAGTCATGCACTTTAAAAAGCGTAGATTCTCCACAGAAAGATTGTACAATCTGTCCAAACTCCTTACCGTTAGGCAGCTGTATATTAACTATACGGTTTTAAAAGTACATAAAACCCTACCATATGATTCACGCATTGAAAATAGAAGAAGAAAGGATATTGTAATCAAAGCTCCTAAGACCAAGACCATATTTGCAAGCAGACAATTTCCCAAACTGTCCAGTCCCCTTTATAATACTATAAATCAACATTTAGATATTTACAGAAACAACTATCATCACTGTAAAACTATCATACCAAAATGGCTTCAAGAAAAAAAATATGATGAGACTGAGCGACTATTAGAACAGCGACAATAGAGCACACAACACACACACGCGCACACACCCACACGCACACACACACGCACAAACACGCGCAAACACGCGCACACCACACATATACACAGTGAGTCAGGACATATTTTATTAATGCTAAGTACCTATCATTTATGTTGATTTTTGGAAGAGCGAGGCGTCCCAACACAGACTCTGTAAGTCTAAAGGGAGGCTTCAGCAACTGTCAATTTATAAAATGGTTAAGTGATAATAAAGAATTTTGAATTTTGAATTTTTTTTTTGACCATGTGAGTGCCGCTCCCATCTGGCCCTAAATTTTACTCCCATCGGTGTAAATTTGAGGGCCTTCGAGGTCGTATCTATCGACCACGTCTTGGTTGAATTCCTCCAAGCAGACGTAGTCGATGGACACAACCCTTAACGGGTGCGGTCTCTTCAGGGCGTCAGTTTTTTCTTCAATTTCTCTTCCTGGTGGAATGTGGTCCTCACTGTAGCCCTTTTTGACCTCGTAGAGGCTTGCCACTTCGTGAATGCGCAAATCCAGTGGGAGGGTTCCCGACAGGATCAGCGCCGATGTCAGAGAGACCGTCCTGTACGCTTTGCAAATCTTCTGGGCGAAACCACGCTGTATTGAATCTAGCTGGTTTCGCACCATTAACTTGTTGGCAGACTCGTGCCATGCGCTTGCTGCGTACAGGACGATCGGCTCTATCACCGCCACGTAGATGGTTTTCACTATCTCTCTGTTGAGACCCCATGACACCCTCGCCGCATGTGACAACTGTCTGTAGATATTCGTTACCTTTCGGCACGTTTTTTCTACGTGTGCGTTGAAGGTCAACTTACGGTCTATGGTAAGTCCCAATAGTTTGATTTCGTCGACAAGCTCCACTGCGGTCCCAGCCATTGAGATTCGGATGGGATTCCATTTCAGCTTCCTCGCTATCAACATGGCTCCTGTTTTGTGAGCGGCGAAGTTTAGCTTATTTTGGGTACCCCATTCGACCACTTTTTGGAGAGTCTGTTCGGCTTTTGCTTTTACTGCACCTGAGTCGTTGCCAGAGAACACCAGAGTGACGTCATCAGCGAAGGCCTGACAATGGGCGTCCGTGTCGTTGAGCATCTGTAAGAGATCGTCTAGAATTACATTCCAGAAGATTGGACCTCCTATAGAGCCTTGGACACATCCCTTTGTGGTGGGCTTTTCGCTGATTTCGCCCGCGTAGTGTACCCTTATCATGCGGGGTTCCAGGTAGGAGCAGACCGTATGATAAAGATTTCTCGGGCAGCCTTTCTTGGCCAGTTGGGCTCTGAGCTTCGGCCACCAGGCGTTATCGAAAGCTTCCTCTATGTCTAGCGAGACAAGTAGCACGATGCGTTTCTTCGTTTCTGCTTCTGTTCTTATGTGTCTCATCAGGTCATAAAGGGCGTCTTCCGTTGAATTTTGGGGCATGAACCCGTACTGATGTTTGTTCAGGGCCGGGAGGATATGCCACTTGATCCTGTTTACTAGCATTTTTCCAGGATTTTCCCTAGTACCGACAATAGACCAATCGGTCGGTATGACTTGAGGCGGGTATAGTCCTCCTTACCGGGTTTCCGTAGGATGCAGACGTGTGCTGACTTCCAGGCTTTGGGGAAGTAGGCTAGTTTAAGGCAGGAATTCGCTAAGCACAAAAATACTTCTTCATTGCACCGGATAGCTGCTGCGCATATGTCTGCAGTGAGTCCGTCCGACCCAGGTGCCTTTTTCGGGTTCATACTTCTGACTACTGTATCCATTTCCACTTGTGTGAAAGGTGGATCATCGCCAGTGAGGTGTGACTCCACTGCTGGGTTGTCTCCCTCCGTATCGTCCCTGATGCTCCTGTGATGGTCCGACTCACCGTCCTGACGGTCATCCGGGTAAAAGCATTCTGCAGTCTTTGAGCCGACTGTTTCGGTGTTAAGGTGAGCCCCTGTTTGTCTCTGAGCAACGTGTCTTCCTAACGTCTAGCCGTTTTCCTGATTACTCGGTAGATTTTGTCCCACATAGACTCCCTATCCTGTGTGGTACAAAAATCTTTCCAGCTAGCCGTCTGAGCCTTCTGTCACTTTCACGGCGTACTCTTCCTTTACCTGGAGGTATTGGTCGAGTACATACTGCCTTCGGTTTGGGGCTGCGTTCCTTATCCGCTTTTTCCTTCTTAACACCTCTTTTTACAGTCGGTCCAAATCTTTGGACCACCACGGCGGTTTTGCGTTTGCCTTGGGGGCTCCCGGTTTTGGGATGCATTCTTCGCATGCTTTTGACACCGCACCGATGTAGGCATTGGTCGCCCGCTCCAGTGCTGCTGTGTCTCCAATGTTATTGAAGGAATGCACTGTCAAGTCTCTTTCCAGAAGCTCCGCTGACAGAACTGTCTTAAACTTGGTCCAGTCGGCTTTCTTTGTGTTGTAAATCCTGCTAGTTGGTCTTGGTACTGGCTTTGGGGCTGCTTCACTACACACTGCAAATTTTATGGTGTTATGATCGGACGTGACAACATTCCTGTCTACTTCCCAGTCTTGGATCCTGGACAGAATGTTTGTACTGCACGCCGTCACGTCAACAATGCTAGAGTATAGCTTGCCCCCCCGGTATGTCTCGAATGTCGGAGTGTGTCCAACATTCAGGACATTCAGATCTACCTCATTGAGGAAGCTATGGTAAGCTGCCCCCCTGTGGTTCTCCGATCTGCTTCCCCACCAGTAGCTCCAGGCATTCACATCACCTCCCACGGTCTGCACCCAATTTAAGCATGATCTCCTTTGTTTTCGCCATGTATCCTTCTAAGTCTTGGTCTCCCTCGAAATAAACCGAGATTACTCCAACTGATACATTACCAAACTTCAGGAGTGCCGCCGTGATGTTCTCCGTGACCAGCTGTAGGTCGTGTTGCACCTGGACTCGATCACCTAGCACTACTATTGCTGACTTCACTGGTTTCGCGCGATTTTGTGTACACTGAATCACCTTGAAACCTCGTTGCGGCGTCATCTCTCCCTTTCCGCGCACATACGGTTCCTGTAGCAGTGCTACTTCGCAGTTTCCGTTCTGCATGGCCTGGTGGAATTCAGCTGTTACCAGCTTTGCCCTTTGCAGATTGGCTTGCAGGAACTTCGTCTTGTAGGGGGCGGTAGGGGGGGGGGAGATTTGCGTGTTGTTCGCCGGTACAACTGTGTCAACAACAATATGCCACTCTCGACCGTGCCCGTGTCCCATTTCTGACGTTCTTTGCAGTCGGGGCTAAACGCCTCATGCTGTACCTCCGTCGGTTCCTTGCCTGCCCTGGTGCAGTTGATACACTTTGGTGTCTCAGGATTTTCCGGACATTCGCCGGGTCCGTGGCAGGTCAGGCAGAAACGACAGTTGGTGCCCGCTTCCTTGCACAACGTCCTTGTGTGTCCGTAGGCCCGACATTTAGAACACTGTACAAGGGGCGACTGGTCTTCCACTTTTTGCCTTTGGATGCCGATGTAGACTTTTCCAGCCTTCACAAACCTCTTCCAGACAGCCGGTGGAAGCTCAAACACCAGGTGACAGCAGTGAGGGTTTCGAGCTTTCTTGCGGTACCGGAGTTTTATCTGAGTGGGGTCCACGTTTAGGCCTCCCAGTAGGTGGTGGTTTTGAGATAACAGCATTTGCGGTAGGTCCTCGTCGTTAAGGTAACTGACGACGTCCCTGATGCAGATTAAGGGGTTTCTCATTTGCGGATATTCCGCATTGAGTTTCCCTTCCGTTATCTTTCTGAGCAGCTCGAGGTCTCTCTCGCTGGCTGAGCTAACCGCCACCTTTTGGTTCTTGGCCTTTCGTACCCGCTCAATCCTAAACCCGGTAGACTTCACGTCACAGACTTTGTTGAACTCTCTCAGGACACCATCGCTGGTCTTTGTCAGGTCCTTGGACGATAAGATCGCGGTGTGGTTGGGGGTGCCGGCCTGCTTCGGGAGCGCTGCCTTCTGTGCGTATGTGCTTGGGCCGTGGGCTACCGTTGTCCGCTGTTGCGTGACCTCCTTACTCACTTCACTGACCGACTGTTTAAGTTCGGCCAGTGCCATCTCCGTGTTCAAGGTTGAGACTGGGGCTGAGTCGCGTTCCTTTTCGGTCCTTATTTCCTCGGTTAAGGTTCTGACAAGCGAGCTCATTGCCTTCATCCTCTCCCTGATGTCGGTTAAGTCTTCTGATGGTTGTGTTGCTGTTTCGGGGTCTCGCCGTCTCTTAAGTTCCTCGGTGGAGTGTGTGAGGAGGTCAATCCGCTGCGTGAGCGTGCAGATGGCCTCCTTCAGCCCTGGGTCTTTTGGTGGCTGAATTTATTATGTTGCCTAAAATTATTCAAAATAAAAATGCATCTCTTAATGTCCAGAACAAAGACCAATGTTGTTTTTTGTGGTGTTTTACGGCGGCTTTGTATCCCGCTAAAAAACATCCTGAGAGAGTAACTTCATACCCCGACTTTCATAACGTTTTCAATATTGACGATATGTCTTTTCCAGTAACATTTACTGATATTAAAATATTTGAGAAACGTAATCCCTCGCTTGCATTTATTATTTACGGTTTAAAAAATAATACAGTAGTAGGACCGCTTTACAAATCTGAAAATAATAATCAGACCAAACAAAAAACTATACACCTCTTATTATTAGAAAATGATAGTAATTCGCATTTCTGTTTGATCAAAAACTTGTCTCGACTGGTTAGGAGTCAAATAACCGCGCATCATGCCAAATTATATTTTTGTGAAGTTTGTTTGGTATTTTTTCATAGCGAACAAGAACTTGATAATAATTTGTGTGGTGGTTTAGTCACGGTGTTACCGGAAAAGGGCGCAGTAATTAAATTTAAAAATTACCAGCGGAAACAAAATATAGCGTTTGTGATTTACGCAGATTTTGAATCACTTTTACAGAAAGTTAATGCATGCGGCTGTAGTGCAGACTGTACCGCTCATATTACAGGCAACACAGCTGATTTGCAACGTCTTACGCCTGCCCCGTTCGCGTACTATATAGTTTCTTCTGCTGATCCAAGTTATAATCGCTACGTTTCATACCGCGGTGATGATTGTGTTGATAAGTTTGTAGATTCAATTTATAAAGATGTAGCAAAAATCAAACAAATTTTTAATATGAATACTCCGATAGTGTTTGATGCACAGGATAAGAAAGATTTTGATAATGCTTCACGATGTTATATATGCGATAATTTTCTTTATTCTGATAGGGTTAGGGACCACTGCCATATCACCGGGCGCTTCCGCAGTTCATCGCATATTTGTGACTTACAATTAAAACATATTTTTTTTGTGCCGATATATTTCCACAATTTATCTGGGTACGACAGCCATTTAGTCATAAAAAAATTGGGAGAAGCACCGGGCACAATGAAATTAATTCCAAAAACTAAGGAAAACTATATTTCCTTTACAAAATTTGTTCCTATCGAACACGAATTCTTTCAGCTTCGTTTTGTGGACTCATTTAAATTTTTGGACACAAGTTTAGAAAACTAACAAAAACCATGCAAAAGAAGATTTCAATCATCTGCATTGTTCTTTCCCAGATTCATCCAATATTCAATTACTTACACGTAAAGAGGTTTATCCTTACGAGTACATGGATAACTGGGATCGTTTTGAAGAGGAATCTCTTCCGCCTAAAGAATGTTTTTATAGCTCCCTAACGAATGAAAATATTTCTGAAAAAGACTACGAGCATGCATGCTTAGTGTGGAAAGAGTTTAATATTCTTAATTTAGGAGAGTACACAGATTTGTATCTCAAAACCGATGTGATTCTATTAGCCGATATTTTTGAAAAATTTAGAACGACTTGTAAATAAAATTATAACTTGGATCCTGCATTTTATTTAACAGCACCTAGTTTATCATTTGATGCGATGTTGTTAAAAGGGTATTTCTCCACTAATTGGAAAATCGCTGTCCGTCGCTTTTTGGAATAATGTCTTTAGATAAATGTCAAATAAAAAAGCTCTTCGTGTCAAATAATAACCATATTTTTAAACGTGTCTGATATCATACCAAAAAAATGCGGCCTATTTAGTTATAATTATTTGAACATGTCAAAAAACAGTACCCTGGTATGTCCCTAACTCAGAATTTGATAAGTATGACAAAATATTAGCGATGTGTTTACAATGTAACAAGATTTTTGCTATTGAATCTAAGAAGGTGAATACTCAAACAATTATAATAAAGTAGTATTTCAATTAATATGTAAATCATTTTATAAGCACTTTTAATCAAACTTTGTCCCAAGACTACGAAAACAGTCCCCTGTCGCCTGATTGTGATAAAAATAAAAATAATTGATGATATTAAGTTTTGTACATGCATTGATCTTGGTATGAACGACACTAGATTTGTGATGCAAAACCATTTTTACTGTTTAATTCACTATTATTTGAAAAAAAAGTTGGCAGGGGACTGTTCAAATTTTCTAATGAGTGGAAAATTGCCCAAAAACCGGTGTAGAGTTGGAGCTTATTAGCGATTTTAATATGTTAACCATGATTCAGAACGGAATTAGAGGAGGTGTTTGTTCGTATCCTCGCAGACACGCTAAAGCTAATAACATATTTATACCAGATTACAACCCTTCGCTGCCAGACTCATACATTGTATATATAGTTTGTAACAATTTATACGGTTATAGTATGTACCGCTCGTTACCTCTATCAAATTTTAGGTTTTTAGAACGAAATGAAATTGATGCTTTAGACCAGGGGTCGCCAATTAGTTTCGCTCCGGGTCCGTTTTAAGAAATGAAATGACCATCGCGGTCCGCACAACCGTTGATAAATTTTATAGAAAAAAAATCTTTGTTATACAAATGTTATTACGGAAATTACAAACGTATTTTTTTACATCAATGAGAAAGATGACATTTTTTGTTGCGGACTATCTGTCTGAAGTTTGGTGTATAATTGGTGCAAGATATTGACATTAAATCCTGGAGATGTTCATCAGTAAGTCGAGATCGAAATTTATTCTTAACGAAGTTCATCTTTGAAAATGCTGCTTCACAAACATATGTTGACCCAAACAAAGTAAGAAGTTTTAAAGCTAATTTTTGTAGTTCTGTATTTATTACCACACACAAATTTAATCCAGAACTCTTCACTGGAAACTTCCGCATGTTTGTGCTTTAACACTGTGTTTTCTTGGAAATCGATCATTTCCATCTGCAGAGTAGCTTTATCACTCCCAAATACTATTTCAGCTTCGTTGCTCCATTCACTATAAGGACGCAGAGAGTAAATGCTGCTGAGGATTTCTACAACATTCTCAATTTTCTTAAAATCTGCGAACCTGTTTTTAAATTCCGTTTTAAGATCCGTAATGAACGTCTTGTATTGGCCGACATCAATCTCGTTGTCACTGGTGATTATTTTATTTAAATTGGGGAAGTGTAAGCATTCATTACCAAGATCATTAATAAAGAGATCGAGTTTTCACAAAAAACTTTTTACTTCTGACATGAGCTCCCATACAAGCTTTCCCTTGCCTTGAAGTTTAAGGTTCAGGTCATTGATATGTTTAAAAATATCCGTCAAGAAAGCAATGGCAGCTACATTTTCTTTTTCGTTTAAAAAACTTAAGTAGGCGTTTGCTGAAGTCCGATGACTGTTGAAAATATATGTCTTTAAGTGTTCTAAAATGCTGAAGAATCTTTCTAAAACGCAGCCTTTGCTTAACCATCTCACATTATTATGCAACAGTAGATCATAATATTGTGCGTCAACTTCTTCAAGAAATGATTTCAATTCACGATGTTGCAGTGATGATTTCGCACGAAGAAAATTGATTATTTTCATCACTTCTTGCATAATACGTTCAAAATCATGATTGAGTTTGCAGCAAAGCACAGTTTGGTGAATAATACAGTGGTAGGAAATCAAATTTTCATTACATCTTGCATTACTACTCAACAGGTGCACTAGTCCATTTTTCCTCCCAACCATTGCTGGCGCACCATCAGTAGTTACCGATAAAAGCTTTTTTAAGTCTAACTCATCTTTATCAAAATGATTAATCACTGCTTTGATCATTTCTTCTCCTCGGGTTCTTCCTAATAGTGGCAAAAGAGCCAATATCTCCTCAACAAAAGTTTGTCTCGCTTGGTCCAGGTAGCGTACAAAAATAATTAATTGTGCCGTATCAGTGACATCACATGATTCATCCAAAGCCAAGGCGTAAAAGTTCGCATTATTTAACTGCCGCTTGACATCACAATGATTTTCTTCTGCCAAAATGTGTGTATTTCTGGTGCTAGTTGAAGCAGATAACGGAATCCGTCGTATCGTCTCAACAACATCCTTTTTGTTCTCAAACAAGGCATTACCCGCCTCGAGAAAGCATTCTTTAACTATGTCAGCATCAGTAAATGGTTTCATATGTTTAGCAAGAGTCCAAGAAATACGTAAAGAAGCCTCACCACATTTTTCCTGCTCAGTCATCGAGCGACTTATGATCCGGGTCGAAGATGAGTAACTTGATAGTAAACTTGCAATTTTAGACTTACGAAGATCACTACCAAGTGGAAAGTTTTCGGCAAATGATTTGTGTTTGGTATCATAATGTCGTTTTATATTTGAGCTTTTAATTAACGCCCCTGTTTGGTTACAAATCAAGCACATTGGTACCGCTCCAGCACGATTTGGCAGCGTGAAACAATATAAATCGGTCCACTCTGGCAAAAACTGTCTATTTTCATCTTCAACTTTTCTTTTTTTCGGTTCCATAGTAATAAAACTCGCTAATGTAAACAGGTAGGTACTTAAACTCGTAAAGTAAACAAGCAAACGTAATATTTCAAGCACGTGTGTCAACGCGGCGCTCGTCACAAACACTGGCGGCCGGCGGCAGCGCGATCGCATGATTACCCCCGTTTGTTTTTTGAATTGACGTTGACAAAGATAATGCGGATTACGTACTGTAACCCCCCCCCATAAAAAAACCTCTCTACCCAACCTCTAACTATCTCTAACTAACAGCCTAAAGTAAATTAAAGCCTACATTTTAAGTCTATAGAAAATCCTAACACTCTATACTGAAGCACTGAAATGAAAGCTATGAAAATTTGTATTAAGTTTAACCTAAGTAAAGCTTTTATGTAAAATTATTAAGCTTATAAAGTACCTATTAACTTTCCTATCTTTAAATATACCTATAGAGTAAGAATGTTTAATATTGTTGAAATGGCCATATGATCATCTAGTGTCTAGGAACCTTCTTTGTGAACCGTTATAGATAGTAACCTAAGAACTTTTCATGCATATAAGTTTGGTATAAATATATGGATATAACCTATCCCTATATGATTTAGTTTAATGTAATATATAATAGTTAATTGTAATGAAATTACAAATTATAACTAAGAGATAAAAGTCTTGTTGTTTGATATTATTAAATATATGTATAGGTCAGTCATAGTCTTTGGTACTAGTTAGGGTTATTAGATAGAAACTGGAAAGTATGCTTATGGCATTTTATTTTGCACCTAAGGTCAGAGCCCATGACTCCCCGCTCATGACTGTGGGACTCGTCTACCTGACTGGGCATCCCTCCAGCGCCTACCAATCTTTTCTTTCTCTTTCCAGGTGGGATATATTGAATTTACAGTCTTTGTCAGTTGTCAATAGTAAATTAGTCTGAAGTAGTCTGTCGTCAGTCAACCAAAGGACAAGAGGGTTTTCAAGCGCTCCATACTCAATGCAAGAGTGAAATACAATCTAAAGACATTTAGTATTGTTTGTATGTCTCAATAGATCTACTAGGAGCTAAATTATTAAAAGTCAAAGTCAAACTGTCAAGATGTAGATTATAGTGGTAAACAGTCATATATTAGACCAAGTTTGTTAGGTTATATAATAATTACCTAATAGTCTTAAAAGACCAAGTTAATGAAGATTGAAGTGTAACATTGCACTGTAACTTTTATGAAGAGTTTATTTATAATATATATTAAAAACATATTCTCGAATGATAGTGAAACTTTCTAGTCATGAAGAATGCTGATTCTGATAATGATTTCAATCATAAATTGTAGATAAAACTGAAGTTTATTCCCACAGGAATAGAATAGTGAATCTTACTGCTCACAACTATAAAGCCGGTTTTCCCTTGAGAACAACCAAACAGGGTACGTAACCCATAGCGTAAACAGAGAAATCACTTGATGTAAAATATTCAAATTAAATTGAGAGAAATCATTTAATCTCGTTGATTCTTTCAATGCCGAAGGTATATTTGGCTATCTGCCATAAACTAGAAATATTCACTATGCTCAAGCTTTAAAAATACTGGAACTGATGAACATAATGTACAATCTGTTACATTGTCATTATTTAAAAGTTGCAGCTTACTTTGCACAAGCTGTTTTATTGAAGTTATAACTTATCGGACGTTGGTTTTGCAGTAGATAGTTACTTTTTTTATTTATAGGAGAAAACAGTTTACTAACTCTCAATTAAACATTTGTAAAATAGATTTGAAGATATAGTAAAGCTTTCTAGTCTTGATACTATTTGATGCTTTTAAGTACATTTACTAGAAGGAGTGACCTCGGTCATTGTAGTGCATGTTCTTATGCATAATTCCCGTGGGAAAGGCTGATTGAATTAACTATACAGTGACTAACCGGTGCTCGTAAGCAGTGACGGTAGAGACGTATCTCAGTATGTACAGCAATCTATCTGCCTCTGAAGATTGAATGAGGGAAGACAATCCAACTCATAAATATGACTTTGAAATTTGCTAAGAACGTTGTTTGTCAGTTAAAGACTAGAAATATTTACTTCCTGACAAACTGGCATGAATATTATTAGAAAAGTCTATGTTCAATAAACTGAAATCTCCTTAAGGTAAAACAAATAAATATGGGAATAAATAGTATTTCCCACTGATTCTTTAGTTATGGTGGATAACATATTTAATTTAAACTTCCTAATATTTTCCCTATATAATAATGGTATAAGACCAAACTAGGATGAAGTTAAAAGTATATTTTTGATTAACAAGATTTAACCCTACATGCCTAGTTGAATTCCTATTGGTTTATGTCCTAGTTCCCTATTTTCCCTACATTGAAACTACCCTGAACCTACTGATAAGGCCTATTCTACTTGCTACACCTATGGGCTTACCTCACCCGGTAATTAGCTAGGTCCCTAGGGAATCTGGAAAGTTCAGCTGAGTCGGCTGAGAAGGCAACCTAAACGCTCGTGTTGTGTTTACCTCCCCCCTCACTTTTGGTGAACCGTAGTTCTCAGGGATAGTGAGAGTAAGGCGCCCTATTGTGTGGTTTAGTATATATACATAATAAATAGGTTTATCGGAACCCAGCCTCAACTCCAATAAAGCTTCCGTGAGTGCGCGCCGGCATGCCATCTATTGTGGACCTCACTTGTTCTTTAAAGGCTGACATTGAGACTAAGTAGGCGCTTCTACGGATGTCTATGTTGGTAAAGAGACATCCGGGCTTGCCCAAGGCTCGTTTAGACTCTAATAGTTCCAAATCAGAGGCTCCGTTAGGCTTCCTCGGACTTGTCAGACATTTACTAGTGGTAGCCTGATCACTGTTCTGGTACAAGTGTATGCTAATCTAGCTTAACTCAACAAATATTCCCCACTATACAAGGAATGTCCTTTATTCTACAGCTATGTAAAATATTGTACCAGACACGAATGATAACCAACCCAAGGTTTCTGAAAAGTACACAGAAAGGTATATTAGTACACGTATTGGTATTTGGGAAACCTCGCCAGCTGTGTCCGGACTCTGATCACAGTGGTTAGCTAAAGGTGTCCTGGCCCAGCAAGGATTTCTACCCACCAATACAAACAATAGAAATACAATCATACAATAGAAAGCCTCACTAACTGCAACCCAAGCTATGTAAACTAGGATTAACAGTAGCAAGAGAAATAATAAACCAAAGTTCCTTACCAAGGTAAAAATAAAAATATCAAAATAAATCAACTTTAAATATAAAAGTTCCCACCACCCGTCTACTGAAGTGAATCTGGAAAACAAAATCTTTTGATTAAAGCACAACCCCCCAACCAACACCAATCATATATAAAAATACAGAGCTTTCGCACTGCATTCCCATACATGACAGAAAACCATCTCCCACACAGTAATATCTATAGCCTACTTCCCAAGCAAACCGTTTCCCTATCCCCTCGCGGAAGGAATTAAAATGCTATTCTAACCGTGAAAACGCGTCTTTCTAACACTACCTAAGCAATATATGATTCTATTTAAAACCGAAAAGACAAAAGATAACTAATGAGTCACACTGCGTAGTTTAAATTTTACTGAAAGACTAGCACTGAATCAAGAATTTAACCGCGAATGCGTCGTACTCCTATTTCACTATAAAACCCGTAATTAACCGAAATTTACACAAAATATAACAAATAAGCGAGCGTAGCACGATATAAAACCCAAACGAAGTTAACGCGACAAGGTAACTACGAACCGTAAATGAATGTTACGCAAGGCGCTCCCCAGTAAACGAGCCTATCCCCTTTGAATAACTAAAATAAAGCCAAAATATAAACGTTCCGCGATGAATGCCCAGAAAATAATAATCATATTCCCTTTGAAATCTCTATATATAAGTTCAACTGGCGGCCATCGCGCTTAAACCACTTGAACCACTTGAACTACTCATGCCAGTCAAGCCACTCTTGCCACTTGTGCCAGTCATGCAATTCCTTCAAAATTACCCCTTACTATAAATAACATAAGGTATACTTTCAATCCCCATTTCAGTCGCTTAAGTCATTTTAATCATTACAAACCTACATCACCTGATTTTTAATTAGAATCTACACTGATAATTGAAACTAATCCTTACGCTATTCAATACACAGTACATTTTTCCATTTTTCCCAGTACTACCGTTTTTAGTATCTACTTGAATCCGTATTCTGATGGCGTCTATCTCCGTCACTGTCGTATTCTACCAATTCGAACATGACAGACTCTGCCTGTCTGTACCACCATAAATCATAATAAGGCGCCACCTACTCGGTGATGTTCGTTTACGTAATCGGCTTGGTCCGATTCTAGCGAGACAACCTATATAGTTCCTTCCTTCTCTCTCTCGTGTTCATTACTCAAGAATTATAACATTCCCATTTCTTTTATATAACCATTGTTTATTGAAGAAATAAATAAGATTTACAATTCTAAAGTTTGTATCAAACAAATATTTAATTAATTAAGATTATAAAACTAACACATGACTTGATTTAAAGCTTATTAAAATGGTGAGTGTCCTTCTAGTTTCTTATTGCATTACTCTTGTTTTGAAGTAATATTGCGGACTATTTTTAGCAGGCGCTTAAATTTGTTGCATTCGCATTTTGTCATTTATTATTGTTTTCATACATGAATACGTATAATATCTATCAATAATGATATTTTATTAAAAATAGATTTTGCATATTAATCAGCTCTCGCTAAAGCCTGAACTAACTCTATTTATATTTGTGAATTTGAACGGGCATATCTGGACCGTTACAATCAACCCCCAAAATTTACACAGGTGACAAATTGTTTAACCGGAGTAAATTTTCTAATCTCTCTTTAATTCGCAAATATATTCTACTTATTTGTTAACACTTTCTCTCAACTGTAAAAGCCATTACAATAATGGTGTGATGTGTATTGAAACCAAAATAATAGAAATCGATCTTAGAATGCAACTCTCAACCTGTCGATATGCCAACCATGAACTATCATCACTCTTCGCAAGGAACACAAGGTCTCAGCAAGAGGAACCTGGGTTGTGAATCCAAATCTACTCTAGTAGTAAAGTTTTGCCCCTTCACAACGATTCGGCGACCACATTGCCCGGTCTATGAATCTGACCTACATTGCCCAAGCCATAAGTGATTCTGGCAAAACCCCCCCTCTAGAAACCAAATGCCTTTGATAGCTAAAATGCTAACAATCCAACAGTTTTCATATCCAAGCTAAAAGTCTCACCCCATCATCAATCTCTATATAATTTGGAACATGTGAAGTTGCCGAAAATATATGACAATAGCCACTGTGGGCTGCCGGTTGAGTATGAGTTTCCTATGGAAGCAGACTTAGAACCTGCACTCTGATCTAACCTAACACCTTTTCCATAGTTAACTCATTGTTAGTGTAGTGCCTTGAAACATAGTGTCAACAAATCGATATCCAAATCTTTAGAGTCTGTTGACTAATTAGAGCCCTTGCCTTTTTTTTTTTATAAATATCATTCATCAATCTGAATTTCCTTCCTCAGTCTCTTTTCCACACTACTCTAACCAATCATCAGACCCAATTAGAGAGGAAATCTAAATAAAAAAAAACCGATTTATTTACTGGCCATAATATACAGAAAACATCTCCGGTCAATCAACATTTCACTATTGACGTAACTATGCATTGAATCTACAACTCCCCCCCTTTTTAAATATCATTGATCCAAAACCTACTTTGGAAGCTCCATTATTTAAAAATCCTACACTCATAAAACATCTTATGTCCGTTTTTATATTGGATAATATTTTTTTTTTTATCTTATCAAAATTAACGCTAACCTAAAAGAACCAAGTGCAATGAATATTTTTTTTTCATAAATATGCTTAAAATTTTCATTTTAATAAATAATTAAAATAACAATCCCACCACCATAATTCTAATTTACTTTTATCTAAACTTAATTTTTACCCTTAAACCTTAACTTAATAATTTTGTTATGTTAAAATTGAATTTGTATTAGTTGTCCCGCATTTGAAGTTGAATTAAAACTTAATATCTACATATTTTGCACCCAGTATAACCCAACCCCCAAAATTTAGACGTGTACAATTTAATCTAATGCTTATTTTACCCAAACCAAATATTTAATTATTTTCAAAGCTAAATCAATTTGCAATACTTACGAACACCAAAACCTTCTTAACTTAATCTACCATCACCGTTCTTTAATTTAAATAATGAACAATCTTAAAATTTAAACAATCTGAATTTTCTCACATACCTATTTATGATTAATTTATTTTTCTCTCTAATTGCATAATAAAATATTATCAAACTTTATCCTATAAAAAAAACTATGCTACTAATTTTTCAATATCTTTATTTTATCATCTAAAACCTTATACAAAACCTTATGCTATGGTATGAACTAAGTTTCTATCTCTATCCCTATTGTTTCCTAGTTCCCCCCCTTTTTTTTTTTTATTACCAGTATAATATTTAATTCATCTTAAGTGTTAACTCATATTAAATTTCGCGCGTCAACTACATTGCAAGTTGATACCCGCTAGTTTGTCCACTACTTACCCGGACGGTATATCACAACTTTTATCCCGGTCATTTATTAATACACCCTCAAACTACGATTTGTTCTTTCTAAACTTTCTTGTCCGACTGAACTTAATCTAATCATGGCACTAAATTCTTTAATTGCTAAACACCCTTGTTTGTGGGATTCTAAAGACTCGTTTTTCTCTAGCATTTCCATGAAAAAGCAAAGTCGAAATGCAATTCTTGACGAATTCAACTCCACCTCTGATGTTAAGCTTACTGAATCTCTTTTAAAAGTGCGAATCAGGGCGTTTCGATATTCGTTTAAAAAAACCTCGTCACGTACAACGTTGGTAAGTCCCTTACTATTATTACTTATTATTAATTTAATTTTAATACTTCCTTAACGGTTTTACTTTCCTATATTACCCTATAGGTTTCCAGAAGTTGCAGTGTCCCAGACTTGGCCCTGTTACAAGATCAACCTACTGTCTGTTCCACAACATCAAATGAAACGGACACCCATAACACCTGTGACCCTATCTTATCCTGGTCTAACTTGGAATTATGCAAGGAACAGACTGCCAACCTTAATCCTACTTTGGATGACTCGTCTACTGTTCCTTTGCATTCCACCGAATTGACTGCCACTACTCCTGTAAGAATTAAAGTTCTAAACTATTTCCCCATAGGATAAAACAGCTATACTCATTTAATATCAAATGTATCTTGTTACTTCCTAATGTTTGTTAACTAACAACATTTTTTATTTTTTTTTAATTAGGAATTATGTATTTAACTTATGTTTCAGCTTTTTGAGGAGATAAATTTAACTACTGAGGACTCCCTATTTTTAGAAGGTGAAGTCCCTGAACCTTCATCCGTAGAAGACCCTTTGTATCAATCTCTTTTTGATCTGGTAAATTTGTTACATTTCATTAATATTATCTTTCTTATACCTAACACTAAGTCAACACAATTTTGATATATTTATATCAATTCTCCTCTTCCGTTCTCTTTAATATCTGACAATTTAAAATATGATATTTTCATTCCTTTTCTTTATTTAAGATTTTCTGTGCTCTAATAACCTTCCCCCCCTTTCTTTTTTCAGATTGATCAACTATAAAAAGAACTGATTTACTTTCAACTGTCACTTTTCTGTTTCTTTGCTTACTTAAATAAATTTAAATATTCGTGTATCTACTTTAATTTTTTTTTTAAAAGAAGAAGGGCCGCCAACACTCCCCTCCATCTATATTTATCTCAGTTTCCTGTTGGTTGTTTTTTTTTTTTATTATTATAATTTTTTTAGTTATTTGTTTTTAAACAAGAACCTGAGTCAATAAGTATAGATGAGCCCTTCCCAAGCCCAACTGATTCTATATAATTCAATAGGTTTTTTTATTATTCCTTGTTTACAATTAAGTATTCTGAACTTTGTTCTGAAACTTAGATTGCTTACATATCTTTCAATCCTTATGTTAATAATTCTATTTACAAATATATATATATATTCTCTTTTTTTTTATATAATTAATATCTACTATATCATATTTAAATCACTTTGAATTATAAACTTTCTCAACATAAAACTTTATCTATCTCAACCTAAAATGATACAAAATTAACTTTTTTTTTTTCTTCCACTTTATATAATATAAAACAAAACTTAAAATCAATCATACCCTTCTCCTTAATTATTTATTTTACATTTATATTAATAAATTCATGTATGTGCTATAGTAAATCCCCAAATCAGCATCAACCCCAGTTCCTTTTATTTATAATATCTAGTTAAATGTATTGTATTAAATTTCCCTCTTATTTGTTCAGTTTTTGGATCCACTAATAAATATACATTTCGATAAGGTATTCCTGCTACTATATAGGGCCCCTCATAAATCGGTTCAAATTTTTTTGTGATATTTTGTTCTGCACTGGATTTATTTAATCTCCTAATTTTAACTAAATCCCCTACTTGGAATTGGATAATTCTGTATCTATTATTAAATTTCAACTGACGCTTATTCCCTGCCTTTTGTAGATTTTCCCTAACCTTCTCTCGTATTTGATGTATATGATTGACTTCTTCACTATTCCCTATTTCATCATCAAATGATAACTGAGTGGATTCCCCGTACATTACTTCGCAAGGGGTGTATCCTATGCTTTCATGAAATGTGTTATTATATAGAATCTCCAATTTAGGTAAAACTGATACCCACCCTTTATGATTATGCCTACAGTAAGTTCTAAACAGTCGCCCTAGCTCTTTGTTTACCCGTTCTGTAGTATTAGGCCTTGGATTTCGTACCGTAGTATATATAGGTTTTACCCCTTCCCTTAACATACTTTCTTTCCATAACTTGCTTGCAAATTGTGAACCATTATCAGACATTATTACTTTAGGTTTTATTATGTCAAAAAACTTTTTAATTTTTCCTAATACTGTTCTAGTCGTAGCTTTCCGAAGCTCATAGAATTTAACAAATTTACTGAAAGAATCTTGGATGACCAAAATATAATTCATTCCAAATGCTCCTGTAGGTAAAGGCCCATATAAATCTACCATCACTACATCTCCTATATCCTTGGTAATAATGGGACAACAAGGTCCTACATATTTTATTGTATCAGTTTTAGTTATTTGACAATCATGACAACCTCTAATTATTTTCTTTACTTGTTTCGTTAACCCTTTCCAATAAAATCTATCTCTAATATATTTGATTACTTTATATGCTCCCTGATGTCCCATTTCCAAATGAACCTGTCTAATTACTTCTTCTCTTAATACATTGGGTAAATATATTACCTTCCTAACCGTATTTGAAGGGTTAAAATACAAAATTCCATTTTCTAATGAACATCGATTAATAATTCTTACTTGTTTGTCTGATAAAGATTCTTGTTCATTTACTTTTGACAATATGATTTTAATTTCTTCATCTTCTTTTTGCAAAATTGGCAATTTTTTTAATTTGGATAGCAATTCCTTATTAATTTTAGATTCCATATATAAAATCTCTGGTAATTTAAGCTTATCTTCCTGTAACCAATCCTTTTCCGGTAGATATCTAGACAAAATATCTGGAACTACGTTTTCCCTGCCTTTAATATGCTCAACTTCATAATGAAAGTGTTCCAAAAAATGTACCCAACGAGTGACCCTTGCATTGAATAATTTCCAGTTTTTTACAAATGTAAGAGCCTTATGATCTGTCTGTATTATCACCTTTGACCCTCTTAAGTATGTTTCAAATTTTTGTAAGCAACAAATAACAGAATAAAATTCTTGCTCGGTTACAGTCCAATTTAATTGGGCGCCCCTTAAAGCTTTACTATGGAACCCTAATATCTTCATTTCCCCTGTTTGATCCTTTTGATATAGTACACCTGCTAACCCTATTCCAGAACTATCAGTTTGTAAATAATATGGTTCATTAAAATTTGGATGATGTAACTGTATGGTATCTAGGAATAATGATTTTACTTTGTCAAAGGCTTCTTGTTCTTCTTCCCCCCATTTCCATTGTTTCTCCTTTTTTAACAAGTCACATAATACTTTAGTTTGTGAACTAAACTGCGGTATAAATCTTCTATAAAAGTTACAAAGTCCTAAAAAAGCTCTAATATGTTTTAATTTTTTAGGTACTGGGAAATCTCTAATCGCTTTTACTTTATCAGGATCCATCCGTAACCCTTCTGTTGATATAATATATCCTAACATCTTAACTTGTTTACACAAAAATTCACACTTCTTGAAATTACATGTTAACCCTGCTTGCTTTAATTTGCTCAATACCACATCTAAATGTTCTAAATGCTGTTCTAGAGACCCTGTAGTAATGATAGCTAAATCATCCAAATAATTTACACAATAATCCCTTACTTCATGACCTAATATTGTATCCATTGCCCTGCTAAAACTACCTACTGAAGTTTTTAGACCTTGTGGTAATACATTATATACATAGGATTTGCCATTAAAAGTAAATCCTGTGTAAATTTTACTGCTTTCTGATATTGGTATTTGAAAATAAGCATTATTCAAATCAATTACACTTATAAAGTTTGCTCCATGAAAGGCATTCATTACATCTAACTGTAATGGAGGCTTTTCTGTTTCTGATATCATATGTTTATTGATTTCCCGTGCATCTAGTAATACCCTTATAGAACCATCCTTCTTCAAAGTAAATGTTAAAGGACTACAGTATGGAGTAGACGACCTACTAATAATACCCTGATTTTCCATTTCCCTTAACTTTTCCTCCACCTTCTCCCGAAAAGCATAGGGTACTGGATAAGTTTTCCTAACTATTGACTTTCCTAGATCCATTTTAATTACATGTTCATAACAATTTGCCCTACCTAACTCCTTTGAAAATAACCCCTCGTACTTTTTTATTAATGATTCTAATTTACCTCTATCCCTTATAGTTAAGTCTATCCCTGTTTTTAAGACGTGCTCTTCTTCTACAATATCTGATTCTAGCCCTATATTTTCTTCTTCATTTTCTTTCCCCTCTTCTACTTGACTACAATCTTGTTCATTAAATTTGACCATTGGTTTTTGCCCGTTTTGCTGTAGTACCATACCTTTATTTGCAGAATTTAAAATGATATCTACGTTATTAGCTTTTAACCAATCGAACCCTAATATGATAGGTCTAGATAATCCTGGTACTATTAGTGCTCCAATGCTCATTTCAAAATTGCCTATAGTAATGGATAACAATGCCATATTACGAATGTCTACACTTTTATGGCCTACTGCTGTTTTTATCTGAAATGGTCTTACTGGCATTAAGGGTACTTCCCCTTTTGATTTCAAATTTTGCCAAAACTCTTCTGAAATGCACGTTATATCACTACCTGTATCTACTAGCCCTATCACCTCAAAATCAAACATTTGAATTGCTACCTCCGATCTAAAATTGTTCTTACTATTTTGATCTGTTTCATCCTCTTCAAACACTGTTGTTATTGAATATTTAGTGTTTTCACTAATCAATTCCTGTTCTACTTTTAATTTTAACACATCTACAATTTTATGTGACACCTGTAATTCCCTAAGTTCAGGTTTTTTGTGCCCTATTCCTTCTTTTTCCTCCTTTTCTAGTACCTCTCCTTTTATCGGAAACTTAATTCCCCTAACACTTTTCCCTAAAACTTGTCCTGGCTTCCAATTCATTTTAGTCATAATACGCAAAATTTTGTCCCCTAGGGTTGAAGCTGACTTGGGGACGTGTACATCAGCTTCCTCTAGTTTAACGCCATATTAACACCTTCTCCTGATGAAGATTCTTCTATAAGATTGACAGTATTCTTCTTTTGCTCTCCTCTCTTATATTCCACTTGAGGTCTACGCCAATTCCTATACTGCTGCTGACTTTCATTTTTTCTTTTTTCATAATTATTCGCTTGTTTATTCACAACTGTAGCATTATAACCCTGTGTATCAACACTTTCCATATTTCTTATAAATTCAGCCGTTGCTATTATACTATCTGTTCTAGCCGTTATCCAAGCCTGTTGCACATAACGGGGATAATGTTTGATCATATCATCTACTAATTGTTTTTCGGGTATTTTATAACTTAATTTCTGTGCTCTTCCTGTAATTCGCAAAAAATAATTTAACATTGATAGATTATCAGATCTAACCCAACTTCCTTGTACTATTTGCCGACGTAATTCACTTTGTTCGTTCTCCCCCCAATATGTCTTGAAAAAGTCAGCCTTGAAATCTTCAATTGTTGTCCACCTATCTTTATATATTCGAGCCCAATCTCTGGCGTCCCCTATTAAGCATTCTTGAATTGAATCTAAATCATTGCTTTCCTTAGGTGCTTTCTTTATGTAATTATCCAAATCTTCGATGAAGGTGACTGGATGATAATCTGTCCTTACTCCAAATTTTGGTTTTTCAACATTAAGATTCCTGACATTATAGATTACACTTTTATATTCATTGCTATCTAGGGTTTTCTCCACCTCTAAATTATTCATAGGCATGTCTATTTCCTTCTCCGCAACTATCCTTGCTTCTTCCAAGTTATCAACTCCGGTTAAATTTGTGGATGTGGGTTGTCCCTGACTATCTTCTGTTACCTCACAAGTTTCTCTTGTATTATTTTGTGAATCTATTAAGGTTTTTGTACTTTTTACTTCCCCAATTATCTGATTCAGTTTATTAGACAGCGTATTAATTAATCTATACATTAATCCCCCCTGTGCTTTCGATGTTTTTTGTGTCTTTCGCACTCGTTTCGGCGGAGGTGGAGCTTCTATAATCTCTTCTACGGCTGCAGGAGGTGTTTCTATTTCGTTTTCTACTTCCCTCTCTGTACTTGCTGAAACTTGCTCTTCAAATCGACTTGGCCGTTTACGGTTACGTGTTCCTTTCCTTCCTGGCATTTTGTCCCACTTCACTTATCTTAAAAGAAAAGAAGAAATATATACACATATATATTTAGACATATAAACCGTTTTAATTTAAATATTTTCTTTCTTTTACATTATTTAACGATTAACAAAACCTCATTGGTATTTTTCTAATTTTTTTGTACCCTTCCTAATTAATGTGTACTACTCCAAAGTTCTAACTAATACCATTATTTGTTTTTTTTTTTTTCACATCGACCTGACAAAGACATTAACATATCTAGCAATAAAGTTACCAGACTACATTAATGTCGATATATTTTTGTTATTTCTTACTCCTTTTTAACCTTTAATTTACATACATATGACTTGACAAACTTACATACATACATAACGTATTGTACTAATGTTCCCTAAATTTCCCATAACATTAATACTCTTGTTTATGTCGCAACCCCCCTTTTTTTCTTATTAAACAACATACATTCAACACAAGAGTCTCACGAACTTATTTGTCGAATATTGCGACATTCTATTTTCTTTTGAAATTGATACCCTAATTAAGTCGCAACCTTTTACAAACAACTCATGTGTTGCAACACCTATAAAACTATTCAGCCCCATGGTGCTTAACCAAAATGAAAAATGAAACTGGCAACCCTGACTCAATTCCTTCAAAATTATTTCTTAATGCTTCTCAATATTTTTTCTAATATTACTTATCATTTAATTCTTCCTTTTTATATTTCAATAAATAATACCGTAATTATAAATAAAATAAAATTTAATATTTCAATCGTCTAATTAATTTCGTCCTCGACCTTTTGTGTATAAAGGCCTTAATAATTTTGTCTCCTTAAACTTGCACGTTTCGATTTCCGAACGATTCCGACAGCTATCTATGGCACGTCATTGTCCGTCTATCTTATTCTATGGCCAGCCAGCTCAATAATGTTTATCAGCATAATAAGAAAGCCCTATGTTCTTAATTTTTATATCTTATCCACTAATTTATTGTATCACTAGTATTTGTCAATATTCCCAAGTTAGTGACTGTCATTGAAGAGATAACAAAATAATATTATAACAGAATTGTATCTACTTTCAATATCAAAATAAAATGCCAATGTGATTACCAAGCAATGAGAATTATTCGTATTTTGTAAGTAACAATATTGTTTGCCTTCATCGTTTTAATCTTGTTTTAAGTATTTGAAGGTTATTCTTATACTTATTATTATCAACCTTAATACATGTTGTTGCGCTCAACTTCGTGGTATAAAGTTTATTCAAAATTTAAATTAACTAATAAAATAACTAGCCTACCTATCCTACCTAATAATAAGCGAAGTTGTTAGATATTTAGAGCCTATTGGTTTTATTACTTAATGTTGATTTCAGTAACTAATGGAATAATTTGGTTTTGTTTTAGCAACAAAGAAAAATGATACCCCTGCAGTTATATAAGCGAAAATTACCCTGCTGATATGATGATGTTAAAAAGAGTTTACCTTTCTTAGGGTTATAACTAAACTAGCAAGGACTACGTGAAATGCGAACCTGACTCAGCTTAAAGGATTTTGCTCTGTTCGAACAACTAAGTAAAATGATGTGATTCGCATACCCTTTCCTTTTATTATACTTAAAATTAATGTTATCCTGTCCTTTTGCACCTTCTCCTCTGTAATGCATTACTACTGAATTATACAATTTCTACTTTTGTGTTTCTTAATTATTATTTTCCCTAACTTACCTAATAAGACATAATTTATTCATTCATTGCTACAATCTACAATGTTCTAATTCTAACTTGATAGAATCTGTTTATACCTGCGTTTTCTATTATGTGAGTGCTTGGTGATAAACAGCTTTGTTTAATACACATATTAGATTTTCTTGAATGCCCTAACAACCCCCTGAGTTTACTATGTGTGAGAAGTTTCAAATTTGATACTGCAGTACTAAATATTACTTTAGTATTCAGTCTTTGCTATTTAACAAGGCCTATTAACATCTATATTAAATAATATATTGTTTTTTTTTGTAAATGTAAAGTCATAGTTCTTTCCTAATAACCAAATTACTAACCTGCTGCATTTAAAGCTTTATGAAATTTTATAAAATGACAGAATAGTTCTCTTTTTTATTTTATTTAGGTTTGATTCCTAAGTATAGTAACCTACTTATTTTATTTTTCTATTCCTAGGTAAAATATGCACCTGATCACTTGAGTTCTAAATTATAACTAAACAACCCCCCGACTTTCAATCTAATGACATGGTCATTTTAAGCTTTGAACAGTAGCTACTACTAACTAAGTGATTCAGTCACTAATCAAATCATTGCTTTGATAATTACAATTACCTAACTAATGTTTCTTTTCCTAAATTCACACAACAAGCATTTGTCATACTGTTTTAAAATTACAACTGAACTTGTCTACCTTTTATTCCTTTTGATCTAGATTCCAGTCTAGATTTAAGTACACTCCCAACATGTTCTAAATGAGGAGCTCATTCATGCAATTGTGGTATTAGAATTATTCAAAAAGTAAGTTTAGTTTACTGAGTTGATACTAAATATTATTATATATTTTTTTATTATTAAAGATAATAGAACCTATGCTCATACTGCCAAATGTTTACTAAATTTAATTCCACACAAGGTCTTTTATGGTTTTTAATAACTAATTAAATGTTCTAGTAAAATCCAAACATAAATCTACAAAGAACAAATTTTTAATAGATAAGTTCTACCCTATCCTTCATTCAGTAATAAATATATCTATATCCTATGAAACTTAAATTCATAACTGCTTTCATTGTTTTTCTATTAAATCTTTTTATAGATTAAGAATTTTATAATTTACCTATACTAAAAACATATTGGAAAATACGACTATGAGTATTTTCTAATAATCTCTAAAGCTACCTTTATAAACTGTATTCTTTTTATATCCAAATTATTTATGAATCTATCATAATTAAAAAGAGAATGAATAATTAAATTATAGAAGATATTTTAACATTAATGTAATAGTAATCTTTAATCCCTAATTACTATCAAAAGTTATTTGATATTTTAACCATAGCAACTTTCTTTGTAAAATTAAGTAAGTCTTTGCTGTATTGCCACAGACAATTATGTCTGTGGCAAATGACAACACCCTATCTTTATCTAAATTAGTTTTGTCTGATTGTTTATTTACTTAATTTATTTTTAAAAGGTTAAAGTGCCTAGTTTAAAATACATAAAATGGAATTAGAAGCATAACAACATGTAACATGCCGTGTTAACCTGAACTATTAGGTACTAACTTTTAAGTCTATTGTGATGGTGGCAAATAAATAAAATGGACGAGAATATCTACATAATTTTCACGACTTATCACGATATAAATGGAAGATGCCAATCGAATAAAGTGTTGAACGTGCCCATGAATTGACTATTCCCTACAGAACTAACGTGACCTAACCTATTGTATTTCTTTTGTAAATTATATAAGTTTTTATATTGGAGTATTAACTTATTTAACCTAATCATATCCTTAACCAATATTTATACCAAATCGTATAGCATTATCCTCTTTCACGGCAACAATTGTACCCTACCTATATCATTCTTACTCTTTATTCTGAAGTGCTTATTAAAACTAACTTACAAAAGAGAAACATAATAACTCAAGTTCATTATCCTGGTCACGGAACGCTAAATTGTAACCCCCCCCCATAAAAAAACCTCTCTACCCAACCTCTAACTATCTCTAACTAACAGCCTAAAGTAAATTAAAGCCTACATTTTAAGTCTATAGAAAATCCTAACACTCTATACTGAAGCACTGAAATGAAAGCTATGAAAATTTGTATTAAGTTTAACCTAAGTAAAGCTTTTATGTAAAATTATTAAGCTTATAAAGTACCTATTAACTTTCCTATCTTTAAATATACCTATAGAGTAAGAATGTTTAATATTGTTGAAATGGCCATATGATCATCTAGTGTCTAGGAACCTTCTTTGTGAACCGTTATAGATAGTAACCTAAGAACTTTTCATGCATATAAGTTTGGTATAAATATATGGATATAACCTATCCCTATATGATTTAGTTTAATGTAATATATAATAGTTAATTGTAATGAAATTACAAATTATAACTAAGAGATAAAAGTCTTGTTGTTTGATATTATTAAATATATGTATAGGTCAGTCATAGTCTTTGGTACTAGTTAGGGTTATTAGATAGAAACTGGAAAGTATGCTTATGGCATTTTATTTTGCACCTAAGGTCAGAGCCCATGACTCCCCGCTCATGACTGTGGGACTCGTCTACCTGACTGGGCATCCCTCCAGCGCCTACCAATCTTTTCTTTCTCTTTCCAGGTGGGATATATTGAATTTACAGTCTTTGTCAGTTGTCAATAGTAAATTAGTCTGAAGTAGTCTGTCGTCAGTCAACCAAAGGACAAGAGGGTTTTCAAGCGCTCCATACTCAATGCAAGAGTGAAATACAATCTAAAGACATTTAGTATTGTTTGTATGTCTCAATAGATCTACTAGGAGCTAAATTATTAAAAGTCAAAGTCAAACTGTCAAGATGTAGATTATAGTGGTAAACAGTCATATATTAGACCAAGTTTGTTAGGTTATATAATAATTACCTAATAGTCTTAAAAGACCAAGTTAATGAAGATTGAAGTGTAACATTGCACTGTAACTTTTATGAAGAGTTTATTTATAATATATATTAAAAACATATTCTCGAATGATAGTGAAACTTTCTAGTCATGAAGAATGCTGATTCTGATAATGATTTCAATCATAAATTGTAGATAAAACTGAAGTTTATTCCCACAGGAATAGAATAGTGAATCTTACTGCTCACAACTATAAAGCCGGTTTTCCCTTGAGAACAACCAAACAGGGTACGTAACCCATAGCGTAAACAGAGAAATCACTTGATGTAAAATATTCAAATTAAATTGAGAGAAATCATTTAATCTCGTTGATTCTTTCAATGCCGAAGGTATATTTGGCTATCTGCCATAAACTAGAAATATTCACTATGCTCAAGCTTTAAAAATACTGGAACTGATGAACATAATGTACAATCTGTTACATTGTCATTATTTAAAAGTTGCAGCTTACTTTGCACAAGCTGTTTTATTGAAGTTATAACTTATCGGACGTTGGTTTTGCAGTAGATAGTTACTTTTTTTATTTATAGGAGAAAACAGTTTACTAACTCTCAATTAAACATTTGTAAAATAGATTTGAAGATATAGTAAAGCTTTCTAGTCTTGATACTATTTGATGCTTTTAAGTACATTTACTAGAAGGAGTGACCTCGGTCATTGTAGTGCATGTTCTTATGCATAATTCCCGTGGGAAAGGCTGATTGAATTAACTATACAGTGACTAACCGGTGCTCGTAAGCAGTGACGGTAGAGACGTATCTCAGTATGTACAGCAATCTATCTGCCTCTGAAGATTGAATGAGGGAAGACAATCCAACTCATAAATATGACTTTGAAATTTGCTAAGAACGTTGTTTGTCAGTTAAAGACTAGAAATATTTACTTCCTGACAAACTGGCATGAATATTATTAGAAAAGTCTATGTTCAATAAACTGAAATCTCCTTAAGGTAAAACAAATAAATATGGGAATAAATAGTATTTCCCACTGATTCTTTAGTTATGGTGGATAACATATTTAATTTAAACTTCCTAATATTTTCCCTATATAATAATGGTATAAGACCAAACTAGGATGAAGTTAAAAGTATATTTTTGATTAACAAGATTTAACCCTACATGCCTAGTTGAATTCCTATTGGTTTATGTCCTAGTTCCCTATTTTCCCTACATTGAAACTACCCTGAACCTACTGATAAGGCCTATTCTACTTGCTACACCTATGGGCTTACCTCACCCGGTAATTAGCTAGGTCCCTAGGGAATCTGGAAAGTTCAGCTGAGTCGGCTGAGAAGGCAACCTAAACGCTCGTGTTGTGTTTACCTCCCCCCTCACTTTTGGTGAACCGTAGTTCTCAGGGATAGTGAGAGTAAGGCGCCCTATTGTGTGGTTTAGTATATATACATAATAAATAGGTTTATCGGAACCCAGCCTCAACTCCAATAAAGCTTCCGTGAGTGCGCGCCGGCATGCCATCTATTGTGGACCTCACTTGTTCTTTAAAGGCTGACATTGAGACTAAGTAGGCGCTTCTACGGATGTCTATGTTGGTAAAGAGACATCCGGGCTTGCCCAAGGCTCGTTTAGACTCTAATAGTTCCAAATCAGAGGCTCCGTTAGGCTTCCTCGGACTTGTCAGACATTTACTAGTGGTAGCCTGATCACTGTTCTGGTACAAGTGTATGCTAATCTAGCTTAACTCAACAAATATTCCCCACTATACAAGGAATGTCCTTTATTCTACAGCTATGTAAAATATTGTACCAGACACGAATGATAACCAACCCAAGGTTTCTGAAAAGTACACAGAAAGGTATATTAGTACACGTATTGGTATTTGGGAAACCTCGCCAGCTGTGTCCGGACTCTGATCACAGTGGTTAGCTAAAGGTGTCCTGGCCCAGCAAGGATTTCTACCCACCAATACAAACAATAGAAATACAATCATACAATAGAAAGCCTCACTAACTGCAACCCAAGCTATGTAAACTAGGATTAACAGTAGCAAGAGAAATAATAAACCAAAGTTCCTTACCAAGGTAAAAATAAAAATATCAAAATAAATCAACTTTAAATATAAAAGTTCCCACCACCCGTCTACTGAAGTGAATCTGGAAAACAAAATCTTTTGATTAAAGCACAACCCCCCAACCAACACCAATCATATATAAAAATACAGAGCTTTCGCACTGCATTCCCATACATGACAGAAAACCATCTCCCACACAGTAATATCTATAGCCTACTTCCCAAGCAAACCGTTTCCCTATCCCCTCGCGGAAGGAATTAAAATGCTATTCTAACCGTGAAAACGCGTCTTTCTAACACTACCTAAGCAATATATGATTCTATTTAAAACCGAAAAGACAAAAGATAACTAATGAGTCACACTGCGTAGTTTAAATTTTACTGAAAGACTAGCACTGAATCAAGAATTTAACCGCGAATGCGTCGTACTCCTATTTCACTATAAAACCCGTAATTAACCGAAATTTACACAAAATATAACAAATAAGCGAGCGTAGCACGATATAAAACCCAAACGAAGTTAACGCGACAAGGTAACTACGAACCGTAAATGAATGTTACGCAAGGCGCTCCCCAGTAAACGAGCCTATCCCCTTTGAATAACTAAAATAAAGCCAAAATATAAACGTTCCGCGATGAATGCCCAGAAAATAATAATCATATTCCCTTTGAAATCTCTATATATAAGTTCAACTGGCGGCCATCGCGCTTAAACCACTTGAACCACTTGAACTACTCATGCCAGTCAAGCCACTCTTGCCACTTGTGCCAGTCATGCAATTCCTTCAAAATTACCCCTTACTATAAATAACATAAGGTATACTTTCAATCCCCATTTCAGTCGCTTAAGTCATTTTAATCATTACAAACCTACATCACCTGATTTTTAATTAGAATCTACACTGATAATTGAAACTAATCCTTACGCTATTCAATACACAGTACATTTTTCCATTTTTCCCAGTACTACCGTTTTTAGTATCTACTTGAATCCGTATTCTGATGGCGTCTATCTCCGTCACTGTCGTATTCTACCAATTCGAACATGACAGACTCTGCCTGTCTGTACCACCATAAATCATAATAAGGCGCCACCTACTCGGTGATGTTCGTTTACGTAATCGGCTTGGTCCGATTCTAGCGAGACAACCTATATAGTTCCTTCCTTCTCTCTCTCGTGTTCATTACTCAAGAATTATAACATTCCCATTTCTTTTATATAACCATTGTTTATTGAAGAAATAAATAAGATTTACAATTCTAAAGTTTGTATCAAACAAATATTTAATTAATTAAGATTATAAAACTAACACATGACTTGATTTAAAGCTTATTAAAATGGTGAGTGTCCTTCTAGTTTCTTATTGCATTACTCTTGTTTTGAAGTAATATTGCGGACTATTTTTAGCAGGCGCTTAAATTTGTTGCATTCGCATTTTGTCATTTATTATTGTTTTCATACATGAATACGTATAATATCTATCAATAATGATATTTTATTAAAAATAGATTTTGCATATTAATCAGCTCTCGCTAAAGCCTGAACTAACTCTATTTATATTTGTGAATTTGAACGGGCATATCTGGACCGTTACAGTACTCTGTAGTGCAAGTTGCTGTGTTCTCGCGGTCCGCAGAAAATGGGTCGGCGGTCCGGATGCGGACCGCGGTCCGCCATTTGGCGACCCCTGCTTTAGACATACCTAATGCAAATCCCTGATGATGCTAAGTATGGATTTATACTTGAAGTAGACTTAATCTATCCCAAAAATCTGCATAACACACATAATGATCAACCGTTTTGTCCAGAAAAATGCATACCAGTAGGAGGAAAAGAATTAAAACTTGTACCTAATTTGTATGACAAATACTTTTATGTGATTCACTATGTGCATCTCAAAACATGTCTTAAACATGAGTTGAAACTGAAAAAAATACATAGGGTTATTACATTTGTACAAGATTCTTATTTAAAACAATACCAAATTACCTACGACAAAAAGCTAAATCAATTTTTGAACAAGATCTGTTTAAGCGTATCATGAACTCTTTGTTTGGAAAAACTCTAGAGAATAATATAAAGAAAATCAACCTGCGACTGGTTAATCAGTGGTGTGATAGTAAGAACATGACTAAAAAAATCACAGCTGATAAATTAATCGCACACCCTAACTTTCATAGTGTTTCGGTTTTTACCTGTGATCTGGTGGAGTATGACTATAAATTATCAGACGCTCAAGATAAGTTGGAGCAGTTGCAGTCTGTGATTGATACCTTCAATCAGTGCGCTTCTACACATGAAGTGGCCTTAAAGCGCATCACAAACCTGGAGGAGGAACTTGGCGCAGCAAATGAAGAACTAAATTACTTAAGGAAAGAACGTCAGTGTTATGATAGTTTAACAACACAGAACCTGTACCAAGAGCTGGTAGGTGATAACGATAAGGACAGTAAGAAATTAATATTTTTTAACAGTAATAATAAATTGAAGAAATATGTTAAAATTAATAATTATATTAGGCGTACACAGAAATTAATTAAAAACCAAAAATGTATAAAAAACTATTCTACAATGAAATTAGAATTATCAATAATGAAGGATAGGGTGCGGCATTGTAATGAAAAGTTAGATTCTAATAGGATAACATATGATTTAAATATTCAGAAACTCGATGCTGAGATTAGTAAGTTAAAGGATCAGCTTGAAGTAACTTCTTTAAAGTATGAAACCACTCAGAAGGAAGTCAAGGAGCATATCCTGGCTTTCACTCAATTGGTAGAAGAAATTGGTAGATTAAATGAAGAGCGTTTTAACTCTTTAATAAACAGTGGTTATGGTAATTGTGATAGATTACGAACTTCACCAACCGCTGTGATTCAGTCAGATATGGCTCTTGATACTAAGGAGTCCCCTAGACAAATTATAAGTAGGAATAAAACTATTATTTATTCTGACCAGCTTGGATCTGGACTAGGTTTATTGTTAAATAATAAGTTGAAACAAAATGTTACAAATTACTGTTACCATAATGCATCTCTTATGCAATTATGTAATTTACTTTTGAAAGGAAGTTTTGACAGGTTCACCACTTTAGTGATTTTAATAGGAAATAGTCTTAGTGTGGATAAATCCAGTGTTGATAAATTAATATCAACACTAAATATTATTGAAGAAAGCGGCATAGGTAAAATTATACTGTGTGCGCTACCATACTCACAAAGTATGCCATTTAGTTATAATAATAGAATAGCACACATTAATTCAATAATGTATAACGCTATATCCTGCAATAATAATTACCATTTTTTTAATTTAAACAAATTTTTAAAGCCCATCACACTAACATCAGGAAAAATTCATGTGCCAAGGAAATATATTTTGACCTTGGTTGACCTATTAGCTTTTAATATAGAACCAAATAAATACAATAGTACCCAGCCCCAGCAAGCTAATATCGGCAATAATGACTTGCCTCGTGATTTAAACTAAATTATAGGACAGCGGAAACACCCTTGAGTATAAATTTAATTCACCAGAATATTCAAGGTTTTTCCAGCAAAGAACTAGAAATAGGGTTGTTCTTAGATAATGAAAATGTACAAATTATGTGCATTACTGAACATTGGCTTAAACAAGACCAATTAATTTTTGATTTTGTAAATTTTAAATTAGTTAGTTATTTTGCTAGGAAATGTGCCATTCATGGTGGCTCTTTTATAATAGTTAAAAATACTCTTAAATCCAAGGAAAGGAAGGATATTGTCAAGTTATCGATAGAAAGGATTATAGAAATTTCATGCGCAGAACTAGAAAGTTATATAATAATATGTGTTTACAGACCACCATTGGCTGATTTTTGCACATTTTTTTATTTATTTATTTATTTATTTATTATTATAATTACAATTATAGGCTTACAGTATGGACCAAGGCGCCTACAATTTTATAGATTTACACATATAGAGACATTTACAAATATTAGGTTTATAGAGAACAACAGAAGCAGTGAATTTTACATAGCAATTGTTGCCAGTTGTCAGCAAACACATCGACGAAACAAACTCGTTAAGGAGCATCTGCGCGCGAGTGCTAGGTGCGTTGCCGGCGCGCAGCGTGCGCATTTGAATCTACTATGGAACATGTGTTAAAATTAGCATGTAATAGCCAGAAGCATATTATAGTTTGTGGAGATTTTAATATTAACTTACTTGACACGTCAAATAATACCACTAGGTTACTAAGTTTATTTAAATCTTTTAATTTAGGTAATCTGTTCCTTGAACCTACACGGATAGGTATTAGTAGTGCAACCTGCTTAGATAATATTTTTTGTAATTGTGAATGTTTGGGTAAAGAAATATTTTATTGTTTTAATTCTGACCATAGTGGTCAGAAGGCTTCTTTCATCAATGATTTTTATCAAAAATCTCAGACAATAACATACCGGCCTATAACTAATAATCGTATGGAATTATTCAAAAATAAAGTTCAGAGTAATCTTTCAGTGTTACCTTTCTTACAGAATGAGTGTTATAGTATTTATAAAGACTTGTTTGGCGTAATTCTGCATCAATTTAATAACAATTTTAAAATGAAAACTATTACTAGGTCGAAAACCAAATTTAGTGAATGGGCTACTGCAGGCATTCATAAAAGTAGAAATAGGCTTTATGACCTATATAGAGAGAGGGAGGACAATAAGAACGCTGACTTCCTAAATTATGTTAAGAATTATTCGAGGACTTTTAAGCAAGTTTGTTTAACTGCTAAGGCAAATTTTCTTAGACTTAAACTCAAATCATCTGACAATAAGGTAAAAACTGTATGGAATATTATAAATAGAGAAACGGGAAAATCAAAAACTCGTGATAATCAAATCACCCTAAACACAGGTGACAAACAAATCACGTCAAATAAAGACGTCGCCTTAGCTTTCGAACATTATTTTTCCAACATAGCCATTAATACTACGAAATGTCTTAAATCATCCGCGGTTGAAGCTAAATCATTACTTTGCACTAATGTCAGTAAATGTAATATAAACTTTGAATTCATCCCCGTTGATTCAGATTCAATAGTCAAGGTATTTAAATCACTTAGTTTAAAAAAGACTGAGGATTTGTAGGGCACATCAGTTAAAGTAGTCTTTCATATCATAGATGTAATTGCACCCCATCTAGCATTAATTTACAATAATTGCATATCAGAGGGGATCTTTCCAGATCTCATGAAATATAGCAAAGTCATACCTCTTTTTAAATCGGGCGAGATAAGTGATTTAACGAACTTCCGTCCCATTTCCATACTACCAGTTCTAAGTAAAGTCTTTGAGAAATTAATGCTGAATGATATGTTAGGTCACTTTAATAGAAATAAACTACTTAGCAATAACCAGTTCGGCTTTACCAGAGGTCGATCAACAATTGATGCGGCATCTGTACTCGTTAAATATATATATAACAGTTGGGAGACATCTTGCGATGCAGTAGGAATATTTTGTGATCTTTCTAAAGCATTTGATTGCGTAGATCATGCGACCCTTATTTTAAAATTAGAACATTATGGATTGTCCAATAAAGCTTTAAATCTTATGTCCTCTTATCTAAGTGATGGAACTCAAACAGTTGTTGTAAACAAAACGCAATCTGTTGGTGCTACAGTAAAAATAGGAGTGCCTCAAGGCTCTATTTTAGGTCCTTTTTTATTTAAATGACTTACCACCAACAGTAGATAAACTTTGTGACATTGTACTTTTTGCTGATGATACTTCACTTATTTTCAAGGTAGATAGAAAATCCGTAGACTACAGTAGGATGAACGCCACACTAGATAAAGTACTTAATTGGTTTACTAGCAACAATTTGCTACTAAATGCTAAGAAAACTAAATGTGTTAGGTTCGCTTTGCCTAATGTTAAATCGGTAGATTCAAGTATTTTACTAAATGACGAGTGTCTGCAAATGGTAGATAAGGCAGTTTTCCTAGGCATAACAATAGATCAAAATTTGCAATGGAGTCCCCATATAGCTGTACTGGCAGGTAAACTAAGTTCGGCTGCTTACGCCGTTAGGAAAATTAGACAACTAACTAATGTTGAGACAGCTCGCTTAGTTTATTATACTTATTTCCATAGTGTTATGTCGTACGGTATTCTGGTTTGGGGTAAGGCAGCTGACATACAAACTATATTTGTGATACAAAAAAGGGCCATTCGTTCTATTTATAACTTAAATTCACGTGACTCCTTAAGAGAACTTTTTAAAGAAATTAATATCTTAACTGTAGCGTCTCAATTTATTTATGAGAATATTATTTATGTTATTAAGAATTTAGATTTGTTCACCAAAAATTCTGATATACATAATTTAAATACTAGGAATAAAAATAAAATCGCTATTCGAAAATTCCGTGTCCGTAAAGTATATAAATCATTAATTTTGTTGGTCAATGCATTCATTTCTATAATAAATTACCTGACGTAGTTTTAAAGTTACCCTTTTCAGCACTTAAAAATTACTTGAAAAAGTCGTTAATGTCTAAAGCGTATTATAGGGTCGAGGATTATCTAGCAGACAAAAATGCATGGCCTAAACTCGAAACTTAGTCAATAATAATTTGTTCAAATGTAAAACCTTTATCTTGTCTAGGGGACACTGTTGATGTAGGAAAACATGTCGAAACTTTTATGTGGTGGTCTTGTTATTTTTTTGTTTTTTGCCTTTTTCTCCGTCTATATCTCTCCTAATATTTTTGCCATGTTTTCCTGCTGAACTACGCATGATATTTGATATTATATTTAAATTAATATTTATAGCTTTATATAATACTAGACTAAGTTGTATCATTGTAATAAGAAATATGGTTAAAAAAATGACTGACTGCTGAGTTTCTTGCGGCGTTTCTTCTCGGCAATGGTCTCCTCTTGGGAAGCGCTGGTAGACTCCTGACGTGTAAAAGTGCCCGTGCGGCCTACTTACTAAATAAATGTCTTTTATCTTAGTTGGAAAACTTAGTTGCGATACAATTAAAACCAGATCGCATAATTTTACATAAACCGATTTATATCGGTTTCACAGTGTTAGAGCTATCAAAAAGTCATATGTATGACTTGCACTACTCGGTATTTAAACCCATGTATGAAAAACGACTACAGATATGCTCACGGATACGGATAGTTTTATTTATCATATTCAAACCAAGAACAATTACGAAGATTTAAAAACACATCTTTTACCTTATTTTGATACCAGTAATTATAATATTAATAATGAACATCTCTTACCTATTCAAAACAAAAAAGTGCCAGGTCTTTTTAAGGATGAAATGGGAGGAAAAATTATAATAGAATTTGTAGGTTGTACTGATCCCAAGTCAGCGGGCATATTATGTAGGTATATATATGTGTGTATTTTTTTTCCCTCTATTACATAAACGCAATTTATATCTATACATAATTGTGAATAGGGAGTCCCGTTGGATTATCAGTAGGTACGTCTTTTCATCTAGGCTAATACTGGATTTCCTAGCAATGACTTAATCCGAATGCGAACTGTTATATAAACTCAAACTGGGAGATTATAAACATAACTTAAGTATAACGCCTACAACGAAATGAATAGCAAATAGGAACCAAGAACGAATTATCATTTTCGTACTATCAGGAGTTTAAGTGTTGGTCCGCTTTAGAACCTAGGCATAATGACAGTGTCAAGTGACGAGATAGAAATTACAAAGGAATTAATGGTTGGTTTTATGCGATAGGGTTCTATGTAGTTTGATGTTTGAAGTCCGTGGCTGTATTTGGGATATATTATTATGGAGATTGTTTGTAGAAGCAAGACATCAATATGAATATCTAAAAGGATACTATCGTGCATATAGATGCTAAACGGAACTAATCATAGCGTTAGGTTGCCGCATTTAATGCTAATTATTTTTAGTGAGAACATGTAAGGTAGATTGATAAGTGAGGGTAGTTGTTCGATTAGCGTTGATAACATGGATATGCTTCGACGATTATTTCTTTTATAGTTGTTTATTATGTTTTGGACTGGAATAAATTTATAACAATTTGGAAGTATGAATAGTCGCGAAAATACGTAAGGGTGAAACATTTAATACAAATATATAATTTTCCTAAGACATCTGTACAGGGTGGGTGCTGGTTAGCAGAAAAATCAAAAGTCCAAAGCAGAATGTAATTAAATTAATAAAAATTACTAAACACGGTACACAGGTAAAAGCTAGGCGCAAGAGACGTGCGGCAGGCTCGCTCATTAAGTTCGGCACTGATCGGGAACATTCGGAGAAGCCTAGGGCTCGCCCGCGCACCGCGCGCCCCGCACCTCTCTCACCCCTTACATCAACAGTATATATTTTTGAATTCGAATATGTCGCGAACATGCCCCACCCCAGTGCTGAACTAGCAGCACTCATCCCCTATCGGTAGGCGAGCGACGCGTGTAGCCGAACGAGTAAGTAATCCGGATTGTGTTTTTATTTTAACCATCCTGACGCGACCATCTCGTCCAGGCACAACTTCTTGCACGATGCCCCTAGGCCAAACGTTGCGGGGTCCATCGGGTTCAACAGTTAAAACTAGGTCCCCCACTTGTAAGGGCCTCTGCTCCTCGTGCCATTTCTTCCGCGGTACCAAGTCAGGGAGAACCTCTTTCACCCAACGCTTCCAGTAGTGGTCAGCAAGCAGCTGAGATATTCTCCACTGTCTTTTTAGGTAAAACTCAGAGCCGTCGAAGACGCCAATTTGTGGTAAACCGGATGGTGACCCCAAAAGAAAATGGTTCGGTGTCAAAGTTTCGTTGCTATTCGGCTCAACGGAGACATGGGTCAATGGTCGGCTATTTACAATATTTTCGACTTCAGCGAGCAATGTGTTAAGGGTTTCCTCTTTGGGCGCTCGCTCCTTTAAGATGATTTTTAAGGCATTCTTGACACTCCGGATCAGTCTTTCCCATGCCCCCACCCAGTGTGGGCTGAGAGGGGGAATGAACGTCCACTTAGTTCCGCGGTTCATAGCCTCATTCTTGAGTGTGCTCTCATCCAGTTCTAAAATTGATTTTTTTAGTTCATTATCCACTCCTCTTAGATTCGTTCCGTTGTCGGAATATATTTGCTGAGGCCAGCCTCGTCTCGCCGCCATACGGCGGAGAGCCATGATAAGTGAGTCTGACGTGAGCGACGCGACGGTTTCCAAGTGTATGGCTCTTACAGTTAAGCATGTAAATAGTACACTGTACCTCTTCTCTCTACGTCTTCCAATTGAAACTTCCATTGGCCCAAATAAATCTACGCCACAGAAGGTGAATGCACGATGATGTTGAGCAATTCTAGCATGAGGTAAGTCTCCCATTCTGGGAATACAATACATTTTGATATTACATTTTTTACTGTAGGTCTTATTTTAGTAACCCAGTATTTTAATCTTAAATTATTTACTACCATCTCCTGGTGACTATGTGCAGCGCTAGTATGGTGAAACTTTATAATTAACCGCGCTATGTAATTTTTTCCGTCTAAAATTGCAGGTCTCTTTGTTTGAGACGACACGTCGGCGGCAGCGTCGATGCGGCCCCCCGCGCGCATAACTCCGTGGTCGTCAAGAAATGGTGATAAGGTAAGTATTTTACTATTTTTTTGTACACATTTTCCTTGTTTCAGGTCACTCACTTCCTGTCCAAATGCTTGGGCTTGCGAATATTTCAGTAACAAAATTTCCGCGGTTTCCATAGTGGTGCCAGTGACGTCATCGGTAAGTTTTCTACATCGGTTAATAAAGGTAATTACCATATGTGTAGATCTAAGTAGGCGAAGCCAGGAGGAGAACCTGGATGGTTCCGGTACAGGTAAGTCGATATCTTTTCTTTGTAGTACAGATACGCATTCCAGGTCATTCTTATTTATTTCAGGACACAGTACATCAGCAGGCCAATCGCTTTCTCCGCATCGCAAGAAGGTAGGTCCCTTAAGCCATTCATTTTCCAGGATACTACAATCATAGCTTTTTCTCGTACCCAGATCAGCAATATTTAATTTTGTCGGTACGTATCTCCATTCTTTAATAAGCGTCAACTCATCAATCTCACCTAAACGATGCGCTACGTACGGTTTATAAGTACGCGCTTCGTTCCTTATCCAGTGCAGGGTTGTACTAGAGTCACTCCAAAATGACCTTCGCACAGTGTTTATCTTATGTTCTTGAGTTATTGCGTTGGCAAGGCGGGCTCCTAAAACAGCTGACTGTAGCTCAGACCTAGGTATAGATATATTTTTATTCGGCGTCACACGGCACTTGCTAGCTATAAATGCAACGGTAATAAGCCCGTTTTCTTCCCACCGCCAATAAGCTACGGCGCACATCGCCTTTGACGAGGAATCGCAAAATACATGCAAATGTAGGTTTGTATAGCAAGCATTCATTCGAGGCTGAGCAAGTATAGATAAAGGCGCGGGCGCACTGTCTCGCTGCATCAGCTGATCGCTAGCCGGTTTGTTATTCGTTGCGCTAGCACGGCTCGTTCCCGCCGCATCATCATAATATCTCGGTAGCCTCACGTTATGTAATGTTTTTAGAAGGCTCGTCCATCTGCACCACTCGTTGTATACGTCGTCGGGAACAGGTTCATCCCAGGTCAAGTTTAATCGCCAAGTTTCTTGAATTATAATTAACCGGTTAATTAAACGGTGATAAAAAACCATAAACGTCGAATATTGACTCGAAGCATATCGCGTTTTGTAGGCCTTTGTTTTCCACTTATAATGTCATTTGGTATCTTCTTGAACGACACATCAAAACTTAAGGTATCTTCATCGGGACGCCATATAAGCCCGAGCGTTCGCTCACCTTGGTACTGCTAGCCTATTTTGAACCGTACGGCAGTCTTACCGAGGGTATCTTTTGGGAGAGTGTCAAGCACAGATTTACTATTACTTGTAAAATTGCGTATTTCGAAGTTTCCTTGTTGATGAATCATTTTCACATCTTGTATTAACTTGATAGCTGTTTGTTCGTCTGGCAAGCTGTCGATCCAGTCGTCCATGTAATGCTGCTCGTAAATAGCTTGTGTTGCCGACGGGAACGATGATTCAAAACGTCTCGCATTTTTATTTTTTACAAATTGCGCAATAAAGGGTGAACAGTTAGCTCCAAATATCAATGACGTCATAGCAAAGGTTTTTGCAGGTTCTTCTGGATCGCTTCGGTAAAGGAAACGTAGCGCATCCTGATCAGCAGTTTTGATTTTGACGCGTAAAAACATATCTTTAATATCGGCCGTCACTGCTATTCTATTCTCACGGAAGCGTAACATTATTCCGAATAGAGACATAAGTAGGTCGGGTCCCTTTAGTAAGTAATGATTTAAACATAAATCGTTCGTTTTAGCAGCTGCATCGAATACTAGGCGAAGTTTCGTTTTATTCGGGTTGTCTACACCGAAATGGGGTAAATACCAGGTTTTTGGAGTCACCCTCGTGTCCAATAGTTCTCGAGCGTAGTCATTGTCAAATAAATGATGCACACGTTCTATATATCTATGTTTATATCCGTCGTCTTTCTTCATTTTTTGTTCGACATTTTTCAGACGTGACATGGCGTGAGGGAACGAGTCGGGCATGCTGTACTGTTCGTCTTTCCAGGGTAACCCTACGTACCACTTTCCGTCGACGAGACACGAAGTTTGCTCCAGCAGTTCACGAGCGCGTTCATCTTCTGAGTTCAGCCGCGGTTTACTCGCAATCCCCATAGATTCTACGGCAAAGTTTCGGCGAACTTCCTCGTGTAAATCGTTAAGTAATCGTTGGTTCTCGACGGTGCCATTGTTGTCGTCAGGGGTAGTGGTGAGCAAGGCGGAATGCAACGCGCGCGGTGACGTCACGCCTGTAGGTGCCCGACCGTGCACACACCAGCCCAGCGGTGTGCGGGTGGCGCAAGGCTCGTTGTGACCACCAATGACCACTTCCAAAGGTAAGATAAGGTGGTAATTATCTTGACCTATCAGTATTTCAGGTTTAGACTGTCCATAAAGGCTTGTTTACACGTTGTGAAGTAGCAAGTGCAGGTGAGAAGTGATTAGTTAACATGTTTTTATGGTGATAAGTGTTAAGTGTTAAGAAATCGTTTACACATTGCTTAGTTGTGCTTGTGCAAGTGTAATGTGTAGAACAAAATGGAGGACGAACAACGATTAGAATTACGAAATATTTTAAAAAGTATAGTCGCGGTGATCGCTTCTGAAATCGAGAATGAGGTTTTAGTTGAAATCGAGAAACCTAAAAGGTTATGGCAAAGAAAATGGATCGGAAAAAGAATTCAGTATGGAGCTAGCGATAAACTTTTACAGGAACTAATTAATGAGGATCCTAACGAATTTTGTAATGCAATGCGAATGAGTGAAGATAAATTTAATGAATTATTGACTATTGTTGGGCCAGGCATTGTGAAATCGGATACCGTTATGAGAAGTGCACTATCTGCAAAAATTAAACTACAGATATTTCTGTACATGATTAACACTGGGTGCAGTTTAAGAACTCTTTCACATCTATTTAGAGTATCGAAAGCAGCTATATCGTTGATGATTCCTGAAATCGCTGATGCTATATACAATTCCCTAAAGGATTATATTAAGGTTAGTAAAGTAACAAGACAATAATAGTAATCAACATGTTTTTATTTATTATCTTTGAATGCCAATCATTTAATTTTCATTATTTGTAGCGTACCAAGCTTGGGATAATAAATCCATCGTTGTGATAGTGGATGGTGGAGTAGGTGTAGCTGCCGGAGGCGGTGAAGTTGATGTTTGAGGAGAAGGTGACGGCTGTGCAATGGTATAATTGGATTGTGACGAAGACGCAGATGAGTGCTGGGAGTTGTACATAGTACGTCGGAGAGTCGTTAAACGTATTTCTGATAAATAATTTTGAATAAACATTTGAGCTTCAATTGCTGTATCTAAAGGCATATTCTTTAATTGAGCAGCAATACTCTTTCCAAAAATATCAAATTCACTCTGTACGTCTGGCTTATTAACGACGTTTGCAACATTTTGCACTTTTGTAAGTAAATTATCGTAGTTTTGTAGTGTTCTTTTTCTTGGGTTTTTTTTCATATTTCGGGTTTTATGTAAAGGAGTATCTTCTTTGTCTTTTTGCGAATCAGTTGCAGAACCAGCAGGACTCCTTTCTCGTTCATCTGGTTCGTTGTTTTCTAATTGGACTTCAGGCGGAGACAGCGGTTCCTGCAATATATAATACAAGTATTATTGTTACAGATGCCAAGCAGTCAAGAAGAATGGAAAGTAATTGAAAACGGATTTGCAACTAAATGGAACTTCCCTCGTTGTTGTGGAGCTATAGACGGGAAGCACATAGTAATTAAAGCACCTAATAATTCCGGAAGCTATTATTTTAATTACAAGCATCAGAACAGTATCGTTCTTATGGCCTTAGTAGACCATGACTACTGTTTCACATACATCGATGTCGGCTGCAATGGACGAGTTAGTGACGGAGGCGTGTTCAGCAATTGCAGCCTCAGCCATGCTCTTGAAAATAATCTTCTACCCGAAGATCACGTTATTGTAGGAGATAATGCATTTCCCTTAAAAATGTATCTTTTGAAACCATACGCAGGTAACAATTTGTCGTACAGAGAAAAAATATTTAACTATAGGTTATCAAGAGCAAGACGTATTGTAGAAAATGCTTTTGGTATCTTAGCAGCTCGATTCCGAATTTTTGAAAAACCTATCCCATTTCTTCCCACAAAAGTCGACAAAATTGTTAAATGTTGTTGTGCTTTACACAATTGGCTGAGGAAAACGAAAAGTGCTGTACAAGTAGCAACAATTGAAGTCGAAGATTCAGATGGTAATGTAATACCTGGTTCCTGGAGAGACGTTCCATCGGCTGGTTTGGTACGCATTAGAAATATGCAAAATAGATCATCGCAACAAGCACAAGATGTACGAAATCGTTACGCAGATTATTTTTTAGGGGCAGGTTCAGTACCATGGCAAGAAAGAATGGTTCACTGACAATATTTAATAAATACTTATAAGGATATATATATAATACCCATGTAAACAAATTTGACAATAAACACATGTTTTTGAAATAATATTTTTACTGTTGACGGTACTTCATTATTGTGTTGTATAGTCATCAAACCAACCACTATGATTTGTTTGAGTAGGTAGTTCACTAAAGGTAAACAGACCAAACCACGTAACTTATTCACTTTAGATAAAAACCCAACAGAAGTGGGTAAGATTTGTTAAATAAAAACATTTTTACTACTATATAACGTTTTTAAGTCATATAGTTTATTTAATTACATACAAATGCAGGTAGTTCTTAAAACCGTGTTAAAAAATACTTACCAAATTACTAGAAGTTTCCCTACACTCGCCTGTGCTGCTCATCGATGTCAAAGCATCATACAATATTGAAAACCATTTAACGTTTGGTTTATAAATGTCGCTGGTTCCAGCTCCAGATCTTTGCGAGTTTTTTACTCGTTTTAATTCTTGTGAGTATGTCGATTTTAAACTTCTTATTTTTAAATATACCTCCTTAGGGCCAAAGTCTGGGATATGCATGGTTTTACTAATTTGTAACAAAGCTGCGTCTCTCAGTTGTTTATTTCTATATTCAGCACAATTTATGTTACAAAGGCACTCGTACTTTATGTATTCCATTACGAATTTCAACGTTTGCTCCTCAGTCCACCTCATTTTTATACCATACTATGCACTTAACAAGCAGATACTGTTTACACGGTGTTTAGAGGGTGTCTTTGCGAGTGCGGGGAGTACGCGGGTGTGCGGGGGCAACAACTTAACAGGCAAAAATAGAACGAGCGTCTATTCACTTTACTTCACACTCGCACTTCACACTCGCACTTGCCACTTAACAGCGTGACCGTTTACACGTTGTTTTTACTAATCACTTTACACCTGCACTTCTCACCTGCACTTGCTACTTCACAACGTGTAAACAAGCCTTAACACAGATCACTTTTAAGTCTCTTAGACATCGGTTACACGCTCAGTATTTCATCAGTCTGGCGTCAGTTCAATCATGATCGAGGGGGACGCAGCTATTATGTTAATATAGCTGCGTCCCTTTCGAGCACGGACTGAACTGACGCCAAACTGATCGTGTAACCCTTGTCTTAAGATGCGTAAAGTTATCGCAGTTAACTATGTTAGAATCTTGTCTCGGTAAATCAAGTACCTTAACACTACGCGCGCGCAACGTAAACATCGATCCAGCTTGGGTTGACAAAGTCACATTGACCAGCTGTGTTTCGCACACTAGCTCAGTATCGTCCCATGCTCCACGCACACGCATGCACTCGCGCTGCCCGCGTACCCCGGCCCGCGCGGCTAACCCCGCGCTTATCAGTGTCACAGTCGAGCCATCATCGAGGAGAGCGGACGCGCTAATTATTCCTTTAGGGCCGTAAATGTTTATCGGAACCACTTTTAAAAACACTGCGCTCGCGCAATTGTTACCAATATGTGTAACCACTTCCGAATTCGATTCAGTTTCTATCTCCGTCACTTGCACTGTGTTATTGTCATTATCACATTGTCTATCAGTAGGCACGAAATGTAACAGGCATGCGCCTGCGCGCAGTTATTAACGTCGCACACCGGCGCGGGACAGTTTTGCTTATTGTGATGAGATAACAAGCACTTATAACACAAACCAAACCGTTTCACATGACGCCAGCGGTCCTTTCTAAGTGACTTCTTGAACTTTTTACAGTCTGTTAAATTGTGACTAGACACGTAACAAAATCGACACTTGTGGTTACTTTGCCCGCTTTGTACTAATATCGTTTCCGCGTTATAAGCACGAGTGTCTGTATATTTACGCCTATAATTATCTTTTGGCGTATTAAGTAACGTAACACTGCACTGAGATATCTTGACGGCTTCTTCGTGAAGAAATTGAGACAGTAGGTCGAATCTAGATGACGATCCAGCAGTGTCGTGAGAAAATCTATAGTCGGCCCATTTGGACAACAAAATAGTCGGTAGCTTCGACAATACTACGGTGACTAAACTCGTTCCTTGCAAATATTCTTCACGGCTTAGTGCACGTACAGCAGCGACGTAGTTTTTAATTTTATTAGCAAACACTACGATATCTTTATGATAATCCGCGGATACAGTGTTCATCTTTTTAATATCTAGCATGATCCGGGACAGTATTTCGTCGGGGTTGCCGAACTGCAGTTCGAGTGTAGACATTAGTGTTTCAGGCGAGGTTGCCGTAATAAGCAGCGCAGCGACAGCTTCTTTGGCGGGTCCACGGAGACATTTTCGTAATCGCCACAGGTTCTCTGTGTCACTGAATCGACACACGCAAGTAGATTCGTCGTATGCCGCTTTGAACTGAAGCCACTCCATGGGTTCACCGAAGAAAAGAGGTAGTTCTCTTGGCGTGCTGAGTCGGCTGAGTAGGTTAGCATCTTTAGTAGAGGATACGGAGGCGGTGATCATTTCCTTTAGTGCGCTCGCCAGTTGCTGAATTGAACTATCGGTGCCGGCGACCATTGCTGCCGGCGGACACAGCGGGCCCATGGTGTTCTCAGTGTCGGGGGCCAACTGTGACTCCAATTCCTGCTGACTGCGCTCGACCCACCTCGCGACGTCACTCTTCATGGATTCTTCATTTACTTCTGTTGGTGGACTGTATTCATCGTCTAGCTCGGCTAGATCTGCTTGTAGTTTCTTGTCAATTAAATCCATTTGGATGCGAGCTTTTGCCTCAGCTGCTTCAAGTTCAAGCTTTTTCCTACGCGCTTCAACGGAAGATGACGAAGATTTTCTGGACAAAGTCACACATTTACGAGAAGCTGGCATCTCGGCCCGTGGCATCTCGGTTCGTGGCATCTCTGATTTCACACTTCCAGCTTCCAGTAGTATCGTCTTATTAACTTGCGGTAGTTCTTCGTCTTGCTTTTTTATTCCGCTCGTAGACGGTTGAGCTTGATCGGCCTCAGTAGCTTGTTTTCTAAGCTGCTCCTTCCGTAAAGTGCTACGCGTATTTACCATTTTGTTCTGCGGTGGAGTGAGAAACATTAACGTATCTGGTTCGAAGACCACTTTTGTACAGGGTGGGTGCTGGTTAGCAGAAAAACCAAAAGTCCAAAGCAGAATGTAATTAAATTAATAAAAATTACTAAACACGGTACACAGGTAAAAGCTAGGCGCAAGAGACGTGCGGCAGGCTCGCTCATTAAGTTCGGCACTGATCGGGAACATTCGGAGAAGCCTAGGGCTCGCCCGCGCACCGCGCGCCCCGCACCTCTCTCACCCCTTACATCAACAGTATATATTTTTGAATTCGAATCTGTCGCGAACAACATCTTTATTATTTAAGGCGTTATTAAAACATATTAAAGGTAATCAGTAAATATGATGTAATCAGAGATTTGCGTAGCGGAACGTCTGGGGTCAATTGTTATAAAGTTGATACACAAACGTCAAGAGTGTCGAAAGCCTAAATGAATCATGTTCTTAATCTATAACGTGCGAAATACATACAACACGACTGTGCGAATGAATATAATATCGAAGCACAAAATTAATATGATTAATGAATAATGTTGTTAATATAAAAACACAAATATGTTTATGAACTTTAGTTTAATTTCTATTTCAATATCAAATTTAACAGAGTCGACGGAACTCCGCTACCGCGGAGCTCCTGTTTCTGAGTGTTTTGGACCTTCGGGCCGGCTAAAGAACCAGCATGACCTTAACCTATTTCATATTAAACATTACACTATTTTCCCTGAATTTCTTTCGTTATATAGTTTGAATTTATGTGTTTTGAATGTTATTCATAGTGAGCAGTATGGATTATAAATGTTATATATTTAAATCGTAGAAATTTTGAACTTGTAGCATTTGATTTTGGATGTTTTGCTGCGTAACAAATCAGAGATATATTACAATAGATAAATTACATATACATTTATTTCACCTCTTTCTTATTAAGATTATTTGATTTTCATTTGTTTGTCTATTAGGATCAGATTGAACCACCAATTTAAACTAGATAAATGGAAGATCAACACAATAAGAGGAAGAATTTTTGTTTAGATCACTTGGGTTGTTTTAAGTGGTAATGGAAGAGGTTATTAAAAAAATAAAAATAAATGTTTTAATTGTTTAATTTGTATGGAGAATTTGTTTGGGCTAGTCCATACTGTGGTTTCGTTATTGGTCTAGAGCGACCATTGTATAAAGAATTATCGAGTCGTTATTGCGAAATACCTCGTAATTGCTTATATGAAAACTCGTTATTACGGGTGTTAAATTCGTTATTGAGCATAAGGAGCCATATTGCGTATATGAAAATCCGTTATTGCGGGAGGGTCAAGATTTCTGGTCGGGGCTTTGGAAGAAGAAATGGCAGGGGTATAAATAGGGAAATGGGGAAGATTCTGGGCTTTTTCTGAACGAGACTGAACGAGGGACGGAGCACTGCCCGATAGTAGTCCAAAGATTAATTTAGTAATTTAGTGTTTGGATGGAGAATCGGAATCCATTTGGTGAGTATAAATCTTAACCCGTAGGATGTTAAATTTATTTAACGTGACTTTAAGAATGCATCAGCGTATTCTAGTCTCCCCCCTGTCGTGGTCAGGACACCTTTAACACCTGGTTTACTAGGCTGCGTTCTGAGTCCGGTTCGCAGGCGACGGAGTTATCCTATATTATATTAATCCATGTAATTTGATCCCAACACCTACATATAAGCGTGTGGCTTTTGCAGCAATGTGGTAGTCTACATGTTTGGCTAACGCCGAAAGGCGGTGTGTGATCTTCTATTTTAACACCGATTGTAGGAGTCTGCTTCAGGCTGATAGGGATTCTTTAGGCACGGGTAGGTAGAATGTGTTTATTTCAACATCCAGTGATAAATGGAAAAATAGGGTGTGCATGAAACTTATTAGGTACAGTACGTTTTTCAGTTCTTAATAGTGCTCGACTTATAATAAAAATCACATTAACGTTTGCAAATGATTGCATATTTGTCATTCTTGAAAAAGTTAGATTTCCAAGGGCTATTGAGAGTCTGGAAGTATTGTACTTAATTTATTTGTTTATTTGTTGAAACTATTTTGTTTCATGATGTGGTTATTTGCCGTGTTTTGCTATTTATTTCATGATGTGTTTATTTGCTGTGTTTTACTTTTTATTTCATGATGTGTTTATTTGCTGAATTTTGCTATTTATTTCATGTGTGTTTTCCTATGTTTTACTTTTTATTCAAATAATTAAATAAAAGTAAAATTCAGTATGTGTCTTATTTTTGTACTTTGTAGTTAAAGGGTAATTATGCACGAATTCACATTGTAATAAAAAACAAAAAAACCGCCTTCAAAAACGCAAAAAATAACTTCTACTACTAGGTACTTAGTAGTAGGTACCTATCCTATTAGGTTAGTCCAACTGAAGTCGGCTTTTTGTTCAAAATATTGTGGTCGCGGACTAACCTAATAGGATAGGTACCTACTACTAAGTACCTAGTAGTAGAAGTTATTTTTTGCGTTTTTGAAGGCGGTTTTTTTGTTTTTTAAAACATTTATTTTATTTTACACTTTTTAGTGATCATAATAAGCTTATGTAGTCCCACTTCTTAGTTGATATATGAAACTTTAAGACATTTCAAGCTCGCCGCAAGCAACGCCGCGGGAAAATCATAGTCATTTTAAAACAATTAAATGTGCTTCGTTGTAGTCGCTCAAATATCTTAATCGAGATATCTTATTGCCACCCTTGAAATCGGTACCGTTGAGGAGTTCCGGTGGCCATCTGTGGTCTTCATCATCAGTTCCGCTTCACCAAGTGACACTTTCTGAATGCAAATGCTACACTTATTACTAAAAATACTAAAATCGCTATATGTTTGCATACAATATTTGAGGAGTTCCCTCAATTCCTCACTGATCCCTTCATCAGATTCAGATTTGCTGACAATGGGACCACCTCGGAAGTATACTCTATCAAACCAAAAAAGAATTTTTAAAATCGGTCTACAATTGACGGAGTAATCGGTGAACATACATAAAAAAAAATAAAAAAAATACATACAGTGGAACGTATAACCTCCTCCTTTTTTGAAGTCGGTTAAAAATGATATAAATTATTCAATATGCTTTTAAAATTCATAAGTTTTGAGATGTTTTGATGAGGTTGAATAAGTTTGAACCTGCAATGCAAGTTTAAGTCATACTGTCCAACTTGTTTCAAATATTCAAATATATGTAGACAGGATAGGTGGTAGGTATTAAAAGAATTCAAAACTAATTTGTTCCTTAAAATTTACCCTATTAACTTGTAAATTGTTAAATTTAAATTCGTGCATAAATCCTTTAAGTTTTCAGGAAATTTTACTTGTATAGCTGGCAGGCAGGTAAGTGTCTATTTTGATTTAATAATTCCGTTCAGTATTTATAAACTTTATATTATATAAAACCCCTTATAATCATTCTTTATGTTAAACGGTACCTCAATTAAGTCAGGACTATTTCATTTTATCTATAGCCTTACAATCTAGGTCAAATTTAATTGTTGAAGTATCAGCGGAGAGGTAACGGTGGTTTTTTATGGGTAAAAGATATTGGAGGTAAAACTCAACTGAAGCTTCTATTTTATGGTTAATTCAAAGTAAGACAAATAATGTTCTGGGAATATTATCTATGTGGCTTTTGACATACAGGTACCATAACTATTTACTTATAAAATCACTATAACCTACTATATGTTTATTTTGTTACTTACTATAATAAATTAAAAATAAAGGACGGTTAAAATAAAAGCACACCTTTAGGATTCAATAAATTCAGCGAATGTTGCGATTATTATGGTGGGATGGCGATACCTACTTCATCTAAGATTATTAATCTTTCTTTGTTGGTAATAATTCAACAGCTATAGATAATGTAGATTACACTACTGTGCGATTTATAAAGCGAAACGTTCACAGTGCTGCAATATATTAAGAACATAGTTTTATAATCATTTAAATCAAGTACCTATTTGGAGTAATTTCATACATTTAATAGCGGAAGAATATAACCCCCCCGACCGCGATGCGAACAACATCGTCTAACTAGTCGCTCTCAATCTATAATTGGAATTAAATGTTAAAAGTGAACTTTTCTACAAGTATTTTACATCAAAATAAGCAGAAAGACAGTGACTTCCCAAATCAATAGTTAATATTTCGAGAACAGTGATGTTCTAAGTACAATATTAGTGTGAAGTGGCTAATCAGAAATCGCAGTTGCCGTTAATTTGAACGCCCAGCGCCGGTTATCGAGCAGCAGCGGCGAGAGTTCGCTGACACCCTCTTCGGTTATCATCGGGCGCGCATTCGGCAAGGACACCGCGCGACTGTGCCGCGCGTAAACATCGCTGCATCGCTGCACGCTACAGAGCCGCCAGCGCAGTGCAGGGCGCAGCGCTTTATCAGTCAGTGAGTGAGTCACACGCTTCAACGGCCGGCGCGGCTACTATAATGCAGTAACGTAACAAACTGTATGAGCCTGACTTCTCTGCTTATAGCTGTTTTTTTTTTGTTTTGCTTATGTTTGTGTAATACTTATCTGCCTGAAGCAATTAAGAAAATGGCTAATATAACTACAGCTGTTGCTAAGTGTGCCGGCTGTCAAAGCATTGTTGATGATCAACGAATCTTGAGATGCCTGGCTTGCATGGATACCTATGATCCTCCGTGTGCTAATATGACGGAAAATGCCTTTGACGCATTGACGGCAGAACGCAAAAATAAGTGGGTATGCCCGGCCTGCGTCTGTAGTCTGCCAAAAGGAGACAATACTAATACGCCACTACGAGGAATGACAGCGGAGCCCAGTCTCACTCATTCTGCCCTTGATGTATCCACGGAGTGTAGTTTCCTAAACTACTCAACAAAGGAGCATATAACACTCCGTCGTCCACGACCACATGCTAAGGATTCTGACGACTTTGAGTACTTGGAAAACATTCGGGTCTTATTGAGAGGAGAACTCCAATGCTGCCTAGACCAACGCCTACCAAATTTAATTAGCAATGCAGTCTCGAGACAGATTGGCCCACTAATTGAGACAGTAACGAAGCTGAACACCAGGGTAACTACCATTGAAGAGAGGGTGACTGCCCTCGAAGACAGGTTAAACTCGCTGTCGGTCAATAAAACTCATTCTCCGATTGAGACCTACTCCTCTGCTGCCAGGAAACCACGTGCACAGCCGGCGCCAATCCGTGAAGCAGCTAGCAAGGTACCATTACCTTTTACCAAAAAAAGTGAGCCTGTTCTGGTGCGCCAACCGTCAATAGGCGAGCAGTGCCCTAAAGAGCAAAATCCGGTGTTAACTAGAACCACTTGTTCACACGATGAGGGCCACGGTAAAGAGCAGGAACGCCTGCGCAAACCGCTGGATGTGAAGCGCGGTACTGCTGCCCCAGGTACGACATGCCCGCTTGAGGCAGCTGAGAGGCGACGCTATATACATTTATACTACGTCAGAACGGGTACCACGGACAACCAAGTGCGCGCCCACTTAGCAACTATCTGCGATGGAGACGTTTGCTCAGTCGATACGTTAAAGGCAAAAGGCAACTATGCATCTTTCAAATTAAATGTTCCGCAGACATTTGCCGAGCGAGTGTTAGATCCTGCTAATTGGGCGGAAGATATATGTGTTAAATCTTGGAAGCAGAATTTTCGGAACTCACGGAATTTTCGTACCAGTGGACCGCCCCGTGCAACATCCGACTCTGCTGAATCCGCCGCGCTCGCAGCGCCTGCCGCTCTCCAAGCGAGCGCAACACAATAGCTACTGCAGCTTATCATCGCGCTCGGCCATTAAACATCGGCAAAGATTAGACATCATATACCAAAACGTACGAGGACTGAAAACTAAATTGGTAAAGTGGAGAAATAACTTAGAACTAATCGAACATGATGTTATAGCTGTGACGGAAAGCTTTCTGGACACCACGGTTGAGGATGCGGAACTGGCGTATCAGGGTTGGAGCGTTCTAAGACGAGATCGTGGGTCACCATGCGGCGGAGTGTTGCTAGCCGCCCGCTCACACATAGCAATACAACGCCGTCGCGAATTCGAGACCGACAGCGGAGAGGACTTATGGGCGTTGTTTACTATTGATGGACTTAATATTTATGTATGTGTTGTTTACATCAAACCTAGTGAGTCCGACATTCACTATATGGACTGGTTTTGTAAAGCTGAATCTGTTAGTAGCCAAGCTAAATTCCCTATAATAATCTTAGGTGACCTAAATTTAAACAGTGCGTCATATAATGTTCTTAGCTATTATAGTTATTTTTTAAGTTTTTGCTGTATGAAAGAGAGGAACGAAGTGATTAAATGTAAGGGAGGCATCTTGGACGTAGTCCTGACGCAGGAGTGCGTTGGTGAGGTGAACGTGTGGCGAGCCGAAATGGCCATTACCACCCCCCCCTAGATATTGAGATCTCATTTAGACCGGCGATAAAACCACGGGCGCAGGATCCGAGTAATATTAGCGATGATCACGTCTGGAATTTCAAAACTGGCGACTTTTCGCTGCTATACGATCTGTTGAACAACGAAAGCTGGGGGAAGGTACTCAACGAGTCTAACTGTGCTAACAGGGCTACTGACTACTTCTATCAAACGCTGCTGTATTCCCACTTCAACGAATGCATACCGAAAAAACGACGCGCAAAGGGTCGTAGTAAAACCTACCCTGTTTGGTTCACGGGCGATATCATCAGTGACCTTCGACTGAAAACGAAACTTCACCGCCGGCGGAAGTGCACCGGGGACCGGGATGCCGGTCCTCTATATAACACTCTTCTAAGGGATATTAAGGTACGTATGGTCAATGCGTACGACTCTTATGTTAAACGTATTGAGGAAAACATTAAAATAAACCCACGCGACTTTTGGCAACACATAGCCAGTTTGAAATCAAAAGGCGATCTCGCGCAGTCGGTTTCGTATAAAGGTCAAACCCATAGCGGAGTTGGTGCAGCAAACGCGTTTTCTGAATATTTTAGTATCGTCTTCCTTCCAAATAATCCAACCCTTAGTGTTGATTTCTCTAGCGCTGAGAGTACAGCAAACGATAGCGCGAACGTACGCATTGGTCAAATAAGCAGTAGGGAAGTTAGTGAGGCTCTTAAAAGCCTAAAACCCCGCAGCGCTGTTGGGCCAGATGGAGTGCCGCCGTATATCTTGCGCGCTTGCAATGACATTCTCACTAAACCTTTGTGTCATATTTTTAACATTTCGCTCAAAACAGGTATATACCCATCCCTGTGGAAGCTTTCCCGAGTCAGGAAAAAGTTAATGTTGACGGATACCGCCCGATTGCTGTTCTTAACTCAGCGGCGAAAACTTTCGAGATCATCCTTCACAAGGAAATATATCGCCAAATTGAACCCTACATTTGCGACGCCCAGCACGCTTTTAGGTCAGGGAGATCAGTTGATACAAATTTGCTAATTCACGTAGACTGCATTAGTAAGTGCCTCGATAGCGGTATTCAGGCCGATGTAATTTACCTCGATTTTCGGAAAGCATTTGATACAGTGGATAATGACGTGCTTCTACTTAAACTTAGGGATTCAATTTTGAACTGCTCACATTATTCGCAGACTACCTTAGAGATAGGACACAGTATGTTAAATATGGGCCATTTATCTCCTCGTCCTACCATACTCGTTCCGGAGTTAGCCAGGGCTCTAGCCTCGGACCGCTGCTGTTCCTGATTATGGTAAATGACCTCGTGAGTGACTTCCAGCATGCCAAAAGCTTGCTGTACGCGGACGACCTCAAACTGGTCATGGGAATAGAGCGAGAGTCGGATTGTCTGATGTTACAACAGGACCTAGACCGTGTGCATCGATGGAGCATAGCGAACAAACTTCACTTCAATAACGAAAAATGCCAAGTTATGACATTTACGCGTCGACAATGTCCGGTTAACTTTAGCTATATGATGGAAGGTCAGGCGATAAGCCGTGTAGCCTCTGTTAAAGATCTTGGAGTGAAGTTTGATCGAGAGCTGACATTCCGTGACCATATTACTTACCTCGCCAAGGAGTCGTATCGGAGGTTGGGTTTTGTGACGTTAGGGACTTTCGCAATTCCGGCGTCATCAAACTTCTCTATACAGCTCTAGTTCGCAGCAAACTAGAGACTAGTACCTGCGTCTGGAGTCCCAGCGAGGCCAAGTACAAACTCATGCTTGAGAAGGTCCAGAAAGAGTTTTTACGTTTTTTGTACAATAAAATGTATGGGTATTACCCATACATGTACCCGACTAAGTTTTTGCTTGGCGTCCTAGGCTTCAACTCCCTGGAGGTGCGCAGGGGGTGCGGGCGGTTGAGCGTTACGTTCAAGGTCCTGCGTAATAAGATTGATAGCACCGAGCTGCACAATATTCTCAGCCGCATCATCGTGCCTCCCAATAAGTCCCGCCGGCTGCATGCCTACAGCTGTCGGATGGAGCGGGAGCGCGTGCGACCGCTGCGCGTCACCACTCACCACTGTGCGACATGATCGCCTCACTCAATGGGCTCCTGCGTACTGATCCCCAAGTGGATATTTTTGTTGACCACTGGTCCAGGTTAATGTCCCAAAGTCGGGCGTATTGTGAGATGCGTTGAAAAGGAGTGTACGTGAATGTTAGTGAAGAAATGGATGGGTGTTTTAATGTGTGAGAAAGAGTGTGTGTGAATGTGGATTAACTGTTTTATAATAAATGCATTATATAACTATAAAAGTCCACTATAAATATGTTGCCAAGTGTAATTGGTGTAAACCGTTCTTGTTCAATAAATAAATAAATAAATAAATAAATAATAGCGTCTGAAATTTGACGCAATAGTCTTGCAACATTGTTTCTGTGATCGTAGACACCACGACATAGTTTGTTTCACGCTGTTTTACTGGTTAAGAAAGAGAGAGACATTTAGCAATCTTAGAATTGAGAAAGCTTTAGACACCTATTCAGTATTAGGAATTAAGAAGGTTTTACTGTTTGTACGAGTCTTGACTAATTATCAATAAGATAGTTCGAGTTGACATATTATTTAGGAAACACTAGGATTAGGATGCATATCCCGGGGTAGGGTTAATTTTGTTTGTAATATTATGCCATTTGATGCAAATTTACTAGTCGCTTGTTTGATAAAATGAATTATTTGTTCAATTTACTAAAATATTTGCAAATACTTTTGACTTTATTTAATTGAGAAAAGCAAAGGTAATTGGATTAATAATTCACCCGTTTAAGGTGTGACGATTTAGTGGCAATGTGTCGGCTCTTGGCTTGATTCTAGGTGCCCATGCGTGCATGGGTGATAGCACGGGCTATTCTGAGTGATTGGACTAGGTCGTTTCGCTGTGAACGTGGGTTCAATGAAAATCTCTACTTGAAGTGCTAGATTGAGTAGGAATGCTTACCTGGTGGACTGGAGACTCTTGGAGGCACTCTCACATGTAGTTCGTTGTGGAGATGAGACGTTACATCATACCAGGGCTGTGGAAATGAGGCTCGAGATGGCTACCTTTATGTCTTCAGAAAACCTTGTCCTCATATTATGCTTCTGAATTTAGAAACTTTAAGTGGAGATTAAGTAAATTTAGTTTAGCGCGACTTTAATTGTAGTATGGGTAAGGGATATGCCGTGTCAATATGAGACTTAGATACAGACAAGATTGTTAAATCTTAAAATAGTAAGAACTATAGACGCATGTTAAGTATTAGGAATCAAAAGGGTTTTACTGTTTGGTTCGAGATCTGACATGCCATTTAGGAAACAATAGATTTAGATTGCATATCTTGCGGCAGGATTAATTATTGTAATATGCTATTGAAGCATCATTTACAAGTCGCTTGTTTGTTTAAATAATGGAAAATTTCTCCTTGAAGGTAGCCTTGAGTAGAGATTCCCGTATCGTCTAGTGGTAAGGATACCAGGGTTTCACCCAGGAGACTCGGGTTCGATTCCCCGTGCGGGAATACCGAAAATCTCTTCTTAAGGTGGCTTTTAAGTGGGGTTTAAGTATATTTAGTTTAGCGCGACTTTAATTGTAGTATGGGAAAGGGATATGCCGTGTCAATATGAGCTTTAGACACAGACAAGATTGTTAAATCTTAGAATAAGAAGAACTATAGACGCATGTTAAGTATTAGGAATCAAAAGGCTTTTACTGTTTGGTTCAAGACCTGACATGCCATTCAGGAAACACTAGATTTAGGTTGCAAATCCCGGGGTAGGATTAATTATTAAAATACGCTATTGATGCATTATTTACAAGTCGCTTGTTTGTTTAAATACTGGAAAATCTCTCCTTGAAGGTAGCCTTGAGGGGGATTCCCGTATGGTCTAGTGGTAAGGATACTTGGGTTGCGCTCAGGGGGCTTGGGTTCGATTCCCGGTGCGGGAATACTGAAAGTATCTCCTTAAGGTGACTTTTAAGTGGAGATTAATTAAATTTAGTCTAACGCAACTTTTATTGGGGTATTTTGGGTAAAATCTTCTTTGGGTTGACCCAACCGACAAACACTGACAATAAAGACAATTTAATTGGGGAATAGCAACTTTTGCTTTTGGTGGAGCGATGCCCAGTCTGGTGACGAGTCGCACAGAGACGTGCGGATGCCTAAGTTGAGGCGTGGAGGGGCACGTCTCTCTCTCTTCAATGTTTTTGAAGAGGGACCAGTAGGGATTCTGGTATTGCAGTTACTAATAAATTTGCATTCTATCTTTCATTATAATCGAAATAAGGAGAATTAGTGAATTAGGTAGCTTAGGGTTGTAGATTTAGATAGGTATAGGAAGTTTTAACTGTTGAATCCTAGTTACACATGAAACTGATTATTATACAAACTTAAAAGTTGGTTGAAAGTAGTGCTTCCGTTGAGTGAAACTTTATTAAACTATCTAGAGGTTTTGGTTAGATAACGTCAATTGAATGTCCGGCTTAGGTATTTAGATATGGATTTACGACACTAATGTCGAAAGTTGCCAATAACTGTAACAATGCAGGGGCCCGTTTCTCGTAAAGTATTAGTCTAATAATATTAGTGTTTTGTCTCATTTTTTAGTTTAATTTACGAGACAAAACACTAATATTATTAGATTAATACGCTTTGAGAAACGGGCCCCAGTTATTACGCTCCTTACCTGTGTGCATTTAATAGACAAACTAGCCTTAATATCACTTCATTTTCACTTAAATTCACTATAATACAACAGGATCTCATATTTGTCGTTTACTAATAACTGATAACTGTCAAACAGACAGCCATAGATTAATCAAGACGATTGTCATTAATTGACTTTGTCAAATGCTAGCGGCACGTAGTCGACAGATGGCGTTACTAGCCATTCTTTGTTAGCTTCACTAATGTTTAAATATTTAAATAATTAACAGTCAACTTTAATGTAAATAATTTTCTAATAATTAATTCATTGTAATTGTAAATAAATATCGTATTTAATTATTTTCATTCAGCGCATGAGGAAATAATTGAGGCTATGTTGGTGTCTCACGTACACGACTCCAGTTATTTTCCACTCGTGACGCGAGTTGCGATCTATCATTTATTTGTTCGCCCTACTCATATTCAAAATTGACCGAAAGGGGTGAAAGATTATAAATAGGCCACGCACCTTTCATTCGGCCTCTTTGCCGCCTCAACTACTACTGTGAAACAACTTGACGTGTTGACGTAATAGGTACTAAATACCTAAGTACTTATTAAAATCTGTGCAATTCCCCAAATCGGGTAAGGTCAGTGCAACGAACTAATTATCTATCCTATTTCTATTTTGCTGTGTACGTATTTGTGTTTTATACTTTCTTATTGTGTGTTCTTCTAGATTCTTCTAAATTGTTCTTTTTAACCGACTTCAAAAAAGGAGGAGGTTATACGTTCCACTGTATGTATTTTTTTTTTTTTTTATGTATGTTCACCGATTACTCCGTCAATTGTGGACCGATTTTAAAAATTCTTTTTTTGTTTGATAGAGTATACTTTCGAGGTGGTCCCATTGTCAGCAAATCTGAATCTGATGAAGGGATCAGTGAGGAATTGAGGGAACTCCTCAAATATTGTATGCAAACATATAGCGATTTTAGTATTTTTAGTAATAAATGTAGCATTTGCATTCAGAAAGTGTCACTTGGTGAAGCGGAACTGATGATGAAGACCACAGATGGCCACCGGAACTCCTCAACGGTACCGATTTCAAGGGTGGCGATAAGATATCTCGATTAAGATAGTTGAGCGACTACAACGAAGCACATTTAATTGTTTTAAAATGACTATGATTTTCCCGCGGCGTTGCTTGCGGCGAGCTTGAAATGTCTTAAAGTTTCATATATCAACTAAGAAGTGGGACTACATAAGCTTATTATGATCACTAAAAAGTGTAAAATAAAATAAATGTTTTAAAAAACAAAAAAACCGCCTTCAAAAACGCAAAAAATAACTTCTACTACTAGGTACTTAGTAGTAGGTACCTATCCTATTAGGTTAGTCTAACTGAAGTCGGCGACCACAATATTTTCAACAAAAAGCCGACTTCAGTTGGACTAACCTAATAGGATAGGTACCTACTACTAAGTACCTAGTAGTAGAAGTTATTTTTTGCGTTTTTGAAGGCGGTTTTTTTGTTTTTTAATATAGCTCATGCAATTTATGATGGCGAATGGGCTTTACTTGTGGTAAACACATATCTGTATACGTGTCAAAGTGTGCGTGACAGCGAGAGCGGGTATGGTAAGCATATGGTGTGCATCGGTATTGCACACAGGTTTGTAAGACTATAGGAATCTTTTTTTTTACATCTTAATTGTGTAAATACTATTAGTGTATCTTTTTAATAAATAAATAAATAAATAAATAAATAAATAAATAAATAAATAAATAAATAAATAAATAAAAAATAAAGAGAAGTAATTATTGGACACATTATACTTATTATACTGTCGCAAACCCTCTAGCAAATAATGATAAGCAATAATGCAATTAAGTATTTTAAACCGACTTCAAAAAAGGAGGTTCTCAGTTTGACCGATTTGATTTCTCCATCAATTATGGTCCGATTTCAAAAATTCTTTTTTTGTTTTGTTTGACTGAGTTTACTTTATAACGTTGAATTGAATTCCCTTAACAAAATTAAGTGACGGGTCTACCCCTTTGTCGGAATAGCCCCGCTTGACCTTAAATATTATAAAACAACAAGCTACTTATTTATGTTCTTGATGTGATATGCGAACTACTTAGTCATACTACATGTAGTAGCATATCTTCTACGAAATTGATGTACCTAACTCTTTCTTGTCGCGAAGATGACATTTCAAATGTCTCCGTATTTTCTGTCTTAAAATTACGTACAATTTTATGTTACTTAAAATTAAAACCTATCTGTAGGTTTGTCTTTATTTTAGAGGGCTTATTATTGCCGTGTTTCTTGGGTGACTAAACGTGGATCAAACATCCGTCACTCTCACACTTATATGTATGTACTTGTCAGACAGTGTCGAATGTTTTATTACCGTTTTGTCAAGCGATAAACACGGATAGGCCCACAGTTCTAAATAAATTTACTATTTTTATTTTAGAATACTTCAAAATAAAAATCCGTTATACCTCGCTATGAATAACGTTGTGTTTTTTCCGGATATTGGACATGCTGACGGTAGTTCGTGGCAGTAAGCGTCGTGGAAACAATATGCACAAGTAACTCGAGCGACGGCGCGCTCGCGACTGATCGCTCCGTCAGACACGCACACTAGGGTATTTATTTCAATTGGTGTAAATTGGTTGGTTTGGTAAAAAAAAGAAAAAAATATCGTTTTTAATAGCAAATTAAATTTTAACTAAAAGTTTGTAATAACAGGATTATAAAAAAAAATAAGGCCCTCTTCTAGGGCTCCAATTAGTGAAGATATGGGCCCTCATATTTTCAAGCGCCACGGTAATGACATTTTGCTTGCTTGGTAATGACTATAGCACATGGTAATGACAAATGTTTCTTTTTTACAGCATAGAAGAATACTGCATTGAGATATTTTTACAGCTTGTTTCTAAAATAATAATTATTAGTCTTAAATAAATGAATAATAGACCATTATAGGATTTATCATAATGAATCATTTATTAATTGTACAAAATTATAGGAGAATGTGTTGTTGCTGTGGATATATTAACCTGAGGTCAGGAGACTAAAACTTAAAGCTTTACTTAGTTTTCAGCGAGTAAATTTTCATGTTTCTATATACTCTACGTTTTCTTGGATCTTCTTAAGTCAGAGAATAGAGAAACATGGCCATTACTCAACCGACAACAGAATTTTGTTCTAAGTTTAAGCATCTAACAAGTAAACCTATCCACAGATTCAATTCTTGCCCCTTATCATTATTTATTTCTTATTGTTTAATAACAAATCACTTGAGGTTAACAATTCTTTAAAAAATTAATAATCTAAACTTTTTTACAATGTCGAAACACTGTGTCGAATATCTCTATTTTGCAGTTTCATCTCTAATAAACTCATCTGGTAGCGCAATTCAATTTTGTTCATTTTAAACCGAAATTTACGAACAACAGAAGGCTTGCTTTTTGCTGAAGTAGAAGAGCAATGCTGAGCTTCCTGGTCCAGGAAGTATACTTATAGGTGTAGTTGAATCACCTTCAAGGAAACGATTATAAGACGGACCAGGAAATTCATCTGATGGGTTGCTTTTAGATGATATTGAAAGTCAGCGTCAGCGTCAGAAGAAGCAGGTTGCCCCTCGATAATCCCAAGGTCGTCTTCGGGTTCAGATGCAGGTGGCGTGTCTTTTTGCACCAGGTTTTTTAGTCTTAAGTTCCTGGCTCTTAAATTCCGTTGATTGGCTTTCCATTTTTTTCTCTGCAATCTCTGGACTCTTGGCGTTAACTCATTTATTGATAGCAGTTTTTTCTCTTCTTTTCTTTTAGTATACCGTGCTTTTTCTTTTTCTAGGTATTCTTTATACAGTTCAGGGTTAGATTTAATTCTTTCGCGCTTTTTTTTCGTAATAATTCAGTACTTACTATCTTAGATAGTCCTTACCATGGAATCACTGTCACTACCGTGGATTGAAAAATCCTCGGTAATCCATGGTAATGACTACCTTGGTAATGACAAAATCGAGAATTTTCCAGTTTGACATGCGCTATATTGAATGTTCCGGAATGTTCTACTGATTACGTCGTAATAAATCAGTTAAGCTATAAGATAAAATACTATTAATACAAACAATTGGTGTACTTAACGAAAAATTAGATCCACAAGAAAGACAACCTTATTGTGACAAAAACCACGGTACGACAGTGTGAAAACTATAATAAACACCTATTTTTGCTCCAGCGACTTGCGTTCACTCTGACATCTGTATAGTGGCTGGAGGCATGCGGGGGCAGCGGCGGGGTTGATGCAGCGTTATTTAGTGAGAAGCTGTATCAGCGTCACGTAGTGACACGGTGATGACGAGTTTAATAGTGACCAAAATGTACGACGTTGTTGTTATGTTTTATACAATACAATTTAATTTGTGCAGTCAATAATTTATGTCATAACTATTAAACTTTTTACGTAAATAGTAACTTCAGTCTTAGACTTGCATTTAATGGGTTTTTTTACAGTAGTTTTATTGAAAATTGGAAAGTAGACACCCCTTGGTAATGACATATTGGCCCTTTTGATCAAAATAACTTTCAAATTGCTTTATATATAACAAATTTAAATGAAACGCCATTTGGGGTTTATTCTTTAGTACAAGTTATCATAAGACACGGTAAAGATCGTACTTCATTTAGAGGGTAATATTATCGCAAACAGCCGATTTACACCAAATGAAATAAATACCCACTACCGCAATGTGCATGTACACGTTCAACCACTAATAAAGCCCACTCGCCATCGTGAATTGCATGAGCTATAACCTTTTTATTTCGAATAATCGGCCTTTACTTCATAACGGTCGTTAGTAACTTATAAATTGTTCTTTTGATTTAGCTTCTTTCTTATAATTGTAACTCTGTTCCGATAGTTCTTGCCACCGCTAATAATTAAACCTTGCGCTATTCCCTCGGGACTTCACCCCTCAACGGCGGCAGGCATGGACTATCCCAATGCTGGACACTAGGCTCATACAGCCAATGCTTGGGTTTTCCAGGGTCCACCGCTAGGAGCACTCCACGGCTTGGAGCATTCCACCGCACCGCTAGGAGCACTGCACCGCTAGGAGCACTACCGCTTGAACAACACTTCTTGCTTCGTGGGATCGGGCTCTAAACCCAGTCCGCTTCTCTTCTTGGCCGGAGCGGCCTCTAACCACGGTGATCAGGATCGTCGAGTGGGTTCCGGTGCTACACACCGGGTGCTACCCCCGGCGCCAGGATCCTGTCATCGAACACCGTCGGGCTGCCGACGGTTTCTTCACTGCCGCTCCACGTCACCAACTGCGAGGGAAGTGCTAGCTCGCTTCGCAGAACCAGACCGCACCCTACGAACCTCCCTACCCTGTTCTGATCACACTACTGGCGTTCTTTTTTAATAAACTATTTAAACTTCTCTTGAGTTTTTACTTGCCACCCGGTAGGACGTGACAAACTTGACTGACGATTAGAGTGTTAATATCTGACTAAATGTATGAATTTACAGTCGATTAACATTTAACACCGAATGATGAAATTAATACTAAGGACGCTATAGTTAACTTCTCGTGGTAAGATATAGTTGGGAAGGTTATGTTATGAGAATTACAAATAAGTTAAATATTATAATTAGTTAGATATTAGGTTCATAAATAAAGAGCCCAAAATGTTTATTAATCATTAAATCTATGTAGTTAATGTTTCTTTAAAGTACCTATCCAGCACACACGAGTATTCCTTAAAAGAATCAGTTACGAACGGGTACAACTTAGGATCCTAACTTTATTTAGTGGAGGGTAGTCTTGACGTTTAGACAAACAACACAGTTTTGTAAGTGGTCCCGAATAATTAGACGAAATATTGGTATAAACTGTTATTCGAAATATGTGTGATATATAGAAATAACCGGCCAAACGTTTAGAATCTAGAAGTGAAATTTATTTTATAAACAGTTTTGTAGTTTCGGAAATATAGTGGTGTTAAGTTAAAAAAAAATATGAATCATCGCGATTAGTTTTGGGAGCGGGCATCGGACAGCGGCCGCGGAACGTTATCGGGTGCCGAGACTTCGCGGCGCCGCGCTGAGTTGTGCGCCTACCCTCCATCTACCGGCGAGTATTTTTCATAATATATAAACAAACAGAACTCAATCAGTAAAGATAATGGCTCTGAGATGCGACAAATGTAATAAAAACATAATTAATAGAGAGTTTCTGGTTTGTTCTTCTTGTAATTTACACTATCACCTTGACTGCTGTAATGTATCCTTAAAAAGATTTCTCCTAATGAAAGCGGAAACCAAAATGTCCTGGAAATGTAGGCCCTGTCTAACAAAACCCAATATATCAGACGAAAATGTTACTTTGCGTAGGACATTTCGCGCAATGATCCCGACCAATAATTCATTTGACATCTTGTCTAGCTTATCGATTGATGAGGATGATACTGAACAATCTTCTCCTTTGTCTGACCGTGAATTAAATAAAAGTTGTCCAGAACGATTGTGTACGTATGTTAGGACGGAAGAGTTAAAAATAAATGTTTTAAAAAACAAAAAAACCGCCTTCAAAAACGCAAAAAATAACTTCTACTACTAGGTACTTAGTAGTAGGTACCTATCCTATTAGGTTAGTCCAACTGAAGTCGGCTTTTTGTTGAAAATATTGTGGTCGCCGACTTCAGTTAGACTAACCTAATAGGATAGGTACCTACTACTAAGTACCTAGTAGTAGAAGTTATTTTTTGCGTTTTTGAAGGCGGTTTTTTTGTTTTTTAAAACATTTATTTTATTTTACACTTTTTAGTGATCATAATAAGCTTATGTAGTCCCACTTCTTAGTTGATATATGAAACTTTAAGACATTTCAAGCTCGCCGCAAGCAACGCCGCGGGAAAATCATAGTCATTTTAAAACAATTAAATGTGCTTCGTTGTAGTCGCTCAACTATCTTAATCGAGATATCTTATCGCCACCCTTGAAATCGGTACCGTTGAGGAGTTCCGGTGGCCATCTGTGGTCTTCATCATCAGTTCCGCTTCACCAAGTGACACTTTCTGAATGCAAATGCTACACTTGTTACTAAAAATACTAAAATCGCTATATGTTTGCATACAATATTTGAGGAGTTCCCTCAATTCCTCACTGATCCCTTCATCAGATTCAGATTTGCTGACAATGGGACCATTTCGGAAGTATACTCTATCAAATCAAAAAATAATTTTTAAAATCGGTCCACAATTGACGGAGTAATCGGTGAACATACATAAAAAAAAATAAAAAAAAAAATACATACAGTGGAACGTATAACCTCCTCCTTTTTTGAAGTCGGTTAAAAAAAAACTGTATCGGACCTGCAGCATAAATTGAAAATAGCCGAAAATGAAATTGATAATTTACTCGCAGAAAATTTCAAATTAAAAGATAAGTTAAAAAGTCACGAAAACAAAGTTAGTCATCTTAAAACCCTGAGTAAATCTATAAATACAAATAAAAAAGGTTCAAGTAAGCTAAAAAACACCAAAAGAAAACTTGCTAACAGACAGAGTTTAGATCAGAGCTTCGTCGAGTTAAACACAACGTACAGTCACAACACGGGATTGTTGAGCCACTTGCCACTGTTCGTATTTTGGCCGTGTAATACAAATTTGGTTTAGTCTAGTATACTCGTGTATCCAGTATGTACTACTCGGATAAATTACGAAGAGTAGCAAGTGGCTTAACATTCCCGTGTGGTGACTGTACCACCCGAAATGACCCTCCTGCTAGGATTTTACCCATTAATCAACCGCCCATTAATTTGCCCATTAATCAACCGTTACTTGTTAGTACACCTGTGCAGCTAAAACTACAAATAATGACTTGAAGAAGCCTTGCATATACATTTTTGTTGATAAGCATGTGCGAGGATTGTCAACCCGACTAGTTCACTCCGGATCCAGAAGGAACAATGATGAGTACAGCGTGACAGCGACGGTCAAGCCTCACGCGCCAAGCTCGGAAATCCTTAAGTGCATAGTATAAATAGAGAAGTAGCTCGTCTTCAAACAAAGGTACATCGCGCGGCTTGCACGTGTGCGTTACGCCGACCGTACGGCTGTGGGCGGGGCGAACCTCGCACACGAAACTACAAGCAGAGGTGAGGGAATGGTGATTAGACGGGGTCGCGGCGTCATCATTGCGTTCGGTCACGTTTATGGTTGTAGGTAGTGCGCGTTAAAGTAAAACATCGAGCGACAATGTCTTTGTCGAAAACTAGAAAATATTGTTCAGTTTACGGGTGTTTAAATAATGGTGTAAAAAATCCGGAGCTATCGTTTTTCCACATACCTTTTGAGTCGGAAAGGTGAGTACCTTCATACCTATTTAGAGTTGGTGTTGTGAAGAATGCTGTTTATTTTTTGATATTTACCTATAGCTTACAGCCCACTTGCAGCTTTTTTTAAATCTATTTTATTGTCAGCGTGACATTTTCTTTCGTTTCAAAACGCCTAAACTGTGCCCTAAACCTAGCTTAGATAGGCACTTACAACTATCTAGATTTAATAAAAGCTGCAAGCTGCAAGTGATTAATGTAAATACCTACTCAATTAATAAGGTATTTCGTACCGGCTTGCCTATACCTATAGAATAGATACCTACTTAGGTGAAATAAATACGTATTAAGTAGGTAGGTAATTTAAGTTATTGAGTGTGACGTGTCAGTTAACATGTGACGACGTTGATGGCCTAGGTAGTTGGTAGTGACCTAGTGACTAAGTACTGCTTACGATAGCGGTAAATATTCGTGTGATGAGTGCGAGTAGGTATTTGTTTCTGAGTCTTAGGTGTTTTATATGTACCTATATAGTAATATTAAGTATGTATTTTTCACTACATAAGTAATTATATATCGTTGCCTAGTACACAAAGCCTAAACCACCAATAACAGACAAGTATGTAGTCAAAGGAAGCCGCCTTGCGCGAAAGCGGCATTATCAAGGTCAAAAAGGAATTTACATATCACATCATATACCTATAAACATATTATTTAGGGTCAACAGACAAAAAGTAGGTATGTAAGGAAAATAATTTAAATTTGGTACTGGGGTAGGTACCTAACAATATTTATACTTACCTACTTTAGGTTTGTGTAATTTATAAAAACTACTATGATTATAAATCATAGATCAAATTAGGTATGGTCAAGTAGGTGACCAAAATTGAAAAACATGTCCGGACAACCCTGACGCCCGAGCGGCAATAGGTATCAGAATCTCCTAAAGGGCCGGAGTCGAGCTACTTGTCTATTTATACTATGTTAAGTGTCTATATTCCATATCAGAAATTGTAACAAAGAATGATATTATTATTTTGTCCGTGGGAGGTCATGATAAAAATCCCTATTTATTATTTTCAAACATATGTAACATCTTAACAAAATTCAAAGAAAATAACATATTTATATTAAATGTATGTAACAACCGAAATCATTACAGTAAATTTATACACCATGAATTACAAATGTTTGAAAGAAAATATGCAAACTGTAAAATCATTGAATTATTTAAAAATATTAAGTCAAGCAACTTTTCTTTAGCGTTTTATCTCGGTTGGATAAGTTATAAGATTGATGAAGAGATTGCCCTGTTAAAAAATAACATAGGAGGGCTGTGCGGCAAGTTAGACTCTTTGGAGATGGCTTTGCAGGAATTTTATGATAATGGTAAAGAAATTGATGTGGTGTGTCTTAGTGAAACGTTTGTTCGTATGGGCTCTGAATGTAATGTCGTTCTAAAAAAAATTGAGCTAGCTTCGTCCTACTGTCGTGACAAGGGAAGGGGTGGAACTTGCATTTTGATTAAAAATATGTATGAGACTAAGATTTTACCCTGTATTTCACTGCTGGCTAATAAGTTTTATTTTGAATGCTGTGGTGTTGAAGTCGTTGGCATGGGAATTATTATTGTTAATATTTACAGAATTCCAGAACAAACTAAGTCTCATGTAGGCATTTTTCTGCATAAATTTAATAATTTATTACATTGTTTGACATCTAAGTACAAAAATAAGAAAATTATAGTATGTGGTGATTGGAATATCCATTTATTAAAACAGAACTCTTTTGCTGCTGAGCTCTCAGGTACGCTTCAGAATTATGACTTTGTCGCACATATATTAGTCCCAACTAGGTTAAATGCCTGCATTGACCAAATTGCTAGCAATGTTAAATCTGCTCAATCAGGTATACACCATCTAGGGCTTTCTGATCATGAAACTGCCCAATCAATAACCCTGCCAGTAAGGAAACTAAACGCCATCACAACTTGGTTTGAGTACAAGCGAGATTATGAGGCTCTGATAACGTGCGAAAGTTTTGTGAATGCTTATCGGCTCTTTTGTTTTCGGATGTAAAACAGTCAACGAATGTTACGGATGCGTTTACTTGCTTTTACGATATAATGCGTCTATTTTATGATTTATGCTTCCCTTTGATCAAGGTTAAAATAAACAACAAACCCAAGAAAAACAAGTGGCTCACAAAAGGCTTAAAACGGTCGTGTAAAGTTAAACGTACGCTTTATTTTAAATATAGATCCGTCAAACATGACAAACTCCAAATTAAATAAAATTTAAAAATTACAATAATATTTTAAATAAATGTTTAAAAAAGGCCCAACAAAATATTAACAGTAAATTCATAAAAAATAGTAAAAGTAAATGTAAAGCTACTTGGGATACGATATCGTCCACTATAATGAGCAAATTGCATGAAGATGACATAAATACAATTAAATATAATGATGATATTTACTCTAATCCTATTGATATTTGTAATATTTTTAGTAATTATTTCATAGACCTGACATGCAATCAAAACTTAACGCCGCCGGGTAACTTATCTTATAAATATAATCTGCGTAACTATAGTCCCCAAACAATGTTTTTATTACCAATTGTCGAAAACGAAACATATAATATTATTATGACTCTCAAAAATAGTAAATCCAATGCATACGATGACATTACCACAAAAATTTCAAAACTATGTGCTCAGTTTATAACGGTGCCTCTTACTCACATCATTAATTTATCTTTCTCTGATGGAATCTTCCCACAAGAATAAAAATATTGCATAGTTAAACCTTTATTTAATAATAATAATAATAATAATAATAATAAAAATGTTTATTGTTCCAAATTACAAAGCTCAAATACAGTTGAAGCCCTGGAGACTGTGTTAGTTCTCACTGTGTTACAGTCTCCAGTGTCTTCCCCAATCAAGTACAATATTATTAGAACATTCAGACTTATAGCTAAGAATTACACTTTAGTATTATAACATTTTTTTTCAAGTAAGAGAAAAAAAAAAAAAAGTGTGTGTGTGTGTGTGTGTGTGTGTGTGTGTGTGTGTGCGCGCGCGCGCGTGTTTGTGTGTGTGTGTGTGTGTGTGTGTGTGTGTGTGCGTGCGCGTGCGCGCGTGTGTGTATGTGTAAGTGTGTGTTGTGTATCTAGCCCTACGATTTGAATCTTGGGATCAGCACTCGGCTACTAGACACAGAAAGAAATTTCAATCATTTAAGAAAGGGGATAAATTAAATACAGACAATTATAGACCCATCACACTAGTCCCAATATTGTCAAATTTTTTAGAAAAGGCTCTAGTTAATAGGATAAATGGTTTTTTACACATACATACATACATAAACTCACGCCTTCATTCCCAGAGTGGGGTAGGCAGAGCCACAAACTCACCAACAACTCCAAAAACTTGTTGATAATTCTGTGACCACATTTTGCACAACCAGGCTAAGAAGGTTTTTTATCTAAACATAATATACTTTGTCCAGAGCAGTACGGTTTTCGAAATGGCCGTTCGACCACACTCGCGTGCTTTGACCTTATACGTGCCATAACAGAGAGTATTAATGATGGAACCCCGGTGGTGTCAATATTTTTAGATATGTCGAAGGCTTTTGATTTTGTTGGCCATTCTAAACTTCTACATAAACTTAAGGTATATGGAATAAGAGGGAAAGTTCTTGATTGGATAGGGAGTTATTTGGCAAATAGATTGCAATGTGTAGAAATTAAGACATTTTCAGTGGGTAGTTCAAGTAAGGAAATGTCAAAACGGGTTTATAGATCTCAATACAGAGCTAACAATACAGGAGTTCCTCAGGGGAGTATTCTAGGGCCTTTACTCTTCCTCCTTTATATCAACGATCTACCAGAAGCCATCACACAAAAAGCCGTTATGTTCGCTGATGACACAACAATTGTAGTGAAATATGAAAAGATGGATACATTTGAGTTTAATATTAATGAAGGACTGTTTGACACTATCAAATGGAAGAATAATAACAATTTGCATATTAATATTAATAAGACTAAATTAATACAATATAATTCATATAATTCTAATTCTATACCTCTTAAAATTTAATATAAAAATGAGACAATCGACGCAGTAGATTCAATTAAATTTCTGGGCATAATGATTGACAAGCACCTAAATTGGGAAGACCAAATTAATCAAATATGTAATAAATTAAACCGTTTTGTGTTTGCGCTTAAAAGGTTAAGAGATACGGTTTCTATAGAGGCGGTGCTAATGGCTTACCATGGATATGTGTCTTCAGTACTAAGTTATGGCTTGATTCTGTGGGGAAACTGTAACGCGTGTATATTACCCGCTATACATTAATATATATAAATAATAAACATTTCATATAATGTCTTCGAAATCTTAGAATTACAGTAACAATAGAAAGTTATAAACAAAGAAGCCGCTTTTGGGATTTTTTAACTCCGTCAGCTGCAGGTCATTTAGACAAATTTCTTTTATCTATATTTCTTTTGCTAGATTGTTAAAAAACAGACAGTGTTAAATATCACTTTATGGCGATGTTTTCACAGTTCTTCGAAAGGATCTACTTGCACGCAACATACTTAAACAATAGTTATTGCTCTCTCGGCATTAGCAAAGAGCATCATATCCTCTAAAATAACACGCTGCGCAAATGTATTTCGGACCCTTTGTTTTACTAGGAATAAGAAAGTTGGAACGCATATTTATTACTTCCTTGGGGTAAACCATTTTTTAATAATTTTAACAAAGAAAATATCGTGAGGGAATAATTTAGGAACAGATGTTGATGACTTTGACGAAGACAATAGGGCCTGGGCGTTGACGTTAAAGAAGGGTATCGGTCACCGATTGGTCAAGTGTGGTATTAGCCAGGCCTACTTTTAGGGTAGGATAGGAAATTCGGATACGGAAAGGGAGTCTAGGAAGTAACAACGGGATAGTTGGTAACGAACCTAAGGACAGTCAACCACGCGGCGCAAGTAAAGTCGGATCTCCTATTTCGATCTAAATTTCCAAGTTACGGTATTTTTTTAGTATTTCATAGAGTGTTGATTTTTTATATCGCTGTAGACGGGTTTATGTGAATATGGACTATTAGTTTAAAGGACTGTAATTGTGTGTGAATTGTGGTTGTTAACTACTAGATAGTTATTTAGAGACAGTGTTTATACACGGTTGTATCTATTCTATATATTTGATTTGATTTTATGTATTAGATAATTTATGTCTTTTCAGTATTAGGGGCGGAGTGGTTCTTATATTTTGTCTCTGATATTACTTGTAGGGTTAGTAGTTTTTCGTCTAGACAACTAGGGTTTGAGGGAAGGTTCATTAGGTGTCATTTAATCTCAGCTACTTCGACCAACTGATTGTGAAAGAGAATAGTATGTGTGCAAGAATGATGTTTAGTGATTAAATTAGATTAGGTAAATTTACTAATCTTATGCTTGCTTTATTGATTAATACGCTTTTGTTATCACAGGCTTTGTGAAATAGAGGAGGAGCAGTTCTATCTTACTCACTATTCTTAATCTACTCTACCTTTGTTTTATTAAGTGTGTTTTAACGCTTCATTCTACTTAAGTAAGTTTTGTATCATGTTTGTGACGAGCTAAAGTTTATAACAAAAAAACTATTTTGTGGTTAACTGCACATACATTTAATTTGAACACTCTCAAACAGCACACGTGGGGTCAGCCCAGATAGCGGCTTGAAAGCCTTGCGATTCTGGTTGTCTAATTCCACTGCAAGCAATAGAAACACATCTCTTGCCATCCCACTTTCTTACCACCATTTAGATTCAACAATTTACATTAGCTAACGCACCGTTTACGTCACACCTCTGCACAGGCATTAGGGACTCACTCAAGACCTGGGTCATTTAGGTGTCTGTAACTTTATACTAGTGGCCCTGAGGTGTAGACCCTACGACCCAGCCGCCCGCGCTAGTGTGAAGTTTGGTTAGTACGCACTTTTGTTATGGGGTCACCAAGGAATTGTTATACTCATCTAAATGATATCCAGACTATCTTGACCACCTTCTACAACATCCCTCAGTCGTCGTCACAAACCGCGTTTGCGTAATTCGGATTAGGGATGCGTAAAGTCATAGTTTAAGAGCATAGTATAAGCGAGTAGCGTAACTGCATGAGCGTGTTTAAATATATTTACATATACTTTAATTTAGGGTGGACTTATTAGGGATCTAGTAAGTGAGATGGCGTGGCAGGTAGTGTTAGGGAGGTCAGACCCCATCCAAAGCAAGGACCAATTTGATTTTAACTTCCTGTTCGATTAATCATTACTAGTACTCAAAGAATTTAATTTTAAGGTCAAATAGGTTCTCGCTGTATCCGACCTCGTAATAAGGTAGGGGATTAGGTAGGGAATATTATATATTGCCATTTAGAATTATGTCATTTCTTAATTATTTATATATCTGAACTACACGCACTCCGGTACACGGAGACCCCACGAGCCGTGAGTGGAGGGGTATTCGAAACTTCAATTCCTGAGTATGCAGGTACTTTTCTTAGAAGATTCTCTGTGAGTCGTATCCAATTTATAACTTTCGTTTGTTTGTTTTGTGTTATCTTGATTGTGTTTTATCTATGGTTTCTAGCTTGCTTATTGGTTGAATTTGGTTTAGGGTTATCTTGTTCTCATTATTATTTTACACAGCGTAGAGGGTCCTAATTTAGGTATAATTATAACTAGACGATCACATGTTTAATTTTGGCCAATTTAATTAATTACAACGTAGGATATTTTATCAGTTACTATACAGACCTAGGGTAGGAGTGTTACAAAACTTAGTGGAGTTTCATAGAGTATTAAAAATTCAAAAAAAGTGCTTAAGGGTGATGAGTAATGCTCGGTTAGACGACAGCTGTGTCCCATTGTTTAGAAAACTTAATATTTTACCACCACCGTGCGTGTACATAAGAGATGTATGTGTGTTCGTCAACTCCCACCCAGAATATTTTATGAAACGGAGTCAAGTCATTAAAAGGCAGACAAGAGCACGTATTATGTCTCTTTTGTACAAACCTCCCTGTCGCAAGGATATGTACAAAAGAAATATATTTAACATGAGCATTGTAGTTTTTAATCATTTACCGGATGAATTAAGAAAGTTGTCGGGAAAAATGTTTAAACGTAATTTGACAAAATGGCTAATGAAGAGATGTTTTTACAGTGTCAAGGAATATTTAGACGTTTGAATTTGTATTATTATTGACTAGAATTATAAAATTGGAAAGTATTCTTGAAAATAGAATATTTACAATATTGGTACGCTTGCTTGCATGCTGAATACAAGTGCTTAACTTTTATAACTAAGACCGTGTATTATACTGTATTCTGACAAATAAATGAATTTGATTTGATTTAATTTTGATTTGATTTAAACTAGATGATCACACTGGCCAATTATTTGTTTATATGTTCTATACATATATACATTTATTTATCTCTTTTCCGCTCATTTTTGGACGGGGTAGAGTACGTTTCATTACAAGGTCTTCGTTCGAAACTGTATTGTATAAAAACCATGGATGATGTCATAAAAAAAGCTAAAGGGGTGAAAACAGCGGTTATACGTGAATCAGATATTTCAGATTACGGAAAATCATTATTTCGAGGGGATATTATTAAAAAGAAAAAAATATTATTCAAATCTATAAAACATATGATATTTACACAAAATGTTAATAAAGTGGCTTTATTTTCTAATGACGATAAACGGCTGATTTCTCCCGACAAAGTATCCACTAGAGCGTGGGGTCATACTTCAATACTTAATTTTTAAACAAACGCCTTTGTGATTGATGTAGCATATTTTGCAAAATGTAATTAATATTAGGCATGATTGTAATATTTTTCAGTTACTTGAAACAGAATATGTACCTACCTATTAACGCGTATTATTAAAAATATATTTATAATCTTATGATTAAACTTTAAAAAAATGTTATATGTATTACTAATGTGTACTATGCTTGCATTCGAACTTGTACCTATAATAAATACGTTTGATACGAAATAAATAATATACCTAACTGGAATGTGATTTTTATTTTACTTTCCTTCTAGATAGTGTCACGTCCTACCGGGTGGCAAGTAAAAACTCAAGAGAAGTTTAAATAGTTTATTAAAAAAATAACGCCGGTAGTGTGATCAGAAGAGGGTAGGTAGGTTCGTAGGGTGTGGTCTGGTTCTGCGAAGTGAGCTTGCACTTCCCTCGCAGTTGGTGACGTGGAGCAGCGGTGAAGAAACCGTCGGCAGCCCGACGGTGTACACTGACAGGATCCTGGCGTCGGGAGTAGCACCCGGTGGGTAGCACCGGAACCCACTCGACGATCCTGGTCACAGTGGTTAGAGGCCGCTCCGGCCAAGAAGAGAAGTGGACAGGGTTTAGAGCCCGATCCCACGAAGCAAGTGGTGTAGACCAAGCGGTATTGCTCCTAGCGGTGCAGTGCTCCTAGCGGTGCAGTGAAGTTCTCTAAGCCGTGGAGTGCTCCTAGCGGTGCGGTGAAATGCTCCAAGCCGTGGAGTGCTCTAAGCCGTGGAATGCTCCAAGCCGTGGAATGCTCCAAGCCGTGGACCCTTGAAAACCCAAGCATTGGCTGTGTGAGCCTGGTGTCCAGCATTGGAATAGTCCATGCCAGCCGCCGTTGAGGGGTGAAGTCCCGAGGGAATAGCGCAAGGTTTAATTATTGGCGGTGGCAAGAACTACCGGAACAGAGTTACAATTAAACAAGAAAGAAGCTTAACCAAAATAACAATTTAAAGACGACCTTTATGAGGTAACGGTCGGTTATTAGAAATAAAAAGGTTAAAAGAACAATTTGGAAAAATCTAGAAGAACACACAATAGTAAACTATAAAACACAAATACAGTACACAGCAAAATAGAAATAGGATAGTTAATTGTGACTGTGTCTGGGAAAAGGGACCACTTTAGCGGTATAGAGTTATTAATATTTCCTAAAACTAGATAAAATTTGCTATTTAAAGAAAAAAGAATCATTTTCCTAGGTGCAATCATTATTTTTTTTATAAATAATTAAACATGCGGTAGACAAAATGTACGAGTTGAGAAAATTGATTTTAAAGTTTATGCTTATTAAAAATACACTTCTACTAGGAAGTTATGAAATGATTGGTACCAAGTTAATCTACTATCATCAAAGATTAAATACAGACTTCAATGGTTGCAATAACTAAGTATAATGATTTGGAAGGTAGTCAAAGAAGAACTTGCAAGAGTGGGAAAAAAATCAAGAATCTTAATTACTCATAATCTTAAGAAAATACCTTTTAAATAATGAATTATTAATTATGGTAATATATTTTAAACAGTAATAGAAGGGAAAAAAAAGACTGCATTTTCTATGTTTTTAATCGAAAATACTAACATTTCTATAAATCAGTTCTGATCATTTTCATAATCAAAAATCAACTAAATAATATATATTTTTTAGAGTTATATCACAAAATCAGCCAACATATACTTGAGCACAGAGATCCAAACATAATTAACGATACTTAATGCTATATTTAAAGTAATTATAGAGTTTTAAGTTTAGTGGTTTGACGATCGTTTTCCTATGGAAGTATAATTAGGGTACCACTTGCGGCGCTTAGTAAAGTTTAGTGTCACAAGTAAAATAACTACTATTTAACATGTTTAATAATAAAAAGTTACGTGTTTTCACTTTGTTAAATAGTTAAGTAAATAATGTTTCAATATTAAAGTAAGTTTTTTCTACATTATATTTATTTCTAAGGAAAATATAATAAATTTTCTAAGTCAGGTACCACTTTGTCACTAAACTTTGCACTTGTTTACAAAAATCACAGACATCACTTATCAAATTAAAGTAATTTAAATACAAAGAAATCACATTTTTTATTTGGTAAATACAGTTAACTAGATTCAAGGCGCTCATCAAGTTCCCATTTTTTACAAAATAAACATTATTCCGGGCCCATTTGACCACAGTAGCCGCCGCATTTAGGTGTTTTTCGTGTTTGGCTTTCCACTACTGTGAGCGCCGACGTCGACGGGGTTGCTAATTCAGTATTTATGAGCGGCATTTCAACGTCATGTAATGGATCTTCTGTAGCACTTATTGAAAGGATTTTTATAGGTTCTGGACACAACACATTTCGAGCCTCAGGGGAAACATACTGACAATTTTTTTGAAACAAATACTGTTGCCGCTCATACGATAGCCTTGTAGGAGGTATTTCAGTTGGACTAGTATTTTATGTGAAATCACAAGTGGAATTAAAAACTGTGATGTTTTTGACATCTTGATCATCAAACTTTTGCTGCATTGCAGAACTCCAGGATCATCAATGGACGCTTTGAAATGGTTGTAAGAGAGCAGCTGTGTCACGCTTTGTGGAGTTTTCTTTTTAAAGAAATCGGCCCAATTGTATAAATGCACATTCATTATATCACCAGTTTCATTGCCGACAAGAACTGCCGTAACAATGTCTGAATTATGACAAGCTGAAACGGTGCACTCCAACACATCTGTGGCCGTGTTTGAATTGGAAAGACGGAACTTTCTTTTAAATAGTCCGAAGTAGGTATAAATCCGACGCGAATTTAGTACTTATGTCCAACGGGCAAAAAAGAAACTTGAAATGATCTATGTTTCCCCGTTAGTATACGCCATAATGCGTACTGCATCATGAAATTATTTTTATTCTGACCGCAACAATTATCAGCATGACAAATGACGTCTGTTTCACCCAGCCCAAAATTATTGAAAAAGTGGTCTAGGAGTGAGATTACGGTATTCGAACCTTTTCCAGTATTGCAAGCCTCTGGGTTGATATATAGGTAATACAAATTGTTTTAGTGGCTCCGCGGCTATGCCAAATAAACCGACTTTATATCCCGCCAAAAAGTAAAGAGGTCCAACTTGCTGTGAGCTATGAGGTAAATGTACCTGTTGTGCAAAATCAAAGGAGTAATGCATTTTTCCTAGCGATGAACATGGCTGGTTTTGCCCTAGTTTCCGGTTTCCGAATGCATCTGCTGATGTGTCAATCAATTGTTTGTATTAGGCACGTTCAGTTTGAACTAAATCTTGTAACACTTGATTTTTGCCCGTGGCATGAGACTGGGGTCGTGTGGTCACTTGACTCGAGGGCCAATCGCTAGAGGGTTGGGCGCCGTAGAAAGAGCGACCGGCCACAAACGGGATCGATGGTGGAGTTAATTAATTAAGCATTTGTTCATTCGTTGTAATTTATTCAGTATAGGTTAGGTTAACATCCCCAATAAATTGAATATAATTAGGTTCAATCCCCAATAATCAGGTTTTTAGGAGTTCTTGGTCTACAGCAGGAGATGAGTGAAACTCGATTGTCGGAATAAGAGTGATTTATTAAAACGATGTATCGGTTTATATACAAAATTTCTTAGAACCTAAAATTATTATTAACCAATAACAAATATTTACATTAAATGACTAGCCAATAGGATTACAGTTATTTTAACCAATGGTGTAGCGCGAGTGTGCAAGAGAGATGGCGCGCGAGACTCATGCTGTCTCACGAGTATAAATATAAACCGGCGCGCGTGTTGCAGGGATAGGCCGCAGTGACCCGAGGTGGACGTTGAATTTTAAATTAAAATCAATTCGTGAAATCAAATAGCCGACCATCTGGCTGCCACCTCTGACGTAGGGACGTGTTGTTTTGCGGAACTGCGGAAAAACACAGGTGAGTCACCAACATCTGGCTCCCCTACGTCACACGCTCGGACCGATCAACAGTGGAATTTCCCCGCCGCCGGCCGGTAACTTTCCTTCCAGTACCTAGTCTCGGCCTCTCGCTTGCGGGGGGAGCCTTGGGACGGGGGAAAAGGGAGGGGAGTGGTGAGGCCGCGGTGCGTTATGGTCGCGTGAGTCACTGCCCCATCTTACGTCATCCTTTGTTTTATTTGGGTGGTTAGATTATTTTTTCCGCAAATACATATATCTACCCTCCAAATTAACATCGTGTCTCTCCCACCTTGTGCGAGTCCGCAAAGGTGGGGTAACTTGTAAAAGCCCTTTTTAGGGCTACCCCCAATATGCAGCCTGGATCCCGGAGTGATCCAACGGCGCGAAGGCAGACGCGCCCGCGGATCTTCCGCAACACCCGACGGATCCCGATCTCTACCGAGGACCGCACCCATGTCGTGCGCGCCATCAACCTGCTGCGAGCGGCCGGTCAGGCAACACCGCCGACGACCGCTCCGAACACCCCGCCACCGGACGGCCAAGCTATTGCCGAGCTGGCCGTACAGATGGCTGCCGGCGTGCCGCCTCAGCGCGACCCCCGCCTTGACCCAGGACGACCCCGGCGGATCCGGTCCCCGGGCCACTCCCGCGACCTGGAGTTCGCCAACTCCCCGGGCACTCAGCTCACGTTGAGCGAGATGCTCGCGGACGGCGAAACTGCTCCGCCTGTGTTGCGTGCCGCGTTCGCGCGGATCACCGCCGCTCACGCCGCAGCCACTGCTGCTGCCGCCGCCGCCTCAACATCGGCCCCCTCTGCCTCCCAACCGCGAGAGCAGCGCCCACCGACGGCGCGCACCTCGCTCGCACTGCCCAGCAGCCTCCCGCGCTTCGGCACTGTGCCCCGCGTGATGCCCGCAAATGCGGAGCTCCGCGACAACCCGGAGGACGAGCCGCCGCCCCTCGCACCCGTGCGAGCTGTCGCCGCTGCCGCCTCCACCAACCGTGCCTCAACATCCGCCACGCCAGCGCGCGTGGCCCGGACCACCCCCGCGAGCGCGCACGCGCCCGCGACCTCACCACCCTTTCGCGCAAGGCCGACCACCGCGCCTGTGCGCTTAAGTGCGCCGCCGCCACAGCCAAAGGCCGTTACGCGGCCGCGAGCCGCGCCACGAACCCCAGTGCCGCCTGCCGCTACCGCTGCGTCCTCCACCGCAGCGACGCCGAGCAAGAAGCGGGTTGCGAAAACCCCTCCTGCAACGCTACAGCAACCGCGCTCACTGCCCCGGCTCGACCTGTGTCCGATGGACACAACCGGGCCGTCACCACCAGGTGCCCAACAGCTTCCACAGCTGAGCTCTCCATCGCCGCCACTCTCCTTCGCCGCAGCAGCCGCCTCTCCGCCATCTCCTTCCGCAACTAGCGGTCAAGGACCGGCGACAGCAGCGCAGGCGCCCGCGAAGAAGATTCGCTACCCGCTGCTGGTTGTCCAGCGGATCACACAATGGGGTAAGCACTTCCGGGCCCTAAAGGGACTTCTGGGACGCGCCCCTAATGCCCGCCCGTACAGAACCGGGATACGCTTCTCCCCGACAGGTGAGCAGGAGTTCCGAGTGGTACAGCGGTACCTCTCCGGCTTGGAGAAGGAGGACTCTAGCTTGGAGTGGTACTCCTACTCCCTGCCCATCGAGCGAAGCCAAAAGGTGGCCATTAGGGGTCTCCCCGTGGACACCAGCCCCGATGACATCACCGACGACCTCACTTCCCAAGGCTTCGACGTGGAATACGTCAGGCCCATCAGAGCCCGCAGCGGCAGACCCGGGTGTATTTTTTACGCCCAGGTCACCAAAAATGCGGCCATTTTCCACGTCATGGAGATCCTCTGCATGCCAGGGATCATCGTGGAGCCTTGGAGAGGTAAGCGAGGCATCGCGCAGTGCCACCGCTGCCAAAGTTTCGCCCACTCCTCTCACCACTGCCACCGCCCCATAGCCTGCGTGTGCTGTGGAGGCCCCCACGCTGCCAGCGACTGCCCACGGCCCCGAGAGGAGCCACCAACATGCGCGAACTGTGGCGGTGAGCACACCGCCAACAGCGCCAAATGCCCAGTCCTGCTGAGGGAAAACCGGAGGACTAAAAAGTCACCTCACCCTTCGAAGCCCACCAAGCAGGGCCCCGAGCCCACCACCACTACCCGAACCGTCGAGGCGGCGCAACACAGCGCCACCCTGATGGCCCCCGGGAACGACCCCAAGCAGCCACCCACCACCCGCCGCGGAAAGAGGCGCGGAGCCCGAAACCGTGGCCCGCAGCCCTCCGCGCAAGCTGCTACCGAATCCACCACCACAACAAAAACCGACACCCCGGTGAGTACACTCCCGACCACAACAACTGAAGCCAACTTCCAAAGAGAGGCGCTGATGGAGGGTTTCGCCGTGGTCCAGGAGGCCGTAAAGGCCAGACTGGACGGCAAACCCATGCCCGCAGCAGCCCTCAAATGGTTAGAAACATATTTCGCTGCGTAGGTACTAACACCTACCCCCTCCACCGCGCAGCGTGCGCCTTCGGCGCCGGCTGCGCTCCAAGGACCCGGCCGTCTTCACGGCCGGCGCAGATTTCCCCGGTCGGGGGTCATATGACTCGATACCGGCTCCTCATCCCCCTTTTTGTATAAAAAGGGCCGGATCGAGATGATCAGCGAGATTGGGGTTGCACAGCTTCAGTTGCGCCCACGATCTACTACGCGGCGAACGTATGACGCAGGTACACGAAGGTACGATGCAGCTACATGACTCCCCTTCAAGTGAAACGTACCGGGAGCTTGATGGTTCGGCCGGACCTGGATTGCGATGATCTAGATGTCACTGTAGTATCTTCATTTAGTGTATAAGCTGGTTTCAGACGATCTATGGAGATGGCAGCTTCGCGACCTGGTAGTTGGATTGTAAATACTTTATCGCTTCTTGTTAATACAGGATACGGGCCGTCGTATGGTGGTTGCAGTGGTTTCTTAACCGCGTCCACACGTAAAAATACTTGCTGGCATTGTTGTAAATTGGGGTGCACGAATATAGCGCGACTGTTGCCGTGGTGATTAATAGGCAAAGGCTTGAGGTTGCTGATGGTTTGACGCAGATTTGTCACGTAGTCGTGGTCCATAGTTGAGCTGGCAGTTGTTTCGGTGAAAAAGTCGCTTGGCAGTCGTAGGGTTTGGCCGTATGTTAGTTCGGCGGGGCTAACATTCGTATCAGTTCGCAATGCAGCGCGTAGTCCTAGCATGATGATAGGTAGCTCGTCGATCCAGTGCTTGTTAGGTGTTAATTTAGCCTTTAGTGCAGCCTTCATCGATCGATGCCACCGCTCGATGAGTCCGTTGCTCTGCGGATGGTACGGCGTTGTTCGTATTTTTTCAGCGCCTAGTATTTGTGTAAGAGCAACGAATAGTTTACTCTCGAATTGTCTTCCTTGGTCGGTCGTTATTTTCACAGGACAACCGAAACGTGGAATCCAGTTTTCATAGAATATCTTCGCGACTGATGCTGCAGAGATATCTTGTGATGGGATTGCTTCAGGCCATCTTGTCGTGCGGTCAATCATTGTAATGAGGTATCGATGATCTTGCGGAGAGGTCGGGAGAGGACCGACGATGTCGATATGTACGTGTGCGAAACGATTAGCTGTAGGCGGGAAAGTAGAAACGGCGCTGTTAGTATGCCGATGAACTTTCGCTTTTTGACATGACGTGCAGGCTTTGGTCCAGTCTCCGACGTCAGTATTCATTGAAGGCCAGAAGAAACGGTCTTGTACTAGCTTGCGGGTTGTTCTAACCCCGGGGTGGCTAACTCCATGTACTGCGTTGAATGCATTGAAACGGAGTGTTTCAGGTATGTACGGGCGAACTCGTGATGTAGAGCATTCACAATATAACTGTTTGGTTGACGTAGGCAACGCTGCTTTTTTTATCTGCAGGTTGGGTTGCTTCATTAAAGATGGTATAGCGCTGTCCTTTTCTTGCGCGTCAGCCAGCTGTTCGTAGTCGAGAGTGGTGGGGCAGGTAATGGCGTCGATTCGTGATAACGCGTCTACTACGACGTTATCAACCCCACTGATATGCCTGATGTCCGTAGTGAATTCGCCGATGAATATTATTTGTCGCGTTCTTCTCGGTACTTCGTTGTTTGCGTTCACTTTGGTAATTGCATAAGTGAGTGGCTTGTGATCGGTATAGATGATTAGGTTTCTGCCTTCGAACGTCTTGCGGAAGTGCTTTATAGCCATATAAATCGCTAATAATTCGCTATCATGTGCTATATTTTTTCTGTGTATCGGAGAATTTCTTTGAAAAGTATCCTAATGGTAGCCAGGCGTTGTTAACGCGTTCTTGCAGTACTGCTCCGGCGGAGAGGTCCGACGCGTCACACATTAGTGCGAGCGAGACGGAATGATGTGGGTGAGCGAGGACTGTTGCGTCTTGCATACTTTTCTTGCATTTGATAAAGGCCTGCGTGGCTTCTTCGGTCCAAATTATTTCAGTCTTGTCCTTTTTTTTGCTGTTGTGTAGATAGGCGTTTAGCGGTGCTTGGATGGATGCGGCATTCGGTATGTTTTCTCGGTAATAGTTTATCATACCGAGGAAATGTCGAAGTTGTTCAATAGTTAATGGCTTCGGGTATTCGTTGATAACTCTAATTTTTTCCTCAGGCGGCTTGATTCCGTGTTTAGAGACGTTGTGCCCGAGAAATTTAACTTCCGTCTGCCCGAAAACGCATTTCGATGGATTTATTGTTACGCCATGTTCTTCGAATCGCTGTAATACTTGATGTATGTGCTGACGATGTTGCTCTTCGTCTTCTGAGGCTAGGATGACGTCATCGATAAAAGGAAATGCGAAGTCTATGCCCCTAAGTATTTCGTGGATAAATCGTTGAAAGGTTTGTCCTGCGTTTCGTAATCCCGGGCACATGCGCGGGAACTCGTACAGGCCAAATGGAGTGATTATGGCGGTTTTTTCGATATCTTTTTTTGCGACTTGTATCTGTTGGTAGGCTCGGTTGAGGTCGAGGGTTGAAAATATCTTCTTGTTTGACAGCAAATGCGTGAAATCTCTTAAACGAGGTACTGGGTAGCGATCTGGGATGGTGATCGAGTTGAGTCTGCGGTAGTCCCCACAAACGCGAATGTCGCCATTTTTTTTAGGGACGACATGCAGTGGGCTGGCCCATGGGCTTTTGCTCGGACGGCATAGGCCCTGTTGTATCATGTTCTCGAATTCGCGCTTAGCCTCGTTGTATCTGTGCGGCGGCAAAGGTCTTGCTCGAGCGTAGATTGGCGGGCCGGTTGTTTCTATGACATGTTCGACGTTGTTTTTGCTGTTGAGCTCCATTGCAGATAGTCGCGTGGTGCCGGGGTACTTAGCTAAGATGTCGTGATACGATTGGTTTTGGTCGATGCTTCTGACTGTAGGTAGGTATGTCCGTATTACAGGCTGGCGCTCTGACTGCTAGGCTTGTAACGTTGTCAATTAATTTTTGGTTCTTTAGATCGACTACTAAATCGTGATGTTTTAAGAAGTCTGCTCCCAGGATTGGTTTGTTAACTGCTGCGACGATGAACTTCCATTTGTACGGTCTTCGTAGGTTAAAGTCGAGTTCAAGTGTTTTCTCTCGATACGTGGCTATAGTACTATTATTTGCTGCGTAGAGATTGAATGGTAATGGTTTCGCGATGATTCCTTTCAGCTTCGGTATGACGCTAATATTTGCGCCCGTGTCGACCAGAAATGTGAGCTTTGTTTTCTTGTCCTGTATAAATAGGCGGTAGGATTTGCTTGATACGCTAGATTCCGCCGCTTCCAGCGTATTTTCTAGTTTTCCTTGTTCTTATTATCTTCCATGTTGAATGAGCATGGCATCGTACATTTTCTTGCATTGATTCCGAAACGTCGATGATAGTAACAGTGCGGCGATGGAGAGTCGCTCCGCCCGCGTGAGTTAGAGCGAGACGGGGCGCTGTATCTGCCGCGCGAGCGTTGGCGGGGGAAACGGCTGTACTGCCCCGGGCGATTCCTGTAGTTGTGGCTGTGATGCGATGCTTTGAGTTCAGCGATTTCTAGCGTTAATTTTCTTATTTCTTCAACTAGGAACTGAGAGTCAGCGTAAGGATGTGCGGGTGCAGGCGTACATGTCGGTGGTGGCGGCGGTGTTGCGGTGACAGCGGAGATCTCTTGATTTTGTTCTAGCATTTTATCGGCTAGAAGTGCGAGTTCATCGAGCGCGGCGGTCTTGCTGATGGTGTCGCTGACGACGAGTACGGATCGGACGTGCGGCGGTAGATGGTTCATCCACATTAGCCGTAGTGTGGAATCGGGAACTTTATCGCGTGTCAGGTTACGCATACGGCGGAGTAGTTGGGTAGGCTTTTGATCGCCCAGTTCCATCTCTTGGAGTAACTTCTGGGATTGCCGCCCTTCGCTTTCTTCGTAGACGGAGATGAGACGCTCCTTCAATATTTTGTACTGGTCCTGTAACGGCGGGTTGTAAAGCAAGTCGGATATTTGCTCTACATCTTGCTTGTCTAACTGCGCGATGACCAACTGGGATAATTGTGACTGTCTCTTCTTAAGGTCGTGAGTTGCGGCTTCGAAGCTGATGAACCACAGTCTGGGACGATCACGCCAGAACGGTGGTACGCGGAGCGAGAGGGAGATACCTCCGACTTCATGAGGGGTTGCTGCGGACTTGACCGGTTCTTGAGGTAGCGGGTCGGTGTTATTCTCCATTGTTTTCTTCTTTAGGTAGTTCCTTGTCGGGGTCACCACTTTAGGAGTTCTTGGTCTACAGCAGGAGATGAGTGAAACTCGATTGTCGGAATAAGAGTGATTTATTAAAACGATGTATCGGGTTATATACAAAATTTCTTCATCATCATCATCAGCCTGGGGGCGTCCACTGCTGGACAAAGGCCTCCCCCAAAGAGGGCGGACAAGTCACGGTCTTAAACCGCTTGCATCCAGCGGCTCCCCGCGATCCTAACCAGGTCGTCAGACCACCGGGTGGGAGGCCGTCCAACACTCCGTCCACCGGTGCGGGGCCGCCACTCGAGAACTTTTCTTCCCCAACGGTTATCAGTTCTCCGAGCTATGTGGCCTGCACATTGCCACTTCAGCATGCTAACTCTCTGAGCTATGTCGGTGACCTTGGTTCTCTGGCGTATTACCGTATTACGGATCATATCGTGCAAAGAAACTCCGAGCATAGCTCTTTCCATTGCACGCTGAGTGACCCTGAGCTTATTTACGAGGCCCACATTCAGCGGCCAAGTCTCTGATCCATACGTCATCACTGGCAACACACACTGGTCGAAGACTTTCGACTTAAGGCTCTGCGGTATTTTGGACGAGAAGATCCGCTTCAGCTTTCTGAACGCTGCCCATCCGAGTTGGATTCGGCGATCGACCTCTTTCTTGAAGTTGGATTTACCTAGTTGGACAATTTGTCCCAGGTATACGTACTGATCAACAACTTCAAGTTGAGAATTCCCCACGTGAACCGGTATTGGCAAAGCGCGAACATTGGACATGACTTTCGTCTTGTCCAAGTTCATTTTCAGGCCCACCCGTTGGGAAACTCTATCGAGGTCTCCAAGCATCTTACTCACTGGCACTGCTCGCCTATTGACGGTTGGCGCACCAGAACAGGCTCACTTTTTTTGGTAAAAGGTAATGGTACCTTGCTAGCTGCTTCACGGATTGGCGCCGGCTGTGCACGTGGTTTCCTGGCAGCAGAGGAGTAGGTCTCAATCGGAGAATGAGTTTTATTGACCGACAGCGAGTTTAACCTGTCTTCGAGGGCAGTCACCCTCTCTTCAATGGTAGTTACCCTGGTGTTCAGCTTCGTTACTGTCTCAATTAGTGGGCCAATCTGTCTCGAGACTGCATTGCTAATTAAATTTGGTAGGCGTTGGTCTAGGCAGCATTGGAGTTCTCCTCTCAATAAGACCCGAATGTTTTCCAAGTACTCAAAGTCGTCAGAATCCTTAGCATGTGGTCGTGGACGACGGAGTGTTATATGCTCCTTTGTTGAGTAGTTTAGGAAACTACACTCCGTGGATACATCAAGGGCAGAATGAGTGAGACTGGGCTCCGCTGTCATTCCTCGTAGTGGCGTATTAGTATTGTCTCCTTTTGGCAGACTACAGACGCAGGCCGGGCATACCCACTTATTTTTGCGTTCTGCCGTCAATGCGTCAAAGGCATTTTCCGTCATATTAGCACACGGAGGATCATAGGTATCCATGCAAGCCAGGCATCTCAAGATTCGTTGATCATCAACAATGCTTTGACAGCCGGCACACTTAGCAACAGCTGTAGTTATATTAGCCATTTTCTTAATTGCTTCAGGCAGATAAGTATTACACAAACATAAGCAAAACAAAAAAAAAACAGCTATAAGCAGAGAAGTCAGGCTCATACAGTTTGTTACGTTACTGCATTATAGTAGCCGCGCCGGCCGTTGAAGCGTGTGACTCACTCACTGACTGATAAAGCGCTGCGCCCTGCACTGCGCTGGCGGCTCTGTAGCGTGCAGCGATGCAGCGATGTTTACGCGCGGCACAGTCGCGCGGTGTCCTTGCCGAATGCGCGCCCGATGATAACCGAAGAGGGTGTCAGCGAACTCTCGCCGCTGCTGCTCGATAACCGGCGCTGGGCGTTCAAATTAACGGCAACTGCGATTTCTGATTAGCCACTTCACACTAATATTGTACTTAGAACATCACTGTTCTCGAAATATTAACTATTGATTTGGGAAGTCACTGTCTTTCTGCTTATTTTGATGTAAAATACTTGTAGAAAAGTTCACTTTTAACATTTAATTCCAATTATAGATTGAGAGCGACTAGTTAGACGATGTTGTTCGCATCGCGGTCGGGGGGGTTATATTCTTCCGCTATTAAATGTATGAAATTACTCCAAATAGGTACTTGATTTAAATGATTATAAAACTATGTTCTTAATATATTGCAGCACTGTGAACGTTTCGCTTTATAAATCGCACAGTAGTGTAATCTACATTATCTATAGCTGTTGAATTATTACCAACAAAGAAAGATTAATAATCTTAGATGAAGTAGGTATCGCCATCCCACCATAATAATCGCAACATTCGCTGAATTTATTGAATCCTAAAGGTGTGCTTTTATTTTAACCGTCCTTTATTTTTAATTTATTATAGTAAGTAACAAAATAAACATATAGTAGGTTATAGTGATTTTATAAGTAAATAGTTATGGTACCTGTATGTCAAAAGCCACATAGATAATATTCCCAGAACATTATTTGTCTTACTTTGAATTAACCATAAAATAAAAGCTTCAGTTGAGTTTTACCTCCAATATCTTTTACCCATAAAAAACCACCGTTACCTCTCCGCTGATACTTCAACAATTAAATTTGACCTAGATTGTAAGGCTATAGATAAAATGAAATAGTCCTGACTTAATTGAGGTACCGTTTAACATAAAGAATGATTATAAGGGGTTTTATATAATATAAAGTTTATAAATACTGAACGGAATTATTAAATCAAAATAGACACTTACCTGCCTGCCAGCTATACAAGTAAAATTTCCTGAAAACTTAAAGGATTTATGCACGAATTTAAATTTAACAATTTACAAGTTAATAGGGTAAATTTTAAGGAACAAATTAGTTTTGAATTCTTTTAATACCTACCACCTATCCTGTCTACATATATTTGAATATTTGAAACAAGTTGGACAGTATGACTTAAACTTGCATTGCAGGTTCAAACTTATTCAACCTCATCAAAACATCTCAAAACTTATGAATTTTAAAAGCATATTGAATAATTTATATCATTTTTAACCGACTTCAAAAAAGGAGGAGGTTATACGTTCCACTGTATGTATTTTTTTTATTTTTTTTTATGTATGTTCACCGATTACTCCGTCAATTGTAGACCGATTTTAAAAATTCTTTTTTGGTTTGATAGAGTATACGTGGTACGGTACACGTGGAAGGGGCCACAGGTTGGCACAGGCGGCAAGGCTGTCCTGTCATGGGGATTCCAACAGACCTCTGTCCATGAACGAAGCGTGTACCTCAATGCCGGGAGGGTCCCCCTTCCATATCCTTTATCCTATTCTTGAACCGGCATCGACTGTAGGAACCTGGTTCAGGCAGATAGGGAGTCATTAGGCATGGGGTAGGCACGATGTGCATGCAGCTTTATAATTGTATTTTAACACCGATTGTAAGATTCTGCTTCAGGCAGATAGGGAATCATTAGGCACGGGTAGGCAGGATGTGCATGCAGCTTTATAATTGTATTTTAACACCGATTGTAGGAGTCTGCTTCAGGCTGATAGGGATTCTTTAGGCACGGGTAGGTAGAATGTGTTTATTTCAACATCCAGTGATAAATGGAAAAATAGGGTGTGCATGAAACTTATTAGGTACAGTACGTTTTTCAGTTCTTAATAGTGCTCGACTTATAATAAAAATCACATTAACGTTTGCAAATGATTGCATATTTGTCATTCTTGAAAAAGTTAGATTTCCAAGGGCTATTGTACTTAATTTATTTGTTTATTTGTTGAAACTATTTTGTTTCATGATGTGGTTATTTGCCGTGTTTTGCTATTTATTTCATGATGTGTTTATTTGCTGTGTTTTACTTTTTATTTCATGATGTGTTTATTTGCTGAATTTTGCTATTTATTTCATGTGTGTTTTCCTATGTTTTACTTTTTATTCAAATAATTAATAAAAGTAAAATTCAGTATGTGTCTTATTTTTGTACTTTGTAGTTAAAGGGTAATTATGCACGAATTCACATTGTAATAAAAAACAAAAAAACCGCCTTCAA